>CM039480.1:18478948-18674440 GCA_022433065.1 Begonia loranthoides | reverse complement strand
ACGTATGGTTTAAGCCGGTCCGGTTTAAGCCCACGACTTCAATTGTATAACCTCCACCCCCTATAGTGGCTCAGCCTTCAGCCCCCTCAGAGGAATAGTCTCATGCCCCCGAAGAGAAACAGCCTCCAGCATCGCCTCTATAGCACATGGAGGATGATGCTCCGTAGCCAATAACTCTGCCCTCTCCTTAGTCATCTCATTTTACATCAATGTCTGAGGAGATTTTCGGCTGGATGAGCAAGATGAAGAAGCTCCATCAAATGGCATTGAACAGAATAGAAATGATGGAGGAGCACATTCAAATGGGGTTACTCCAAATTTAAAAAATGGAGGATGTAAAAAAAATGACAGAGCAAGCATAGGAGCGACATCATGAGATATTGGCAGCATTTCAGAGAATAGAGAAGTGAGTAGCCCCTCTAGTAGCCTCTCCATCATCCTCTTCACAACGGAACATACAGACTGCTTGTAAGTCATTTACTTTTTAAGCAAAATCCATTATTTACTTTGTTTGTATACGACGTAATAACGTGTATGAAATTTGCAGCACCATTACCCTCAGAGGTGAACCTACTCCTCCTGCCATGCTTGGCAAGGTGCAGGAGACAGATGTGTCGAGTAGATCGCAGACTCCACAACTGAAAACTGTGAACGTTGTATGTCTTTGATTTGGTTATCTACGTATGTCTGCACTTATTCATGACTTATTAGTTTGACAGTCTCTTGTCAATATTTTTTACAGCTAGGTGAGCTGATGGATATTTTCAAGAGGTATATTATTAGAAATACTCAGAAGAACCTGGAGATGTGCTCAATTCTTTCGGGAAAGCTGGTCTAGGATGAATACACCATCACTGAGATCATCTTCCCACAGCAAAAAGGGATGGCAAACACGGTGAGAATTACATTCTGTTACATTAAGTAGTTAAGAGGGTGTTATATTAGTACTCATCCGTACGTTTCATTCTTTGTATGCATTGCTATGCGGTGAACGAAGAAGAATACTGGGAAGTTCAAATGGAAAAATTGCTCCTTACACTAGGGTGGATTCACATAAGTAAACTTTTCACATTTTCGGGTTATCCTTCATGTTTCAACAGCTCTAATGCGTGCTTCCTTTGCATTTCAGTCACACCCAAAGCAACCGTATTTTCTGTCGTCCCTAAACCTGCAAACTCACTTCCCTCACCAAGCGTTGTTTCTAGAAGCAATTGTGATTGTTGTAGCGCCAACGGACAAAGAGTGATATGTCTTTTCCCTTGTGTAGATTCATATTGTTTTATGTTTATGTGTTGATTTATCCCTTTGTATTTCAGCCCACATGAAATCTTTCGGTGTACGAGTGAGGGGTTGGAGGTGATCCAACATTGCAAGAAGAAGGAAGACTTCCACCATCACGATGATGTACCAACGAAGGGTCTATTTTTTGCTAAAGGGTCCCACGTAATGGTGGACCGAAAGTTGTCTTTTGAGATCACGGATTTGCGGAAGAAACCTGGCAAGAAGGTAGCTTAGGGTAGTTAGGATGTGTAGGGATACTGACTTTGTTGTACATAATGAAGAATTTATTGACTCTTTACATGTTTATGTTTTCTTTTTTCTGTTTGGATAATATCTGTTGGGCAAAATATCTATTTTTGATAATGTCGCAGGGGGATATACTAAAAACAAGAGAAACTCTTGCAAAATTTTCAACTTTTTTAAAGAGAAGTTGACTCAAACGATTCCATTAATCATCAACAAACAAGTAACATGTTCATTGCAACAATTTAAGCAACCTGTGCATAACACCGAAAAATACAAGGCCCAAGAATACTGATGGTCCACCGTGGATAGTTGAAAAGTCACCATGGTTACACACGATCCTCTACAGATTGTCTGACAGGCCATTGCGGACTGGTATCTATCCACCACGGCAAGTTATCAGTCTGTTGTGGCCCGTCAGACGGTTGAATTATAGATTCAAATTTTTACCTAGGGGAAAATTTGATAATTTGACATTTTCATACTAATCAATTTCCATTCATCATCAACAACTAAATTTATCAAACCAATATATCAATTTAATTACAACCATAACGTGCATTACAACCGCAAACCAAATGAACTTCTTCATTTATCTTTAACCTTCCTTGATTAGAGAAAACAACATTCACTCAAAGTGACTGTTCACTATGCGTCGAAACCAGCATACATCATGTACAATAGTTTATTAGAGGTTCTACAATAGGCTTCCTCAAATGAACTATTGTAGATGATGTATTCTTGTTTTGCCACATAGGTAATAGTCACTTTAGTTGAGCATTGTCTTCTCTAATCAAGGAAGGTTAAGGTCCACATTTGTGTATGTTTGTGTTTATGGACCTTGCGTATCATACTCCTGCAGAATACATCACAAATGAAATTAGCATAGTTCAAATAACACTTGAAAATGTAAACGTGATAATGGGATCACCTGCATCTCATGAACTATGTTGGGACCTGTCTCGGGGACTATGTTAGGAACTATCTCGGGGCCTGTCTCGGGGACTCTGAAACCCATAAATGTGCCCTGTGAGCTTCCTCTGCAGCCTTTGCCTCTGGCTCTACCTCTGCCTTTGTTGCCTCTACCTTTGTTGCCTCTGCCGCCACATGCACTGGACTCTGGGCCTCAACCATCGTATGTGTGGAAATTATGCCTCACACCGGCTACATGTCATGTTCAAATGTCTTCTGGGAAGCACTATCTGGCTTGGGGCTTCGTCCACATCCCATATTCTTCATTTTTACGGCCTTTCGAACCCCTCTTACATGGCGGTAGGATAATTGGATCAAGATGCATCACAGGAGACCACAAGATTTGTCCACTAATGGGGTAGACAAAGTGGGAGTACATCGTCATGTATGTTTCCCAGTGATAGCACTCATGCACAAAGTCCTCAGGAGATCTCCTCATGAATTGAATACACGGGACTACATGGACACACGGGATGCCGGTTAACTCCCACCGGTAACAGTTACAAGCACGCTAGTCCAAATCGATGGAGTATTGTTTGTCACCGTTGCTAACCTCAAACTGGACAGCTCTTGAAAACTGGGGGCCCCAATTTTGACATGCAAATTGTAGTCTAGCAAGCTGGTTGTTGATCTGCAGACACAAAAGGTCCGTCAAGCGCGTCATCAATTCATTTTTTTTAACGATTCTTCCTATGATGCCCTTTTGTATGATCTCGAATATACTTAGAATCGGTTTGTCCCGGGCTAGTAGGATGTAGGCGTTGAAGAACTCGCTGAGGTTGTTGAGGCTTATGTAACACTTGGGGATGGACCAGAAAGCATGTTTGACCCAGTATCTCACATCTATTCCTTGTAAATAATTGTGGGCTACTGAGTCAAGCAAAAATAACTTGTCATCTCTCTCTCAAAGTGCCTCTTTGTTGTAGCTCTAAATGCGGCCCACATTGCATCATTGAACCACCTGCCTTTAAATTGTTTTTGAAAATTTTTCATACAAGTGTTGGATGCAAAACCGATGGTCCACTTGCCTTGTCACCTCTTTGACAGCTGGTATTAGCCCCTACAAAGATTCATAGTATGAGCCAAATATTGGTACACAAAGCATAACATAAATATAGAAGACAAAAGCAATCAATCGCACCTTTTGTCGATTAGAAATAATTGTCAACCCATTGTCGGTCAGGGTGTTTAGATCCTCGAGCAACAATTTCAGAAACTAGCTCCAAGAAGCCCTATTTTCTAATTTAACCAATACTACAACAATCGGATACATTCCATCGTTCCCATCGATGGTAATAGTAGTGAGCAGGTGTCTCGGAGTTGCTCCTTCAAGTGGCAACCATCCAAACAAATAACCGGTCTACCACAGTTCAGTAGGCCTATCTTGCATGCAACCAAACACATATACATCCTTTTAAATGCACTCATCTCTAGGTCAACATGCACCGAGCTTCTAGGATTACACCTCCGAATTCCCTTGACATCGGGCCATATGAGCTTGTATTGTTCATTGTCATCCCCTTCGTTAATTTTTTGGACACATTTCTTGCTGGGTGTGATATTGACATTAAGGTCCTTCCTGACTATCTCAATTATGGAAGAAAGGTCAGTCGGCCTGGCTTTTAAATATGTCCAAGTAATGCGTTGCCACCCATTTGGCAGAGGCATGGTGACTTTCCATCTTTCTCAAGCAAATGTGAACGTTGTTGTAGCACTTTATTTGAAACGTCAAACGTCATTTCACCTTAAAATTTTGAGGCTTGCATCTGCCACGTGCATCCTTCTTGGCAGGCAGCCCTCAACCGATGAAAGTTACTATGGGTGAATTTTATCCCGTACCCATTCTTTAACACATGATCTATAATTTCTTCTCTAATTTATTAAGTGAACTATACTTCTTGCCAAGACCCATACCAACGAACGTGCATGCTGCTTGAGGTGGGTGTCTAGGCCTACTCTCGGCTATGTCTGTGTCTTCGTCACTACTGGATTCACATAATGAACGGAGCTCCTGCTCGTCTAGCTTTGCCGAGACAGAATGCAACACTATAGCAGCATCGTCTCCAATTGCACATACCTCATTGGCAAAAATGTGGATGTGGGCCCCACTTTAACTTGACAGTTAATAACATATTCCTCAATATGGTGAGAAGCCATTTGATGTTCAATAGATGCTTCAACTTCGCCAAAATGCGGTTTACTTCAGCTCTCAGAAATCTCTAGGGTTTGCTAATTGTTGACAAAAGTTCTGAGAAAATCGTGAGGAGTGTTGATGAGAACCACGGATATGAGACATTCGAGACCCGACAACAACGCAGAATAATAACCAGGATGCCTTGATGATTCAAAAAGGATTAGGAGTTCGACCCATTATCTATAATGAGATAGGAACTGAAACTATCAAAGAAAGGAGTTTGACCCGAACAACACCTGTTGGTTGAACCAAAGTTATCAAATTCAATCTTTCCAAGCAAACACTTGAAGAAGATCAAGTCCTCAAAGAGAACTCAAGAAGAGAATCACTCTCAAATTTCAATTTGTGTGTTCTTTGTTCTATGTTGTTGTTTTTTTTACAAAGAAGAATTGTCGATCTATTTATAGGCAAAGAGATAGGACATAGAAACATTAAAATATGTCCCAAAATGTACAAAAGAAATCATAAAAATCAATGTTTGGTGAAGGATTGTCGAGGTGGCAATCTGCAGGCAGCACTAGGCGGAGGTGCACGTTGTAGCAGGCGTGCGCGCAGAAGGTCAAAGTTGGCGGGCGCCAGGTTGGTGCCGCTGGTGGTCGCTGGCGGGCCCATTGTCAGGGCAGTGTGCGCATGTCGGCGGGCGCACTATTGCGCAGTTGTCTTGTCGGCGTGCCTGTTGACTTCTGGACGGCGCGCTTGGTGGGCCTAGGCCGCAGGCTAGTTCGATCCATCATCAATTTTATCCCATTTCTATTCAACCCATTTCTTCCTTGGGCCTCCATTGGACTTTCAATAATGCTTATTCCCCTAGTGGACCTTGGCTTGCCATTTGTTTGGTCAAAACCTTGGACTTCATTCATTAAAGATTGTATACTTTGGTCCATCCTCTTTGTAATGGACTTTCCTAATGTGCATTGTGTCTTGGCTATGGTTTGGCTTATGATGGATCCTTGGATTACATCATTCCCTCCCCCTTCAAAAAGATTCGTCCTCGAATCTTCTACATCATAAAAAGATAAGTTAATGATGTGAAAATTATTGCTTCAGCTTACCATGCTATCTTTCCATACGTAGATGAAACCAGCCCCAATCTCTGGGGTCAAATACAACTTCTTTTATGCTTCTCTTAGCTCTTTGTGCATAGGACTCATTGGCTCTTTGGATTGTATCATTCTCTCCCCCTTTGAAAAGATTCGTCTTCAAATCTTCTTCGTAGTGAAGGTTGTATGGACATACCTTGTTATACTCCATCTTCGGAATTTCAATCTTTTTCCATGGTGTTTCATCCTTGGGTAAGTCCTCCGTATTTATGTTTTGAAAATCCTGCAAAATTGATGAAACATCCACGGGAAATGAAATAGTTAACTTAGGAGAATCAATATTTCCGCACAAAGGTAACTTTGTTGCATTCTCATTCTTTTCATTTACTTCATTTCCTTTCTCTTCCACCAACTTTGTTTCTTCTTCTTTCCCTTTTGTGAGTTCCTCACTCTCGGCTTTTTTCACTTCCGAAGTTTACTTATCTTCTCCCAAATCATATTTTTCTTCTTTTGCTTCTACTTCAATTTGTTGCTCCAATTTAGAGCTTTCATGAATAACTTTATGCTTTTCCTCCTCATCTCCTTTTGCTATTGACTCTTCTTCTTTTTCGACGTCGCTTCTTTGCTTTTTTTCTTCTGCCTCATCATTCATCTCCTTAGAACACAAAGTCCTCGGGTGTTTTGGAGTCTTCTTTAAACTAGTCTCATAAAGTTTGTCAAAGTCATCTTGTAATTTATGACTCAATTCCCTATGATAGCTTGAAGGAACAAACTTTTTTCTCATGATGTCTCTTAACTCTCTCCAACTTTGAATTGGTGGGTCTCCATATCGCCTTTGATCTTTTAGCACTTGTGTCCACCAAACATTTGCGTAGTCCGTGAACTTCCTCATAACCAACTTAATCTTCTTTTCCTCCGAATAGTCAAGTTGATCAAATATGTAGTCCACCTTTCGTTCCCACATCAAGAAAGTATTGGGATCACTATCTCCTTGGAAGGAAGGAAAACTTATCTTCTTGTGTCTTAGGTTTTGAGCCTCATGATCTTTCACATCATACCTTTCCCTTTGGTATGTCTTCTTATTGCTGTCATCTATTCTCCATTCACAAAAAGAATTAGATGATGATATTTTCATTCGGTCAATTCTCTCAGCAAGATCTGGGTATTGGTCTTGCATCGACCTCAAGAACAATTTCAAATCCATGTCTCTCTCTTTCATTCTTTTTTTTTTTGGAAACAAAAAAATGATCACACTAAGTGAACATGAAAATTACAACAATATTATCAAATGTATTAGACAAGAAGTAATAATCAAAAGAAAAATAATTGATGCGATAAAGTAAGTACAATAAAGTAAATGCAATAAGTTAACGGTGCATAAAAGAAAATAATCTGATTTATTTTTGACTCACACGTTTACTCTCCTTTTTTTTTTTTGGGGCTTGTACAATAGTTACTTGCACTCTTGCCTTTTACCACTCAATCTCTTCTTTAATGTCTTTAAGAAAGGAACTCAATCAAGATTTACACAAATGTTGCAAGAAAATTTCACACTTTTCAAACTTTAAATCCAACGTTCAAGAATGACTAGAATACAAGCCAGAAAGGCGTTTACTAGAATCAATCTTCGATACAACGTTTTTGGATGAGAATATCAAATGATGTAAAATTTTCAAGCACCTTTTTTTTTAATTGAAAAGAAACTTCAAATTTTGAAATTTCAAAGAACTCAAAAATAAGAACATTTTTTTTTAATGAATTGAAAGAAATCTCAAAACTTGAAAAATTCCAAGAACAAACAAAAAAAAACACCATTTTTTTAAAATTTGAATGAAATCACACTTAAACTTGGGAAATTTTTTCAAACACTTTTTTTTTTCAAAGAAATCACAATTAAACTTGAGAAATTTCGAAACACTTTTTTTTTTGTTTAAAGAAATCACGAAACTAGATAATTTCAAACAACACAAAACAAGAACAATTTTTTTTTAACGGATGCAATCTCGACACTTCAGAAATTCAAAGAACACAAAAACAAGAAGGATATGTTTTTTTTAACTTTGGATAAGAAAACAAAAACAATAATAAATTTTTTTTCTTTTTTCAAGAACACAACAAGAATAAAACTCTTTTTTTTTTTATATAAGAAGATAAGAACAATAAAAAGATAGGTAAGAAAAAAAAAATATAGCGCTTTGAATCGTAGGCAAACAAGCTCTGATACCAAATGATGAGAACCACAGATATGAGAGATCCGAGACAAAAGTTACTTGCTTTGGTATCAGAGCTTGTTTGCCTACGATTCAAAACGCTATCTTTATTGTTTTTCTATCTATCTTTTTATTTTTCTTGTCTTCTCATCAAGAAAAAAAAAAGAGTTTTATTCTTATTTTGTCTTCTTGACAAAAAAAAAACAAAAATTATTATTGTTCTTGTTTTCTTATCCAAAGTTTAAAATTAAAAATGAAATAAAATAAATAAAAATAAAAACATATCCTTCTTGTTTTTGTGTTCTTTGAATTTCTTAAGTGTCGAGATTGGATCCATTCAAAAAAAAATTGTTCTTGTTTTGTGTTATTTGAAATTATCTAGTTTTGTGATTTATTTCGGAAAAAAAAAGTGTTTGAAAGATTTCTCAAGTGTAAGTGTGATTTCTTTAAAAAAATAAAAAGTGTTTCAAAAATTTCTCAAGTTTAAGTGTGATTTCTTCAAAAAAAAAAAATAAGTATTTCAAAAATTTCTCAAGTTTAAGTGTGTCTTCTAGTCATTCTTGAACGTTGGATTTAAAGTTTGAAAATTTTGAAATTTTCTTGCAACATTTGTATAAATCTTGATTGAGTTCCTTTCTTAAAGAACTTAAAGAAAAGATTGAGTGGTAAAAGGCAAGAGTGCAAGTATATGTTATTAAAAAAAGCCAAAAAAAAAAAAGAGTAAACACGTGAGTATAAAAAAAAGTTTCATTTATTTTCTTTTATGCACCATTTACTTTATCGCATTTACTTTATCGTACTTACTTTATCGCATCAATTATCTTCCTTTTAAGTTTTACTTCTCGTTTAATATTTGATTATATTGTTGTAATTTTCTTTCTCTTTATGTTCACTTAGTGTGATAATTTTTTTGTTTTCAAAAAAAAAAAAAAGAGCAGAAAAGAAAAAGAAATGGATCTAAAAATGTTCATGAGGTCAATGCAAGACCAGTATCCAGATCTTGCTAGGAGAATGGATCGAATGAAGACACCATCTTCTAGTTATTCTTGTGGAAGGAGAATGGATGCCGAAATGAATGAAGGATTGTATCGACGAGAAAGGTATGATGTGGTAGATTGAGAGACACGTAACCGAGGCCATATCAAGGTAAATATTCCTTATTTCTGAGGGGAAAGTGATCCCAATACTTTCTTAGACTGGAAACAATAGGTGGATGCCATATTTGATAAATAAAACTATTTGGAAGAGAAGAAAATAAAGTTGGTCACTATGAAGTTCACGGATCATGAGAACGTTTGGTGGACACAATTGTTGAAGGATCAAAGGAGATGTGGAGAACCGCCAATTAAATCCTGGGGAGACCTTAAGGACATCATGAGAGAAAGGTTTGTCTTTTCACACTATTATAGAAAACACGAAGTTGATAAAAGAAAGCATAAGGTTGAACATTATGATTTTGACAAACTTTACGAGTCTTGCTTGAAGGAGAAAGCAAGTACCACCAAAGCATCGAGTTCTAATGAGATGCATGATGTTCATAATGAAGAGAAGCAAGAAAGCAACTGCAACAAAGAAGAGGAGTCGATGGAAAAGGCAATCATTGAAGAAAAGCATGAAATTATTGAAGAAAGCCATAAAGTGGAACAACGAATTGAAAGAGAAGAGAAAAATTTTGGAAATGAAGAACATGTAAATTCTAATCATGACGAATCATCACCATTGCTTGAGAAAAATAGTGATGTGGAAGTGAAGGAACCAATGTAGGAACTGAAACTATCAAAGAAAGGAGCTTGACCCGAACCACGCCTGTTGGTTGAACCAAAGCTATCAAATTCGATCTTTTCAAGCAAACACTTAAAGAAGATCAACTCCTCAAAGAGAACTCAAGAAGAGAATCACTCTCAAATTTTAATTTATGTGTTCTTTGTTCTATGTTGTTGTTTTTTTTACAAAGAAGAATTGCCCATCTATTTATAGGCAAAGAGATGGGACATAGAAACATTAAAATATGTCCAAAAATGTACAAAAGAAATCATAAAAATCAATGTTTGGTGAAGGATTGTCGAGGTGGCAATTGGCAGGCAGCGCTGGGCGGCGGCGAGCATGGTAGCAGGTGGCAGTGCGCGGAGGCCGGTCGTATGAACGCGCAGGCGTGCGCGCAGAAGGTCAAAGTTGGCGGGCGCTAGGTTGGTTCTGCTGGCGGTCACTGGTGGGCCCACTGTCGGGGCGGTGCGGGCATGTCGGCGTGCGCGCATGTCGGCGGGCGCGCTGTCCAGCAACTGTCTTATCAACGCGCCCGTCGACTTCAGGATGGCGCGCTTGGTGGGCCTGGGCCGCGGGCTGGTTCGGTCCATCATCAATTTTATCCCATTTCTATTCAACTCATTTCTTCCTTGAGCCTCCATTGAACTTTCAATAATGTTTATTACCCTAGTGGACCTTGGCTTGCCATTTGTTGGGTCAAAACCTTGGGCTTCATTCATTAAAGATTGTATACTTTGGTCCATCCTCTTTTTAATGGACTTTCCTAATGTGCATTGGGTCTTGGCTATGGTTTGGCTCATGATGGATCCTTGGATTACATCAAGTGTACTGTGAATTTATACAAGGCGGACGAGCCACCATGATCTGCGGCGGATCAGTATTAATCTGCCTCGGATTATTGTAAACCCGCTGCAGGTCATATATGACAGCGGTGGGCCATCAATATTATAATGTTATTTTTAAAAATATTGATCCACGGCGGATCAGTATTAATCTGCCGCAGATTATTATCAACCCGCGGCGGGTCATATATGATCTGCAGCGGACCATCAATGTTATAAGGTTATTTTTATAAATATTGTTTTGCTGCGGATTAGTAAACTATCCGCCGCGGATCAAAATTAAAGCGTATAACCGCAAATGTGACAACGATGTTAGCGGCGACATTTTTTCATAGTTTAGTGGTTAATTTGTTAGCAAAAAAAGTTTAGTGTTTGACTTGTCATTGACTACAAATACAATGGTTGGTTTGTCATTTTCCCAATTTTTTATAATTAGTATTTAATAACTAAAAAATAAAATTCTTTTTAAAAAATAGGAAAAATAACAAAACAACCATCATCCTTTACTGTTAGTGACAAAATAACCTTGATCCTTTTTTTGCTAACAACTTAACCACTAAACTATGAAAAAACATTGCGGCAACGATCGCTGTTACGTTTACTATTAATGACGACGAACCGTGGTGGTTTGACGACGAATCTCAGAGGCTTGATGACGACGAATGAAGACGTCTAAGCCAGCAACAAAGGGCGAAGTCTATCAAAATTCGTCAGCCAAGGATCGTCAAACGGAGACGTCCAAGGCAACAACAACGTGAGACGTCCATCTAAATTCTTCGGCCAAGAACCGTCAAACAATAATTCAACAGATTGACAGAGGACATCAATTATCGGGGGACGTCCATCATGTCCATTGGAATGATGGTTCATGGCCTTTGGATCGAGAACGGACGTCCCTCGATCGGAATGGACGGTTATGATGAAGTTTGTCATTTTCCAAATGGCAATGACGGACGTCCCTAGTCTCACAACGGACGTCCCTCGACTTAAGATTACGTCATTCAGGCTGAAACGGACATCCACCTTTGGCCAATGGACGTTTGTTGTATGTTCGTTTGACTTCTCTGAACGTTACATCAATTATCGGGGGACGTCCGTCGAGCCCGTTGGAACAATGGTTAATGGTCGTTGGATCGAGCACGGATGTCCCTCGATCAGAATGGACGGCTAGGATGCAGTTTGTCATTTTCCAAATGGCGATGATGGACGTCCCTAATCTCACAATGGACGTCCCTCAATTTAAGACTACGTTGTTCAGGCTGAAACGGACGTCCATCTTTGGCCAATGGACGTCCGTTGTATGTTCTCCGGACTTCTCTAAACGTTAAATCTACCTATAATCGCAAAGGGCGCCCCTCGAACATAAAACAAACGTCCCTATAATTCATTGAACTTAGTTCGCAGAGGATTTCGTATTTTGCGATACTCGCCAAACCGTATAGTCTATTCTTATATAGGCAGACCGATGCACGATGATCAACGGTGGATCATCCTCAAACCGCAGCGGTCTTTCACAGACCACGACAGTGTTTCTCAGACCTCGGCGGTGATTCTTAACCTCGACGGTGTTTCGCAACACCGCTGCAGTCTGTGAAAGACCGCCGACGTCTAAGGATGATCCTCGGCATAATTGAGATACTGGACGACGACGGCGGCGATGAAAACTGCTTTCGACGACGATAAGATGATCGGAAAACTAAAAATGCAAAAATTGTGGACCGAACTATGCCGGAGTTTCCCGACATCATCTTCTCAGTTACCGTCAATTTCCGTTGACGAAATCATAATCAAAATCAAAAGTTCACCAATAATATCATTGGGAAACGTGACTACGAAGATAATGTTGTCAGAAAACGTGACTGCGAGTTTGTCAACGGACATTAACAGTAAATGTAACAGTGGTCGCGACGTTTTTTCATAATTCAGTGGTTAAGTTGTTAGTAAAAAAAGGATGATAATTGTTTTGTCACTAACAATAAAGGATGATGGTTGGTTCGTCATTTTCCCTAAAAAAAAATATAAGAGTTTGAACATAACTTTCAAAATATGCTCTTTCAATAATATGATATTAAAATATATTTTTTCATATCTTTGTTCTTCAAATTTTTAAATAATTACACCAATTTAAACTTTTTATAACTACGAAAATCTCCCTCCTATTCTGTCGTTCTCGTTAACATCCCCCTGCCTTTTTACTTTATTTTATTTTTAAAATTTTTACATCATAATAATTAATTTATCAATTTTATTTTATGAAGTTTTATTTATTCAAATTATTTTAATTTTTTAAATATAGTTTTCATCATACATAATAAATTTATTAAATTCACATAATTTGATTTTGCATTTACTAGATATGCCATCTTTGGACATCCATGAGAATGAGAGGATATTGCATTTAGTTTTACATTGGACGCTGATGTTTGAGGTACATCCTCAGACGTCTGACATACATCCCTCCTCAAGCATCCGTTCCTTTCTCGGACTCCCATGAGAATGAGAGGATGTTGCATTTGGCATGGCATTGGATGCGGACGTCCAAGGTATATCTCTAGACCTCCTTCCTTGGACGCCCATGGAAATGAGAGGATGTTGAATTTGGTTTTACATTGGACGCAGATGTCTAGGGAACATCCTCGGACGTCTATAGACTGTGCTCGGATGCCCATGTGAATGAGGGGATGTTGCATTTGGTTTTGTATTGGACACGGACGCCCATGGGAATGAGAGAATGTTCCAACAACAACTTCAAACGTGAAAGTGTCCATGGACATGAAAGTGTTTGAGGACGTGAACGTGTCTATGGCAGTTGGTCGTGCCTCATTATTAAGTTTATCACTACGCAAATACACAAGGAGTCCACGATGGATGCACAATGGGTTAGCAGATCCCTTGCGCGCCGCAAACCACTTGCGCACTATGGATCCCTTGTGCTTTGCAGATCCCTACTACTAACTTTTCATTTTTTCCAACTATTCATTCTCTACAAGACAATCTGAACACTTGTATTTTCAATTTCCTCTTTAGTCATTAACAACAAACACATCATAACATTTACAATAAATATTATATAGAGTCTAGTGGTACTTGTTTGGAATAGAACGTGAGGTTTGTGTTGAATGTATTTGATAATTAAATACGTATAAGAATAAATTGTGCATGAAGAGTAATTGCACATGAAAACAAAAAAAAAAGGTAGGCTATGGTTATCTAAATCATAAGTCTAAGTATTTATACATATTCATGAAACACTTCTTATATAAAGAAGTGTATCATATAGTTGAGATATTAATTAGAGATATCTAAAGATCTAGTTAATATCAAATATTAAATCTAACAAATATTAAATCAAACAATAACAATTATAAGAGAGATAAGGGAAAGAGAGAGCAAACATGTTTGTTTACGTGGTTCCTGTAATACTCAAAAAATTCTTTTACGTGTAAAGATTCAACTATATGAAATATAGTAAATTGACATGGTACATTGTAATTGTTGCGTTTATCTATATAGTGGAAAATAATGAAATTTTTATGGTAGAGGTATTTGGGTTGGTGTTTGTAACACCCCTACTTTTTTAATGGGATAATTATCGAAGTATTACCAATGACGTAACCGACATATTATAATCTGAAATAATTATTTAAATTAGACTTGCGAGAGTCGTTAATCGGTATTCAAAATAAGTCAAAAATTTTGAATGAGTCGACTAAAAATACAACGTGTGCATTTGAAATAAAATTACATATTAAGTAAATAAATAAAATTATGTGAGTAATTTGATATAATTGGAGATTTATTGAATATTAATTGAGGAATTAGAAATAAAAGAAATTAATTAAAATTTGGTGAGGTAGAACTGGTTTAGTTTTGTGGTTGGACTGGTCCGGTTTGGATTGTGTCTATGGGTTCAGTTTAGAAATTAATTGTATATTAAGGATTAGGTTAATTTGGTTCTGGAAAAGATAAGAAAGCGGAGACAGAGAGAGAAGCCGCGAGAAGGAGATGGAGGCCGAGATACTGAGCGAGAATCGGCGATCGAAGAGGGCGATCGGGAGGTCGGCTTCGCAGGTTCATTTTTGTAAGGCCTTTCGATTTCTGGTGCTCGGGACGGCGACCTGCGATGTCGTTCGACGTATGGCGATCTGTTCCGGAGCGACGCGATCTCCGAGCTGAGGCTCGGGTTGAAATCGGAGCTTCTGCCGGCTTTCAATTTCAACGTCGGGTCATGTTGTGTCTTTTTTCGCGACGTTCGGCGATGATGGATGGCGACTGTGGGTCGGCGAAGGCGTGGCTGCGGGTACTCTGACGCAGTTTGACTCCACACGAGTTGGCTGGGTGGATTAGTTGGCTGTCCTCTGTTCCTCAGGTAAGGGAGCTCCTCCCTGGTTTTATTGGATTTATGATGAAGATAAAAAGTTGTAATTATGCTCTGTTAGTGGTAGCCACTGTCAATTGTATACCCTGTAAATTGTAGGCTGTGATTTGGTTATGCTCTTCACTGATGAATCTGATTAGTGCTCAGTTGTGAAGCATGAAAATACACCTCTGTTTTGTATTAGTTTGGTGCCTCTGGATATTGCCTATGTTGTTTTAAAATACTCCATGTTTCTCATTGCTCGACTTGTATCCTATTATTGTCAACATTGGAGTATTAGATTTACGTTCTAAGAATTGGTTGTTGGTGTTGATTGTTAGGTACAATTATCTGTCTGTTGGTTATGGTTGAGTTGATAAGTGGGCTGATAACCTATAAATTGTTGTTAACTGTGAAGATATTGCGTACCGTTGTTCGGTTATGTGATATGCATTACTGAGTTATCTAATTGGATGTTAATCTGCTGTTTGGATGAAAAATTATAAGATACACTTGGTTGGTTATTGCATCAAGTACGAATATGTTGGACTTGGTTGTGATAGGTGAGGTTCTGTTTAAGCATTAAAGAAGTTCTTAGGATTATTATATAAGTTAGAATATGAAAGTTATAGATCATAATTGTTATTGATAGATGTTTTAATTATGAAGGTATCAAAAAGACGAAGACGGATAACGGTTAAGCACCAATATGCGTTAAATCATCGAGGTAAGGATTAAGGAGTGTTTTGGCCACTGAGGCCCTACACCACAAATATGGGTGGGTGAGTTTAGTATTAATGTTAGCTATTGATAGTTTAATGCTTATGATTGATGTTAGTTGATTGTTACCACTAGTTGATTTAGTAGGCTAATTGTTGTGAAATGCTCCATGTGTTAATGATAGTGTAGATTTATGCTCTATGATATTCTTTTGAATGATACTTTGTTCCTTTGTTTTCATCACTATGTGATGTTTCGATAGGTCTAACTCTGTGTACTATGTGGATACCCCGTTATAGTTCTTTTATGGTTAGATAAGGTCGTGGAAAATGTTTAATAGATGAAGAATGAGCAAATGAACGATAGAAGAGCTAAGAGTTATACGCTAATTTTGGATGTTTACTTGCTGTGTAGTATTGTTTTATTTTCCTTACGCATTATATTTCTCTGTGATTCTTGCCGTTTAAATGTTAAGTAAGTTGTATGAGCATGATAATTTATTAGGATAATTAGTTAACCCTCTATGTAATTAGCAGTTAGCATGTAAATGAACTAGAGTTAAATCATGAATCAAAATAATGATCTGAGCATGTTCAACTAACTATAGTGACTCACAATTGGGTATGTTTAACTTAGTATATAACTAACATGCTTAATTGCTAGTAAAGTTAGTTAATTGTTAAGTAATTGAGCATGTCAACCAATTTACTAAATCTGAGCATGTAGTTACTTTAAACAATCATTGAGCATGTAAAGACTAGTAGTTAAGCATGTTGTAATTAATTAGGTTAATATTAAATTGTTAAGTAACTAAAGCATGTTAATTAACTAACTAGCTGAATGTGTTAATTAACTAAATGCAAGAAATAACCTACCATTGAGTATGAAATCAATTAGAGTAATTAATTAGCAAACTAATGAGCATGATTAAATATTAATGAACTAACTAGCAAGCATGTTTAGGGCAATTTAACTTATCTTGTAATCTAAGCATGCAAGCCGGTTAATAACTTAATGACAATTAATAATGCTAGCATGTTAATTAATTAGGCTAATTAATTGAATGTGAATACTAGCGAGCATGTTAATCATAATTAGTAAGTATGTTAATTAACTATGATTAATTAGTGAGTATGTTTAACTACTAAGCATGTGAGATTTAATGATTTTCTTTATGCATTCACTGTTTCGAATCAATGTTGCTTTACTTTCAATGCAAGTATTATTTACCTTTCTTCATATGTGCTTTCACTTTCATTCAATGCGTGCTTCAAATACATAATCGATGTTTTACTTTCTAAAGAACAAAATGATAAAGAGGATAAAAAGAGAACGACGTAAACGTGAATGGTGTTAAGGGTTCAACGACTAAGTGAATGAATGTTTTATAAATACTTTTGTTATTGTTTTCTCGGTATTGCTTAAGATCTCGATTATGATTACATGTCCTTGGTATGTATTTCCTGTTAAATCAAACATAATTAGTTAAGTAGAATCAAGGCATGAAACCAATGTAGAAGCATGTTGATAATTGATTAGAATAATGACTTAGAAATATAAACGTAGGATGCATGTAAATGGACTAGGAGATTAATTAGACTAAACAACTAAAGAACTAGAATAATCATCTTGTCTTCCTGAGCATGTTTAGCTTATTGTTCATTTGTTGTCTTAACTCAATGTTATACTTGTTTCTGTTGCACGTAGTTTCTTCATTCTATTATGTGTTTTACTTTCCCTATATGTGTTTTCAGTTATCGTTACTTTCTTTTATATGTGCACTTTAATTTCTATGAATATTATACTGTGAAGCATCATGCATCATATTAGGTTGAGAATGTATGGTCATGCATCATGTACTCACATGCATGGTAAGAAAAGTAAAATGATAAGAACAGACGAAGGAAAAGAATAAAGGAGTTAGGAGGCGGATGGGTAGCGGTCCTAGTCTGATAATTAGGAAATGCCCCTACCATATCAGGAACAAGACCTAGTTATCCATAGGAAGTTAGGTTCAACCCACTATACCATCCCATAAGGGTTTTTTTAATCTCCAGCTCGAAGTACGAGTTAAGAAAGAAAGAAATAAATAAATAAATAAATAAAACGTAAATGAAAGAATTGGTTTGTGTGGCCCCTGTTCCAAATGAATTAAAGAGAGGCATTTCATAATTATATTTCTCTTTTTCCTTACTAAGCCTTTTGGGCTTATAGTTTCTTGTGGTATAAATGTAGGTACTAGTACGCTATGAGGAATGCATGGACTAGGAGTAGCGAAAGATAAAGAACAAACAATAGTAAGCAGGGATGATGGGTTTGCACGCACGAGGGAGATCATGGCTGGCCAGACATATGAAATGGGTAAAAGAGAAACTGTGTTAATTAAGTTAAGTTTTAAATATTGTAATTAAGTCACGTAGTAAATCGTATAAAAGTGGTATTTCAATGGTTTAGTATTTCTTCTTTCAACTAGTTATTTACGCTTCCGCCAAGTTTTAAATAAACGATTTTATAACGCTTCCGCTATGTTTTACAGACAATAATTTTATTTACGCTTCCGCATAAGTCTTTACTAAATGGGATTTTATATCTAGTTTTATGAATGGTCGGTAGCGATCCGGTTAATGTCGCGCTCTGATTTGTTTTAAAAAGAAAATTGAAATTTTCACGCATTTTCAAGGATTTACAAAAATCCGGGTCGTTACAGTGTTAGTTTTGTAGTATAAATATAATAAAATTTAGTGGAACGGCATCGTTTTGAACGGAGAAGAAAATTGTTTTAGAAAGGGAAGAATGTCCCTAATGGACAAAAGACGTCCAAAACTAGGGTAAGGAAGTAAGGAACATCCTTTATGGGCAAAAGACGTTCAAAATAGAAGAAACGGGAATGACGTTAAGATTTAAGTGAGATGGTGTCGTTTTGAACAAATGGAGGAAAGACTTATTGAGGAATGGACATCCCTTATTGAGGAATGGACATCCCTCATAGCAAAGAAATTAACAGGTGTCTTTTAGGAAAACGGACAACATCGTTTGTTAAGAGTAAATAGAAAATGACATCGTTTTGATATGGCGTACATTTGGATTATGACGTCCTGCATAGAAAAATTAAAAGAATATGGCGTCGTTTGGATTATGACGTACATCCCTCTTGGGAAAATAGATGTTCTGTATCTGGCATAGAAAAATTGAAAGAATATGGCGTCGTTTGGGTTGTGACGGACGTCCCTCTTGGGAAAACGGATGTTCTGAATGTATCCAGCATAGAAAAATTAAAAGAATACGGCATCGTTTGGGTTATGAAGGATGTCCCTCTTGGGAAAACAGACATTCTGTATAGCGAGAGTCTTTGGCAATGGTCGATCTAGTGATCAACCGAGATGTCAAAATATCGCCCAGAATAATAGCGATCTGTCAACAGGAAATATGAAATACTTTGAAAGATATCGGATAGATTTTCACAAGAAATACAAAATACTTTAAAAACGATGGATATATTTTTAACGGATGATACACATTGCTTTCCTCGCCTCTATAAATAAGAGAGGAACGAAAGAGGTTTGGAGGCAAAAGCATTAGAGTTGTGAGAGAGAATTTCCTTAAGGTTAGAAAGAAAATAAGGACGTCAATGTACTGACAGTGCGGGAAGAAACCGCAACAGGAGAGGATTATTGTGAAACAATGTAAGAGATATTGTATGTGGTTTGCCAGAGGTGGTCTACATCACAAGAGAGGATTATTAAGTTGTTTGTTGATAATCTATTTCTGATCACAGGTTTGAGTTCGCTGTTTAAGATTGTGCGATGATATTGATCTGCTAAATGATAAAGTTTCTGTCTTTTGTATTAAATAATATAAAGTTAATTAATTTGTATTATGCTCTCTGTTGGATTCTTCTATAATAATAGTCATGCTCTATGATGTTTATTTTACATCCGATAAATGAATAAAGTATGTTATTCTGCTCTCTGTTTTATTCATATTGTATAGTATGAACTGTTGTGTGATTTGCATGCATTGCACGACAATGAGATGTAACCAATAAACATAAATAGACGTTGGTTCTCTATTTGGGAGAACCAAGAGATGATGTATCTCATCTCTGTCGGAATTGAGTGACGGTTCTGCTTAGACGTGGTGTCTTGGAGAACTACGAGATGATGTATACCAATTTCCGTCGGGATGGGTGACAGTTCTGCCCAGGCTAGATCCCTAGGATGTATCTATTCTCGTCCGATGATATCTCCAATGCTCTAGACTATAGTGAGATTAGGAATAAAGTATGAAAGGAATAAGTTTTTTTGTGATATAAACAAACATGTACATCGTGTTTGCATGACTATTTCACTTTATTTCATTATATCTCTTACTGGGCAATAGACTCACAATTCTTTTGTGATGTAGGTGATAATTGTGATCCTAATGATGTGCACGTGGAGGAAGTATAATGGGATGAACGCTTGTGTTACCTGGCGAGATTTGACTTGGGGGTTATGGCTCATGAATTGAAATAAGTTTTATTTAATTGTTTTTTTATTTATTTAACTTATTTGAACAATGGTCATATGTTGGTTTAAAAATTTCCTCTTGCATTTTATTATCTTAATTATCATTTATTTGTTTTACAAATGTGTTTTAAAAAAAAAAAGTTTTATAAGAAAATCGGGATGTTACAGTTCGGCAACCCGACCTACGTCTGTGCTTAAAGTTCTTGACTTGGAGATCTTTATTCACCTAACCTCTCCAGTTAATGATAATTGACTTCACGAGTGTCAACCAAACCTTTACAATGATTCTTCTTAGGGTGTCACTCTTTCCTTCTGACTATTCTCGAGGTCACCTTTTTGCTTAATCGTTTGAGTACAAAAAAAATGTAAAACTAAAATTCCTAACTCTCCCAAATACAAATTCTCAAGACTGGGAGTTGGAGAGTTAGGTTTGACACTCAATTATACATGAGAAATCTTGTATGAATTTTGATAGAGCTTCACTATGATTTTTGCTTGGTTAAAATGAGATTCAAAGTGTCTTCTATTTATAGAATCTGCGTAATCGGTCGACCACATCCATTTTGGTCGATTGCCATCCGACTGTTGAAAAATAGTCGTTGCGTTGTACAGTTGGACTAGTCAACCGCTTTAGCATACTAGTCGACTGCCTCTTCACATTTTGGAATTTTGACTCAACTCTATCCATTTTGCGGTCAACCACCATCTCAACCGGTCGACCGCTTTCCAGTAGTTGAAAGCATCTCGAGCAATCTGTAATATTTCTAGTCGACCACCTTTTTAAATTGGTTGACCGCTTTCCTGGTCTGACTCTTTCTTCAGCCGACTGGTCGACCACTTCTTCTTTATAGTCGACCTGAACTACATGTTTTTCAATTATTGAATCCTCTAAGTCCTAATGATCAATACATAAGCTACATGAACTTAGGTAAACACATTAATAAGCAATAATCTCTGCATTAAGAGTATTTTCAATAAAGAATAAACATATTTACTTAATTCAAACAAATATATAATAAACAACTTAATTATTCAAATAAAACTGTCATCATCAAAATATATAACCTAATGTCTATTAGGCTAACACCTTAGACTATGAAATGGTGATGTGATTAGATCAATTGGATGTATGCTCATTAAGATATGAATGTTTGCACGAAAGTGATAAATGTGCTATAAATGAGCATAGTCACTGTTTGTTGTTAATTGGATAAGCTATTGTGATTATTAATTAAAACCATTTTGAGGTTATAAAGTAGACACATAAATAAAGTGTATGACTTTCAATTGAAAGGAATTGGATGTATGCAGTAAAAGTTATGCATGTTTGAAGTTGGATAAGTTTAAAACTGCACTGTTTTGGGAAATGTCCTTAAATTGGACTTTAGAGTGGGAATTTGGAAACATGTATAAAAAAATAAATGTTTCTAAAACCTCAAAGTATGTGACTATGCAATAAAATTGGAAAGACAATGTCACATGTCACTTTTGGATTAGTGAATAAGTGTGTGATTAAAGTGTAATTAGTGAATGATTAAGGTTAATTAATCATGATTAATTACGTTAATCATGGGGATTAGCTTAGAACTAAGTGAGATTGATTAGTTTAAGCTAAGAGTGGTTAATGATAATTAATTATGTATTTTGGTGAATTACCATGAATGGAAGGCTAAAATAGTACTTTTTTAAGGACAAATTGGACAAAAGGGTAATTTCACCCTATGAATTCTCTAGAAAGTGGATGAAGCATGATGATTTAGCTCCATTTCGTGCTGAATCAGAGAGAGAAGCAAAAGAAAGAAGAGAAGGAGAAGTGAGGAAGCAGAAGAAGAAAAAAGGGAAGAAGGAAGAATTGACCTTCAACTGTTTAAGAAAAAGTGTTTATCTCTTCAAGAGAAACTTTTTGAGCAAAATCAAGAGGAGAAAGTGAAGATTAAGTGAACTTGAAGAGGCAAAAACCCTAAACTAAGTGTTTTATAAACTATGTTAAATATTGCATAGTTTAGGTGAAGAAAATGAGAGGTTGTGAAATTACAAATGAAATTCATGAATAATAATATGTTGGAATTTATGGGTCATATAAATATGATATTAATCAAATTGGTTAGTTAAAGGATGGGTTTATGGTGTTATAAATATGTGAATTGAATGTTAGAAATATGAGAATAAGTTGTGAATAGATTGGATAATTAAGGAATTTTTTACATATAATATGATTAAGAATGTGTTGAAGACATGCAATGGATTAATTTTGGTCGTGATGTTGGAAAAATATTTAATTGATGAAATTAAACCATGATCATGATGTTGGTTGAACTCTAGCATGAAAGTATGTTTGAATTGGGAGAGAATGAAGAGCATTAATGGAATATAATATTTGGTTTTGTGGTAAGGAACATTGCTATAAATGAGAGTTGATATGAATTTGATGTATTAAATTTGTAACACCCGATATTTTAAGTTGGATAACCATCGGGGTATTACCATGAACATTCGGAGCATTAAGACGAGGAGTAATTCCATTACGTTTTCCTCGTATACGCAATGTAATCGAAGTGTGGAGCTGGAGGATATTACATGGCGTATTTATACGTGTCATCTAATGATGTGTATTTATGGGGAAATGTTAAAGGATATGAATTAAGTAGGGAAAGATGAAGAAAAGTGGGAATTTTGGGTGTCACAACTAGCTAAGGACGAGGTGTGGCGTCCTAATGTGTCTAGAGAGGAACTTCGGATGCATGCGGATGGACTTGCAGACGTGATGTGTCATCCGCAAGTGCTTGGCCATGCCAGCGTTACACTTAGGACGAGTTGGGGACTAGATTTCTCATCCTGACTTCACTGTACATTGGAGTTGCGGACGAGGGTCTAAACGATGCAGACGAGAAGAGTGGCGTTCGCATCAACTCTGTTCTAAACCTGGACAGTTTCTGACGAGTTGAGACGACTGCGGATGAGTTGAAGTATCGTCCGATTTGAATCTATGCGATTTGAATCTGTCCGATTTTTGGACACTTTTGGACGGTAGTGCGGACGATAGTGCGGACGTGTATTGGCGTCCGAAACGTACCTGCAGACGGTACGAACAAGGAGGGGATGCATTTTCCTGTCCGAAGCCTCAAAATAGCCTGCGATATTTAGCCTTGCGGATGAGACCTATGCATCCTAGCCCAGACCTACGAAATAAAATAAGAAGAAAATGATGGAAATCATTGAATAACCCGATTTCCCGACAAGAATCGACCCTCCTCTCTCCATGGGTGACGAAAAATCGTTCCCCTATGCTGGAGGCCATCTCCTCCTTGTCCCCTATAGTCATCATGATGTCTCCCCCTCTCCCTTCTAGGTAATAGCCTTCCCTCCCTCCCTTCTTCTGTTGTTTCATTTTCTTCGTGAGAAATCTAGAGAGAAAGAGAGAGAGAGCTGCGTGAGAGTGAGGGTCCGAGTGAGAGAGTTTTTGAGTAAGAAGGAAGTGTGGTTAGCTTGTGGGTTAACCTTTGAGAGTTGTGAGTGAGGTTAGGTGAGCTAGGGATTTCTACTGGGTGAGGTGCTCTGTGAATTACTGAGACTGCCATGAGGAGAGCTGTCCTAGTGC
The DNA here is from genome assembly GCA_022433065.1 of Begonia loranthoides. Taxonomy (NCBI): domain Eukaryota; kingdom Viridiplantae; phylum Streptophyta; class Magnoliopsida; order Cucurbitales; family Begoniaceae; genus Begonia; species Begonia loranthoides. The sequence continues at coordinate 18,650,711 of CM039480.1, read as the reverse complement.
TTAAGTCTTCAAATTGGTAAGGGAAATGGGGTGTTTTGGCCATTGAGCCCCTACACCACAAGTATGGGTGTGTGTGTTTTACGGTTGTGGTTAGTTATTGTAGTGTAGAGATTGAATATGTGATGTTCCTTTTATTGTTGTGCCTTGTTTTATTTCCTATTATGTGATAAAAATGCTTAGTTGAATGAATAGATAATGTGTTGAAGGAATGATGAAAGTTAAGGCCTAAGAACGATGGATGTTAACTAACGGATGAGAAATGCTTAACGTTTTGATAGTGTAAATGGTAAGTAGGTTGATTTGTCTTGAAATGCTTACTATTAGTATGAGGTAGTGTTAGTGAGATGATAGTTTTCCCTCAATAAATTTCCTGTATATGTCCTTGATCGTTCTGTAATGTTTAGTTAAGTGTTGTGATGATTCTCATTGTTGTTAGTATGCTGTAATTTGTAAAATGGTTAGGTAGAAAAATGATGATTTAAAAGAAAGCATAGTAGGTAAAAGATTGTGTAAAGTAAAGTCTGAAAATGAGATACAGGATGATTGGATGTTTATATGCTGCGTAGTTGTTATTTTATTCTTTGAGCATGATTAGTTGACCGTCGAATTAATTAGGAAAGCATGTTGATAAATGTGAGTAACTAAATAAGTCAATCAATTGTTTATCTTTACTGCTAAGTGATCTCTAGTTGTTAATAATGGTTGTTGAAAAATAGAGCAGTATGAACTAAGAGAAAGAATGAGTAAGTACGAGATAGAGGTAAGAGTTTTATTTTTGTTGTTAAACGATTAACGCTGATAACTTTTATAGTCTATCCTGTCATCAATTAGTTGTTTGATTTTCCCAATTCTAGTATGTTTGTGAGCATGTCAACCAAGATAGTTAACTAGCAAAGTATGTAAATTAACTAGCATGTTAAACAAATAGAATTCAAGTTGTAACCATCGTAAGAGCATGTTAATTAATTGACTAAAGAAATTTAATAGCTTGAGCATGTAAGTAATTAGGATAATAATTCCATGCTTGTCTTTCTTTGATTTTATTCCAAATGTTACCCTTTGTTGTGATTTCGTTATATTGTCTTTTACGGCAGTTTCCTCTTAGAAAATAGAAGGATAAAGAAGGTGAAAAGAGAATGAGTTAAGGGATTTATGTGAATGTATGTTTTAAATTTTGTTATTGTCTTCTTGGTAGAATGTTATGGGTGGTTAGGTAAAATAATCACCTAGCCTATTAAATATAGGAAGCATGTAAACGGACTAGAAAGTTAATTTGATATGTGGTATCCAATGGTCGTGTCCCATATTTAAATGTTCTCTGTTGTATATTGTGATTGTCTTCATTGCTATGCACTTCTAATTCAAGTTATATCTATTTAATGCACTCTTCAATTTGTACGAATGTAAGTTAGGAGCATCACGCATCATGTTAGGATAAGAATGTATGAGCACACATCATGATAATAGAGACTAATAGGAAGTGCCAAGGAATGGTACGCAAGCATGCATAAGTGAGGTAAAAATATTAAGAAAGAGTAAAGAAGAAAAGGGGATTAGGAGTGAATGGGTAGCGGATTTAGTCTGCAATTTAGGCTAGCCCCTCCCTCATAGGGTACGGGAGATCTAGATACGAGAAAAAATGCTAGGTTCGACCACTAGGCCATGGCACGAGAAAAACCTCCAAATTCCAGCTCGAAATACGAGTATGGAAGAATGAAAGAACAGAACGATGGAATGATGGATCCCAAGGGATCAAAGTAAGAAGAATTAAAGTAAAGAAGAAAATGAATGAATAGACTAATGAAAGGATTGGTTTGGGCGGCCCCCATTCCAAAATGGATTAAAGAGTGACATTCACGTAGCGATGGTTTATTTTATGTATGTGCACTTCTTTTGATATTATGTTGTGAAGCATCACGCATCACGTTGATAGAAAGTATAGGAAGCGTCATCTCGGTGGTGGTACGAATGCACAAGCGAGTAAAAATGTTAAGAAAGAGTAAAGAAGAAAAGGGGATTGGGAGTGAATGGGTAGCGGATTTAGTCTACAATCTAGGCGTAGCCCCTCCCTCATAGGGTACGGAAGATCTAGATGCGAGGAAAAAGGCTAGGTCCGACCACTATGCCATTGCACGAGAAAAATCTCCCAATTCCAGCTCAAAGTATGAGTAACGGCTTAAAGTAAAGTAATAAACGGATTAATGACTTAATAAACGAATTGGTTTGGGTGGCCCTCATTCCAAAATGGACTAAAGAGAGGCATTCATATGCACAGAACCCTTTTTCCTTACTAAGCCTTCAGACTTACAGTTGCTTGTGGTGTAGATGTAGGTACTAATACACTATGATGAATGTATAGATTAGGAGTAGCAAAAGATGAGTAAAGATGAACAATGAACAAACATAAAGGCAGGGATGACGGATTCGCACGCTCGAGGGAGTTCGTGGCTGACCAGGCATACGAAAATGGGTAAAAGAGAAATCGTTTTAATTAAGTAAAGTTTTAAATGTTGTAATCAAATCAAGGAGTAAATTGTATAAAAATGGTATTTCAATGGTTTAGTATATTTTCATAACGCTTCCGCTATGTTTTACAAAATGATGATTTTATTTACGCTTCCGCATAGTTTTATTAACTAGATTTTTAAAGAGTTTTATGAACGAGTGGTAGCAATCCGGACTTAGGTGCTCTCTGATTTGGTTTCCAAAAGAAAATTCAAATTTTCACACATTTTCAAGGAATTAAGAAAATTTGGGTCGTTACAAAATTGTGGGAAATTGATAGGTGGAAACAACCGCTAATGACTGGTCTTTGGAGTTGGACATCCGCAAGTGAGAAAAATATCAATCTGTACAAATTACGGTAGACTAAGTTAGAAGTGCGGTCGAGCAGACTATAGAAAATAATGTTGGAGTGGTTGATCAAGGGTGGACGACCGCGAGTGTAAGGTTGAATCTGTATAATTTGAGGTCAATTGGTGTTAGGAAGCAGTCGACCAGAACATGATATTATGTCATAGAAACGGGTATTTGCGAATGGATATAGGTAGCTGCAAATATGTGCGGGTAGTTGCAGATCCATAAGCGGTCAACTAGTATTAAGGGGCGGTTGACCAGAACTTTGTAAAATGCCTTGAGAGCAGACAATTGATTTTCAGGGAAGACGTCTAATAAATGGACAGAGTCTTAGGTTTTAAAACCATAGTCGTGTAGCATCCTGATTTCTTTTTTTTTTTAAGCCTTTTTGGGTTATATATATATTTTATTAAATCTTTATTTCCTTTTCCTTTGGCGTAGCATAAATCTTTTTTTTTTAACCTTCAATAATAAAATCTCAAATCATATATTTATTAAAACATTCATTCATTACTACAATATCACTTTAAAAATTTCTTTTTACAAATCATGTCTCATCCCACAAGTCAAGTTCACTATAACAACTTGAAGCGCTCCTTGACAATATGCTTCATCAACTGTGCAGTTCTTTGTTATCAATCTCGTTGTCCAATTTTACATACATTACAAGATTCATCTATGAGCTTAATGCTTAGTAAGTAATGAAAAATAAAAATATCATATGTATGCATAAAAACATGAGTTTTCTTTTTCAGTTTTACTTTGTGTTCTTTTATTTTCTTTTCTTTTGTCAGTCTGATCGTTGGGGTACAGTCCAAGGAAGAATATATATTGTCTAGTCCCACCCCACAACTATCCCAAATTGAAGGGGAATAGTCCAGGGAAAATACCATCTAGTCCCATCCCACAATGATCGCATATTGAAGGGGTACAGTCCAAGGAAAATACCGTCTAGTCCTATCCCACAATGATCCCAATCTTTCTTTCTTTGTCATTTACATATTTTTTTTTTTTTGTATATTCTTCTTCGAGCCCCACCCATACAAGGCTATTTACGTATTTTCATTTATGTTTAAATTTTGTTGTCTTTCTTCTCTTTGTTGTGATTGAACTTCCTTCACCACTTTTCTATTAAAATCTCTTAACTTTGCAACTTGAAACTCAACCTCTTCTACTTCAAAGAATTTTGTCACAACCTCTAAATAGGAAATTCCTAGGGTACCAAATATCTTTACGTCTTTATAAATTTCTACCTCTAGTCCTTGCATAAATTAATGTACTTTATGCTTATTGGTACTTACAAGGCGAGTAGCAAAATGGGAAAAAGCTTCAAACTTGTGAACATAGTCCGCCACCAATCCTGTTTTTCGTAATTGCACGAACTCCATCATCTTACGGATTTTGATTGTATTGTTGAAATATTTCTCGTAAAATATCTTCTTAAATTGTTCCCACCTCATTTCGCTTACATTATGTGTCGTCTTCATTGTGTCCCATCAAAATCATGCGTCTGTAACCAACATATAAACAACACAAGAAACTTTTTCCTCTTCCTTAACTTTAGCATAGGCAAACATATCTTCTATTGTCCAAATCCACTACTCGGCACTAGTTGGATCCGAAATATTTCCCTCAAAACTTGGTGGCTTTAGTCGATGAAATCACTCATAACTTAATTCTGAATGCACAACTAGTTGTAAATGTCTCTAGTCTACCCTTTCCAACGACCTTTCCATATAATGAAATTGATGTTCTACCAAGTCTGTCAATTGATCAATAACTTCATCGCTATTCTCCATAATTCTACTTGGGGCTTTCACCATGTTATCCATTCACCAATCAATCCAAACAAATAAATAAAACAACATACTAGTCAAATTAACTTAAAACACACTTACAATTAATGAAGTATTTCTACGTTGAGACTTGTGTTGGCAGGTAGTCCACAGAACCGCATTGGCTCTAATACCATTTTGTAACACCCCATTTTTTTTATAACTTTAATTTTAAATATCGTATAGCAGAAGAGTTTTCGTAATAAAATCATTTGCAATAAGATAGATGAAATGACCTTAATAAACTTTCTTCTTAAAAAGTTTCCAATTTTAAAAACATAATATGTACATAAAATAATTTTCTTTCCTTTCCTAGCACAATATCTTCATCGTGTAAATTTTTCATCAACTTCTCTTTTATTTCTTTCTTTAGGATGATTACCTACATAATAAGAAATAAACTATAAGCATGCTTAGTAAGGAATAAAATGCAATATGAACATGAGATATAATATACACAAAATATTTTTGTTTTAGTTTTCTTTCTTTTTCTTTATCATTTTTGTCATTTACGAAAGAGTGGTGAACTTAAGCCAACTCCACAATTCTCAAAGTGTAGGAAAGAGTGGTAAACTTCATCGAACTCAGACCATTTTATTGTATAGGGAGAGTGGTGAACTTTGGCCATAATGATGAACTTCGGCCATTGCAACTCCCTCTTAACATTTAAGGATGAGTAGTGAACTTCGGCTAACTCACACTATTATTATTTGATTTATGTATATTCATTTCAATTGTCTTTCTTATCTTATACAAAAACATGTGCATATAAAATATTTTATTAATTTTTTTTTGAAAAACCATGGTGCATAAACATAAATGCATACAAACTAGCATATCATCCTATATCAATTCACAAATCCTCGAATTATCACTATAGCTAAACATAAAACCTAATATCTATCACAACACAATCATCACATTAATACAACATATGCTCAAATCATAAATATTTGTACTTGATGAGTATCACCAACAACATGATCACACATAGAAGTTTACAAACAATGCATCATCAAATAACTTTGACTATGTACAGAGCCTAATTTCTAACACAAATAGCATATCCTCAAGTGAACACAAACTATTTCTTGTGATGTAGCCAAAAGGCAAAACACATACAAACATTCCTTACCTTAATGTTTAGGAAGTTGTTTCTTTGATCAATACCATCAAGAAGTAGAAAGAGTTAGCACTTTCCCAAGAGTTCTTCTTCTCCCCACTATTTCTCACGATTCCCTCTCATTTTACATGACAAAAAATGATGTCCTTATAACCTTTTAGCCTTATAAGCATGAAGAGTAATGCTGAGTAATCAAAGTTTTCACTTTTTAAATCGTGACACAGAAGTTATTTTTCAGTAGACTTTTCGCATTCCTGATCAATCGCGCCTCAATTCTGGTTGACTAATCCCTTATATTTCAAAGGAAATTTACACCGAATATTCTACTACGGATGTTCATTCTTCTACTGCGGACGCCTAGTCATCCACTGCGGATACCTAACCTTCTATGGAAAACCATTTTACACTATCCTGGTCGATTGTAACCTCATGCCCGATTGATTGCATATCTACCCGAGAGCAACATATTCTTCATTGTTTTTGAACTGGCTGACTTCTCTCTTACTCTTGGTCGACCGTAAATCCATCCGAGATCAATTTAACTAAATCCATAGACACTTAACCTTCATCCTTCTTTAACATCAATATCAAGATATTTGCATAACTACAATTCAACCATATCAACACCAAAATCATTAAATCTTAACATTGCACCACCTTATACTTAATGTGATAAAATTTGAGGTATTACACATCGAGTCCAACATCAGAAGATGGAGAAGCTACTGAAGGTCTAGCATCGAGAGATGGAGGGGCTGCTGGATCATCCACACCGTAATGACCTGTGTTAATTTTCTAAACTTTTCCTTTTTAATTATCATGTAAAAATGTAATATCCTGATATTTTCCCTGTATACGTGACGTAATCAAGGGTTGGGATAAGTAGGATATTACGTTGCGTATCTATACGTGTCTTGTTGTGACATGTATTTATGGGAAAAATAGTATGGGATGAAGGTTAAGTTGGAAAATGTGACGGAAAAGCTAGGATTTTAGTGTTGCGGACGCACGCGAACGACATGAGGATGAGGGATATTGTCCGCAACTCCACGGGATGTCGTCCCTGTGCTTTGGGATGCACCAGGATGAGGTTTTACGTCCCAATGCGTCTGTCGCTAGGCACATGCGGACGCTTGCGGTCGAATGTGGACGCAAGCAGATGCGTCTGATTTGAATTTATCCAATTTCTGGACACTTTCGGACGCACGCGGACACATTATGCGGACACCATTTTGCTTTCGAATGTCGACTTTGGATGGTACGAAAATGGGCGGGGACACCATTTCTCGTCCTTATGCACGATTCTGCCTTAGGGATTTTGCACCTGCGAGTGAGACCATCACGTCCGCACTCATCCGAAATAGCCTAGACCTGAGAAAAATTAGGGCTTACATTATTAAAATCTCGTCCCTTCCAACCATCATTTTCTTCCCTTGACAATGAATCCTCCCTCCCCCCTCGACCATGCGGAGTTGCCCTCCCTACCCCTAGCTATCCAATTTGTCTCCTCTAGGTATGATTAGGGAGTTTAAGTCTCCCTTTCTCCATTTTTTGGGGGAGCCACTTCATTTCCTACATGAGCTTCTCCTCTCCCTGCGAGAGAAATTGTCTGGTTTGGAGAATGTGAGAGTCTCCTCCTTGTGAGCGTGAGCTTTCCTGTAAGAAATGGTAAGCTTGAGAGAGTGAGTGTTTTGTGAGTTAACGTGGGGGAGGTGGAAGCTGTGTTCGGGAAGCTGCTGTGAACTGGGAATTGCACTGAAGGAGTGAGCTGCACCTTGCTGACCATGAGCTGTGGAACTTGGAGCTTGTTGTCCCTATTAGTGCTTCGTTTAGGTAAGAAAATGGGTGAGTCTTGACCATTTGGAGGCCCTACCCACAAGTAGTGTGCGTGAGTCTTAAGTCTTGTGCCCTGTAATTTCCTTATTGTTACTGTTGTTAGAGTGTTAGTTGATATTATTAGCTGATAGTTCCTTGGTTGTTCTGCTACTATAATTTCCTTGGTTTATCTACTGCTATAATTCCTTAAATGATATCATGTCATTATTTCCTTGTTGATTGATAATGTAGATTCATTAGTGCTCCGTAGATCTTGCTAGCTCTGTGATTTCCTTTATCGATTAGCTCTGCCTTATTGTTCGTTATGCGAATCAAATGCCTTGCCTTGTTAAAGATGAATGTTAATGTTTAACGGAGATGAATGGTTAAGGTGTGAAGGGATGAATGCTTACTTTCTATGTTACTTGCTGCTTGGTGTAAACTTTTAGTGCTATAAGTCCTTCATTCATATTGTTGGAGTTGTTCTGCCATTGGTTCGACTCATGGTTGTTTAGTTAGATCTCCTTGTGATAATCATAATTGTTAAATAAACTATTAACCTCCCTCATTCGCAATATGTATATTGTTCTGCCATATATCTTCGAGTCAGTTAGAAGTTTTACTTCCTTAATTAATAACTCGTAGTCTGAACTCGTATGAATACTTGTGACATTGAACTATGTTAGTTGAGCACGTTTAGTTGTCAATAATCTTGAGCAGGTTAATTAAAGTAATTAGCTAGAGTTAAGCATGTTAATCAATTAGATTCATAATTATAATCTTAACTAGAGTAGAGAATGTTAATTTACTAGAGTAATTAACTAGAATCACAGTTATAATCTTACTTGAGCATGTTAATTAATTAGAGTAACATCTAGTTGAGCATGTTAATCAACTAGAGTAATTAACTAGAATTACAATTATAACCTTACTCGAGCATGTTTAATCCAATTTGTTTAATTAACAAGTTAACGATAACTAATTTGAGTATGCTTAATTAAACAACCAGCATGTTAACTAATTAGGTCAATTAACTAGAATGATAACTGTGATGCATGTTCATCAACTATAATTGTAATTGGCATGTTTAATTTAACCAACTAGATTAATATTAGCATGTCAATTCCTCCTTATTAATACCCTACATATTATCTGTTTATTGCAATTTCATGTATTGTAACTTCCATAATTGATGTTTTACTTTATTAGAAATAATGAAGAAGATGAAAGAGAAATGAACTAAGAAAGAACGAATTAAGAACTTCATTGATCATGTGATTAGATGTTCTATGTTATCTTTGTTATTGTCTTCTTAGTGTTGCTTATAACATTGCTCATAATTACTCATCCTTAGCGTATTATTGTCTACTAAACCTGAGCATGATTAGTTAACTAGGATAAAAATATGAAATCAACCCCTGAGTATGTTAACTAAGTTATGTTTCCTTTATTACCTGTGATTATATATCCAAGCATGTCCCTTGTTGTTTAGTTAACTCTATAATTGTCTCCTTCATATGTTTCACTTTATTGGATGTTCCATTGTTACTACTTGTCCTTGTGTGCACTATTCAACTTTAGTTGTTACCTTCTATTATATGTTTTACTTTCTCTTATATACGCAATTTCAATTACAGCTTGCTTTAATTTCAATACGATTGTCAATTACTATCTTTTATATGCGCGATTCAATTATTGTTATGTTCGTTATAATGTATCATGCATCATGGTAGGATGAGAATATATGGTCATGCATCATGCTAATAGAAATCTAGTAGGGAGTGCCACTTTGGTTGTGGTACTCACACATGCATGAGTGAGGAAAAATGTTAAGAAATAAAGAAGAAAGATACTCAGGATGGGCGGGATACGCCTATCACTGGGAAAAAGCCTCGAGGGCGGGATACGCCTGACGGGAAAAGAAGAAAGATGCTCAGGATGGGCAGGATACGCCTATCACTGATAAAAAGCCTCAAGAGCGGGATACGCCTAATGGGAAAAGAAGAAAGATGCTCAGGATGGGCGGGATACGCCTATCACTAGGAAAAAGCCTCGAGGGCTGGATACGCCTGACGAGAAAAGAAGAAAGATGCTCAGAATGGGCGAGATACGCCTATCACTGGGAAAAAGGCTCGAGGGCAGGATACGCCTAACGGGAAAAGAAGAAAACAGAAGTTGGGGGGCGGATGGGTAGCGTATCTAGTCTGCGGCTAGGTTAAGCCCCATACATTGACAGGAACGGGGACCTAGTTGCAAGTAAAAGGTTAGGTTCGACCAATTATTCCATCCCCTAAGAACCCCCAATCTCCAGCTCAATGTACGAGTAACGAATGAATGAACAAAAGTAAAGTAAAGAATGAACAAATGACGTAATGAAAGGATTGGTTTTAGTGACCCCCATTCCAAAAAGGACTAAAGAAAGGCATATCATATTGCATAAACCCATTTTCTTTACTAAGCCTTTAGGCTTACAGTTTACTTGTGGTGTAGGTGTAGGTGTTTATACGAGGAGACGACTAATGGATCCAAAAAGCAGGGATGAAGAATTTGCATACGCGAGACTCGTGGCTGGCCAAGCTTAAGAGGATAAAAGAGAAACAATTGTAATTAAGTTGTATTAACTGTTTAATTTTCATTCCTCAAACGCAGTATTTAATTGTTTAAGCATTTCCTTAGTATTTTCTTATGCTTCCGCTATGTTTTAATAGATCAGTTACGTTTTCCTAAAAGGATTTTACAACTGCTTCTGCTATGATTTAACCAAAAAGGTTTTGACGGTCTAGTTTTGCACTCTAATATCATCTTAGAAAGATTTAATAAAAATTTTTCAATTTTGGCGAATTTTTAAAAGGGTTATGAAAAACTGGGTCGTTACAAAAAAAAATTCTTTTTATTTATTTAAAACATACGAGAGGAAATAAGTAATGTGAGCGAGATAAAATCTAAAATGCATAAGTAAATCAGAGTAAAAGCATAAACATAATTAAATTCAAAATACGGTTTGACAAAACATAAAAACTATTGTTTTACAAAACATTTATTATTTCCCAAATCATTTTAAAGCAGCATTTTATTTCTTGGCGAGTCATAACCTCCTCAGGTCGTAGAAGACCCAAGTGCTCAACGGGTAATGTGTCATAACCCGTAGGCGGGCCAGACAGAAATGCGGGGCCAAACAACCCGGTTTTCGTAGAAGACCCGGTCACCCAACCCAAAGCTTGTTAAAATTTAGTGGAAGACTTGTAATAATTTTTTCAGCCGTGACCCACTTGTGATGGATCACAGTCCTCGTAGTGATTGCAAGAGTTAGATTGCGAAAATATAAGTTACATCCAAACAAACTGTGCATTCATATCCATACATCCTGAATTCTAAAACATAGAATATTACAGAAACCATTTGTTCTTACCAGCAGAAAATATAATTAACCAAAGGAAGCGAAATAACTCAGCTGCAATCTAAGGGGTGAGTAACTAACTCAGTAGGAAATTTATACTCACCCTCAAGCGCGTGAGAAAACTTGTTTTACCTTTTCTTTATCAAAACTTTGATTCTTTTTAGGGGCTATGCATTTTTATCAAAACACTTTCAAAATCATTTACATCTTTTTCAGGAAAACCAGCCTTGAAGGGCCTCGACGAGATATACTAGAAAACACCAATGTTTACATAGATAACTATACTCGAAAATATCCTCGTCGATTTCACACTGAAAATCATCACAAGTGTAAAAGGAGGTCACTCATTGACTCCTCTAGTCAATCGCATAGAATAAAGCAACGACGTTCCGTAGAGCCAGCTCGTCACCCCGGGTTTTGCCGACGAACCAAAGCTAAGTACCGATCCAACCCATATTGTCACCCGAGTCCTGCTGACGAGCCAAAGCTCAGTGCCGACACAAATCAAATCACGTCCCAAGCTTGCTGACGAGCCATAGCTGCCATCAAACTCATATTGAGATAAACCCTAGTCCTACCGACGAGCCAAAGTTCAGTGCCGACACAACTCAAATCACCTCTTGAGTTTACCGACGAGCCAAGCTCAGCGCCGATAAACTCATTCTCAAGTTTGCCGACGAGCCAAGTTCAGCGCTGACAAACTTGAATCAAATACAATCTGATCAAGTTTGGGGTTCGAGCCCAAGGAAGCATCATGACTTTCCCAATCCAATTTTTCACACATTGCGTACAAACATTCGTCTCCACGTAGCAACAGACGTACCAGGGATGCCTCATGATACTCTAATACTGAGACCGTCCAGAGTATCAAGAGGATTCATCGCCCCCAAAACAGATATCACATACCATGAAAACTATGAACGGAATTTAAACGTGTAAACCTCGCGTACATAGATATAATAAAATCAGGCATGCTGTCGAACAGTCTCCGTTGATTTTTATGCAGAAGTGGTAATCCACAAAATATTATTTTTTTTAAAAATGATGGTATGGGATATGCAAAGCAAGTAGGTATAAAATCCCTACCTCATTGGCGATACTTCCTCATATACGAGAAGCAGCAACCGTAGGTATCGACTCAAAGTCCTCGAACTGGTCCAAACCTAAAATATGTCAGAGGACAATCACTCTAGTCAATGACACTAAATAAACAGGCAGAAGGGTCCTATACCAGTCTAGGAACCCAACCACCAACACATAAACGACTTGTCTAAAAGATCCCTAACAAAATCCTTAAACTTTATCACTTGATAAATATCGAATTCTCTAATTACAGAGTCCCAATACAATAAAATAAATGACAGAGATACTAATCCACAACAGATCCTCCAAACACATATTCCAAATTCAATCCAAAAGACAATGATCACTCGATATTTGTGCCCTCTTATTCCCAAAGTCACAATTACTAGGCAGTGATCGATTTAATCTAACATTATAGTAGAAATAGTTTATCACTAATACAGAATCAGATATCCAAAAGCCACATGCATCTTCTCAACATTTAAGTCTATGAAAATTCAAAAATTCTATCCATGGTAGAAATCATTGATAATTATATTCACATTGCCCAGAATTTATACTTCATCAATATATCACTATATTCAAACCATAATTTCCCAATAGATCATCTTCCAGATTCATATAACTCATCTTACAGGCAAGAAATTGTTTACAAAACATAAACCACAGCTTCAGTGTAAAACCGATTCCTAATCCTCTATTTTTTTTTTCTAATAAGCAGTAATGAGCAGAAATCATTCAATCCAGAACAAAACCCAAAACCATTCATTATCGAAATCAAAACATCTATCGCTGTAAATCAGTAGACATTATAGGGCAATCTATGAGAAACCCATTAACACAGCAGCCAAAACCACAACCCTCGGTGCAAAATCAAAGCAGGGATAACACAACAACATTCCAAAAATCCATTACCCAATTTGAAATCCATCAACAAATCCAGAAATCAAATAGAACCAATATGGCTGTGAGACAAAATTGGACAGGAGCCTTTCTTACCTCAACTGAAATCAGAGAATGGCGGAGCGTTAGTTCTGTCCCTGCCGTCCAGAGTCGTCGCCGATCTGGAGAGATTTTTGGTTCATGGTTTGTCTTCTCCCACGATCGACAGCCCCTGCATTCGACAATGCCAGAACACCAGCTCTTGTCTTTAGCCGAACTCACCCATCTCCAGCTCGGAACGCTGACCAGTCTCTCTTGCGAAGGCTCTCTCTCTCTCTCTCTCTCTCTCTCTCTCTCTCTCTCTCTCTCTCTCTCTCGCCCGCACACGCGCGAATGGTCTCTCTCGGTCGAAGAAAGTAGAAGCCCTATTTTCATTTCTTCCCAAACTCTCTGCCGCAGCTTCTCTCCTTCTGTCACGCGCCCATTCCCACAATGCTTGAATGGGCTGAGGCCCGGAAGGGAGGCTTCGGAAGCCTCCCCAGTGCACGCGAGGCGCGCACCATTCGGACAACCAGCGGGCAACAACGGACACGTTGGCGACAAGGGCGCAAGGGATGCAGGTGGTCAAGGAAGATGGGCCACGTAGCCCATGGGCCAGTAGGAGGCCGGGCCAGAGATCAATCCAGCAACACACGCAGTTGGGCCGAGAAGAGATGGGCCGCAGCATGCGTGTTGGGCCGCAGCCCAATAGATCCAACACGCCAAATTGGATCTGACATGGATCGATGACATGGCTAGTTGACATGGATTGATGATGTGGCCAGATGATGCAGATTGATGATGTGGCACTCGAAAATAGGAAAGTTTCCTATTTGCTTAGGTTTCCTAATTGCTCTAGGTTTCCTATTTGCTTGTTGAATTGTGGGCTATAAATATAAGCCTCGAGACATCAGCCAAGGCACTCCATTCTCATTAGTGCTCTCGAATTTAGAAATTCGAGAGGGTGAGTTTTCCTTGAGTGATTGTGGTGGTCCGAGAGGAAGAGATTTTGTTTCCTTGGTTCTTTAATTCGGAATTGAAAGAACGGGTTGGGGGCTGGGCTCCCGTAAAGAGTTGTGTTCTTGTGTTCAAGATAGTAGGCGACGAGCGAGAGCATTTGAGGAGGCTGGTCGAAGTGGAACTTCGGCGCTGGCGCACCATTCGCCCTTATTCCGCACGACGAAAAATTAAGGGTGTGACAGACTTGGTATCAGAGCTTGAGTTTCGAAGCAAAGTTGACAACTTTCGAGCGGGGTTTGAGGTTAGCATTGAGACTTACTCAAAATCCACTACTCAAGGATTTTCTCAAGTGATTTACGAGGAGGTAGATCGTGATGGACGAAGTGCTTGCAAGAATTTCTCACTTAGAGGAGTTCACGGGTATTAGTGAAGCAAGCAAGGAGGAGACTTTAAAACTCCAACTTATCTCCCTCAAGATAGAGTTCGACGCTTTCAAAACCTTGGTGATAGGAGACTTCGCAGCGGCGAGGCAACACGCACGGGACGGATTCGCGTGGGTTGATAGAGAGATTTTGCAATTGAGCGCGATGACAGCGGCAGCGGGTGGCGCTGCGAGGAGGCTTGGCGCCACGGCCACGCAATTTAAAATTCCAAAACCAAAGCCATACAACGGCAATCGGAACACAAAGGAGTTGGAAAATTTTCTATTCGACATAGATCAATATTTCCAAGCGGCCGGGATCGAGGAGAGCAATAAAGTTATGATCATTAGTATGTACCTTGCGGGGGACGCAAAGCTATGTGGCGACAACGTCAAGACAAAGAGCCGAAGATCAATATACTTGTGAGGTTCTCAAAAGGGAGTTGAAGGAATGGTTCCTTCCCCTCAACGCCGAGTGGACGGCGAAAGAAACGTTGAGAAAGCTTCGACATACAGGGTCTGTCTGGGACTATGTTCGGGAATATAGTTCCTTATTGGTGGATATCCTAGACATGCGTGAAAGTGATAAATTGTTTAACTTTATGGCTGGACTTCAACCAAGGGTGCAAACGGAGCTGCGGCGGCACGGGGTGAAGGATGTGTTATCGCCGATTGCTATTGCCAAGGGATTGGTGGACTTTAGAACCGCACCTACTTCATCCGAGAAGAAGAAGGGCAAGGATGAGAAACGCAACAAGCAAGGTGGGCACGACAAAGGGAAGAGAGTCGAGGGATCTAAAGGCAAGGAATCTGATCAACCCCAACGCAAATAGAACCAAGGTTGCTTCATATGTAGTGGGCCACACTACGCACACGACTGTCCAAATAAAGCGGCAGTGTCTACTATGCGGGCTCAGGAAGAGAACTCCGACGGAGAGGAGAAGCCTCGGATGAACCATATTCAACTGGTGAATGCCCTCACCAGTAGCCATGCAGCGGCGATAGGCAGTCAGGTAGCACAGCGTCGGGCCCGGTACCGACAACATCAAAGGGGCTGATGTACGTCGAGGTGCAAGTCAACAGAAGGAAGGTGCGCGCGATGTTGGACACCAGCGCGACCAACAATTTTATCTCGCAACAGAAGGCGAGCAAGCTCGGCTTGGAGGTGGCCAAGAGCACGAGCATGATTAAAGCAGTCAATTCAGGCGCACAACCTATTAAGGGCACGGCGGCGCCCTTGTTGCACTCGGGAGAATGGCGACAATTATGCCCAATGATGATTGTTCCATTGGACGACTTCGACTTAATCTTGGGCTTGGAATTCTTCAGGCTAGCAAAGGCGACGGTACTACCACACCTTGGAATTATGTTTATCCAAGACGAGACAACACCATGCATGGCCAAGAGTGAGAGCCGGGGCAAGTGCGTGATGCAATCATCCTTACAAGTGAAGGCGGGAGTGCGGAAGGGGGAGATGACCTTCTTGGCGACACTGCGTGAACTCAAATCAGACTTTGTGGGGGAGATTCCATTAGAGGTGTGCACGGTGTTGGAGAGTTATCGATACGTGATGCCAGCGGAGCTGCTGAAGGCGTTACCACCCAAGCGCGTCGTCGATCATCACATTGAGTTGGAGCCAGGCGCGCTGCCGCTCACACAGGCTCCTTACCGCTTGGCACCAGCGGAGTTGGCGGAGTTGCGGCGACAGCTGGATGAGTTATTGAAGGGCGGGTACATCCAACCGTCCAAAGCTCCATATGGGGCACCGGTACTTTTTTAGAGGAAGAAGGATGGCGCACTGCACATGTGCGTTGATTACAGGGCATTGAACAAAATCACCATCAAGAACAAGTACCCAATTCCTAATGCAAGTGATTTGTTCGATAGATTGGCAAAGACTACATACTTCACCAAATTGGATTTGCGCTTGGGGTATTGGCAAGTAAGAATAGCGGAGGGAGATGAGGCCAAGACAGCAACGGTATCGCAGTATGGGTCTCATGAGTTCTTGGTTATGCCATTCAGGCTAACCAATGCACCGGCTACTTTTTGCAATCTTATGAATGATGTGCTCTATGAGTTCCTGGATAGCTTCATGGTGGTATACTTGGATGATATTGTCATATATAGTGAGTTTTTGGGGTAGCACGTTCGTCACTTGGAGGAAGTTCTAAAGAGGCTCCAGGAGCATTCTTTATATGTGAAAAGAGAAAAGTGTGAATTTAGCACAATGGAGATTAACTTTCTCGGTCATTATATCTAGAAAGGTGAGATTCACATGGATGATGCGAAGGTGCACGCGATTGACGGATGGACGGCGCCCACTAAGGGGACGGAGCTACGGTCATTCCTTGGCCTAGCAAATTACTATTGGCAGTTTATAGCAGACTATTCCAGGATGGCAAATCCATTGACAGATTTGCTAAGGAAAGACAA
Organism: Begonia loranthoides; assembly: GCA_022433065.1. NCBI lineage: Eukaryota > Viridiplantae > Streptophyta > Magnoliopsida > Cucurbitales > Begoniaceae > Begonia > Begonia loranthoides. Next base: position 18,633,864 of record CM039480.1, on the reverse strand, counting down.
ACCTTGGGCATGGACGGACACATGTCAGGGGGTGTTTGAATAGGTGAAGCGCGCGGTGACAACGGAGCCAGTGCTACGGCTCCCCGATTTTACCATGCCATTCGAGGTGCACACAGACGCATCAGAGTGCGCGGTCGGCGGCGTCCTAGTTCAAGATGGGCACCCGGTTGCTTACGAGAGCCGGAAGCTCAAGGAAGCAAAGGAGTGCTATTCAGCACACGAAAAAGAGATGGTGGCAGTCATACATTGCTTATTAACATGTGGCACTATCTATTGGGCATTCAATTCACCGTGGTCACGGACAATGTGGCCAACACTTATTTCAAAACATGGAAGAGTCTCTCGCCAAAACAACCGTGGTGGTAGGAATTTTTGGCAGAATTTGATTTTAATTGGATGCATAAGCTGGGTGCCGAGAACAGAGTAGCAGACGCGCTTAGCGGCAAGGAGTATGCGGAGCGCGCAGCAACGATAATGGAGGTTCGCTCGAATCTTCTTGACAAAATCAAAGAGGTAGCTAAGGAAGATGCCCCATACCTACGCATTGTCAAGCAAGTGCAGGAAGGGTCAGTGAGGTGGTATTGGCTAGAGGATAGCCTACTCAAAGCAAGCGGCGGCCGTACGCTAGTACCTAGTTGGGGCGGCTCCCGCAAACTTCTTTTGAAGGAGACACATGACACCCGCTGGGTGGGACATCCAGGCGTCGAGAGGATTGCTTGCCTTATTATTATCTAGAGACTACATTTAGCCGAAGATGGAGGACGATGTCGAGCTTTATGTCAAGACATGTCTAACTTGTCAAGTGGACAAGACGGAGAGGAAGAAAGAAGTCGGGCTACTTCAACCACTCCCCATTCCTAGCAAGCCATGGGAGTCGGTCTCTATGGACTTCATCACGAGTATGCCTATCGTGGATGGAAAGGGTTCGAACATGGTGGTGGTTGATCGTTTGTCTAAGTATGCCGTGTTCATGGGCGTACCTAAGGCGTGTTCGGTGCAAGAGGCGGCGGACTACTTTATGAGGTATGTGGTGAAAATATTTGGATTGCCGAAGAATATTGTGAGTGATCGGGACTCTCGCTTCATGGGGAAGTTTTGGACAACATTGTTCAATATGATGGGCACTGAGCTAAAGTCATCCATGACAAACCATCCCCAAACCGACGGCCAAACCGAGAGGATCAATGCACTATTGGAGGAGTATTTGAGACACTTTGTTACGGCAAGTCAGCGCAATTAGGTAGATCTTCTTGATGCCGCTCAAATTTTCATACAACATTCATCGCACATCAGCCACGGGAGTGAGTCCCGCGGAGCTTACTTTGGGTTTTCGGCCAGCAATGCCAGCCGAAGTTGCACACAGGAAGGAGCAGGGCCCCTGCCCAGCGGCATACCGATTCGGGTTGGATTGCACGGATATGCTAGAACAGGCCAAAGACAATTTGAGCAAGGCTCAACGACGGATGAAAAAGTATGCTGACAAGGGGAGAAGACCACTAAAGTTCAAGGAAGGGGACAAGATCCTACTCAAGCTCACACCTCAAATATGGAAGAAGGTGACTTTTCAGAGATATCACAAAGGGCTTCTTCCGAAATATGATGGACCATTCGTCATTCTAAAGAGGGTTGGATCGGTTGCCTACTGATTGCAACTACCTGAGCGACTCAAATTGCATCCTACATTCCATGTGAGTCTCCTAAAGCCCTACCATGAAGGAGATAGAGTTCAAAGATTGAGGCCTCCACCCAGAGTGGGAGTGGAATTTCATAAAAAGATTTCTAAAATTCTTGATCACCAAAGAATAGGAAAAAGCTCGAAGAATAGTCGGAGACAATTCTTAGTTCAATGGGAGGATGAAGATGAGGCAACTTGGGAAAAGGACACAGACTTGTGGCAATTTGAAGACGAGATCAAGGCTTACCTAGATTGGGCATTGATGAGGCCTTCAACATCATCTAGTTGGGGAGGATTGTCACACCCCCATTCCCATAAGGCGTGAACGGGCCAAGACCCGGAAGGAAGGCTTCGGAAGCCTCCCCAGTGCGCCAGAGGCGCACACCGTTTGGACAACTAGCGCCCAAAACAGACACGCTGGCGACAAGGATGTGAGGGATGCGGGTCGTCGAGGAAGATGGGCTGCGTAGCCCATGGGTCGGCAGGAGGCCGGGCCAGAGATCAATCTAGCAGCACACGCAATTGGGCCGAGAAGAGCTGGGCCACAGCCCGATGGGCTGCAGCCCAATAGATCCAATGCGGCAAATTGGATCTGACACGGATCGATGACATGGCCAGTTGACGCGGATCGATGACATGGTGATGATGCAGATTGATGATGTGGCACTCGAAAATAGGAAACTTTCCTATTTGCTTAGGTTTCCTATTTGCTCTAGGTTTCCTATTTGCTTGTTGAATTGTGGACTATAAATATAACCCTCGAGACACCAGCCAAGACACTCCATTCTCATTAGTGCTCTCGAATTTAGAAATTCGAGAGGGTGAGTTTTCCTTGAGCGATTGTGGTGGTCCGAGCGGAAGAGATTTTGTTTCCTTGGTTCTTTAATTCAGAATTGAAAGAACGGGATGGGGGCTGGGCTCCCGTAAAGAGTTATGTTCTTGTGTTCAAGCGAATAGGCGACGAGCGAGAGCATTTGAGGAGGCTGGTCGAAGTGGGACTTCGGTGCCGGCGCACCATTCGTCCATATTCCGCATGGCGAAAAATTAAGGGTGTGACACCTTCCCCCTTTCTGTGTCTTTTGTTTATTTTTAATCCCTTTCTTCTTGGAATCTGTCGAAGAAAGGAAGAAAGGACGTCTTTATCTCCCCTTCCTTGTCTCCTTTTAAATTAAGGAAAATGACAAATCAACCATCGTGGTTTGCGATCAATGAACAAGTCAAAAACTATGGTGTATTTTCTAACAAGTTAACTACTGACGTATGGGTAAATGACAAATCTAACATCGCAATCACATTTGCCATTAACAAGTTGATAGCGCTGCCGCTACATCCTAGGATGCCCCCACTGTGTCCTGGTTTGCAAAGAAAAGTAGGCAAATATTGGCTTGGAAGCTGCGGTGTCTAGGGACGCCGCAGCGGTGTCCTGGGACGCCCAGCGGTGTTCCAAGGACGCCGCTGCGATGTCCTGGGGTGCTGCCATGGCGTCCTTAGAAACCGCCATGGAGTCCCAGGACACGACCACTGTTTGCTGGACCCGGCTGCGAATTTTATAAGTAGACAGTTAACTGTTCTCAATATTCAGAGACATTTTGGCAACGATTAGCAAACCCTAGAGAAGTCCGAGAGATGAAGAGAAATGAATTTTGTTAAAGTTGAAGAATTTGTTGACAAGAAAATGGCGTCTTGGAGTGTTGAAGAATCTGTTATTAACGGTCAAGTTCAAGTGAGCCCCACAAAGACATTATTGGCCAATGAGAACGAGGTACGTGGAATTAGAAATGAAGTTGCAATTGTGTTGCATTTTGTCTCAGCAAGTCTAAATGAAGAGGACAATGAGGACCTCCGATTAGCATGTCAATCCACTAGTGATGAAGATATTGACATGGCGGAGAGTAGGCCTAGACGCCAACCAGAAGCACAATGCAGCTTCGCTGGTATAGGCCTTGGCAAAAAGTATAGTTCATTGAATAAAATTAGAGAAAAAATTGTTGATCAAGCATTGAAGAATGGGTACGGCATAAAATTCACCCACAGTGATGCTCATTGGTTGAGGGCTGCCTGCCAGGGAGGATGCACATGGCCGATGCATGCCTCAAAAATGCAAGGTGAAATGACGTTTCAAATAAAGTTTTACAACGACGTTTACACTTGCTCCAGAAAGATGGAAAGCCATCATGCCACTACCAAATGAGTGGCAACGCATTACTTAGACAGATTTAAAAGTCAGGACGACTGGGACATATCTTTCATAATTGAGACAGTTAGGAAGGACTTCAATGTCAACATCACACCCAGTGCCAATTTTCAAAAATAATTTAAAGGCAGGTTGTTCAAGGATGCAATGTGGGCTGCATCTAGAGCCACAACAGTGAGGCAATTTAAGAGAGAGATGACCAAGTTATTTTTGCTTGAGCTAGCGGCCCACAAATATCTACGAGGCATAGATGTGACATACTGGGCCAAACATGCCTTCTGCTCCATCCCAAAGTGTGACATAAGCCTCAACAATCTGAGCAAGTCATTCAACGCTTGGATCCTACCAGCCCGGGACAAACCAATTCTAAGTATGTTCGAGATCATTCAAAAGGGCATCATGGGTAGGATCGTGAGAAAAATGAAAAGATGGCTTGCTCGATCGAACTGTTGTGTCCAATGATCAGCAACCGACTCGCCAAAGTTCAACTTGCCAGTCAAAATTGGAGCCCCCAGTTTGCAGGAGCTGCCCAGTTTGAGGTCACCAACGGTGAGGAACAGTACTCTATCAATTTGGATAGGCGTACTTGTACCTATTACCGGTGGGAGTTGACCGGCATCCCAAGTGTCCATGCAATCCCGTGCATTCACTTCACGAGGAGATCTCCTGAGGAATTTGTGCATGCGTGCTATCACTGAGAAACATACATGGCGATGTACTCCCACTTTCTTCGCCCCGTCAATGGACCAATCGAGTGACCTCCCATGACAAATCTTGATCGAATTATCCCAATGCCATTTAAAAGGCATCCAAGAAGGCCGCGCTTATGTAGAATACGGGATGTGGATGATGCCCCAAGCCAGACAGTTCTAACCAGAAGACATCTGAACGTCACTTGTGGCCGGTGTGGATGTCTGGGGCACAATTCCTGCACTTGCGATGGGGGAGGCGAGTCAAGTGCAGGGGTCTGCAAAGGGAGTGGCAGAGCTAGAGGTAGAGGAGGCAGAGCATGGTCGAAGGGCACATTTATGGGATTCAGAGTTCCCGAGACAGCCCCCGAGACAATTCCTACCCTAGTCCCTAAGACAGTTCCCAACAGAGTTCCTGGGATGCGCAGGTGAGCCCATTATCACGTTTATGTTTTCAAGTGTTATTTGAACTATGCTAATTTCATTTGCAATGGTTTTTGCAGGAGTCAGATGCAAAAGGTCCACAAACACAAACGTACAACCGTTTGCTAGACTGGGATTGATATATATGTGATTGTTCAATTTGCTAAATTTGTAAATTTTGAATTGATAAATATGAATTGGTTTCTCTAGAATTTTGAATCATTAATTTACAATGAAAAATAATCTAAGTATGGAAAACTTAAGGAAAATGTGCACTGCAGAGTTTCGGACGAATTGCGGCTGAAGAGGGCCGCGTCCGCGTTGAATCTGTAAAATTCTGGTAACATTCAGACGATAGCGGACGAAGAAGGCCATCGTCCGATTTGAATCTGTAATAATTTCTGGACAATTCAGATGACTTGCGGACAAAGCAGACGAGGAGGGATCGCGTCCGAAAGACACCTGCGGACGGCTTGCTCAATCACCGCTGCGGCATTGTACAAAACGCCGTGGTGTTGTGCAAAACACCACGGCAGCTTCCACACATGTTGCAGCTGCTTCCTCACACCCCGCAGCGGCGTTGTGAGCAAGACGCCGCGATTTTGTGACCTGTAAGCAAGACGCCACTACTTGAGCAACACACGGTGGTTTGTTTATGCAAGCAGCTTGAATTGTTGCACATTTGTTTGATTATGTGCTAAATTCAACTCATACAACATTTGTTTTTCACTTATCCTCACCCCAATTTATAAAAATTTTGCCAGAGTCTCCCTTGTTTCTTTCCTCCCCCAATGCTATTATCATACATCCTGCAAAAGATCCCACGCAGTTCCAGTATCATCTAAACATCTAAACATCTAAACATATATTATACATGCATGAAATGTTAACTACACATATCATCCAATCCAAACATACCATTTGCAAATTCAATGTAAACTATGCATAAATTACAACACAAATGTAAACAAATTAAAGTGAACATACATTACAGCAACGTAACTGTAAACAAATGAAAACTAATTGAACATAAGCAGAAAGTCCTATGCCACCTTCTTCTTTCTTGTCGTTGTAGGCCGCAAATCAGTGATCTCAAAAGGCAATTGCAGGTCAAGGAATACTCTGTCTGTTTTCTCGAACAACGGACCCTCATAGTCAAAAATTGCAAGGTCGTGCTCATGAAATTGCTTTGAAATCGTACACTGTCGCATCACTCTCATCCCCGTACTCATACACCGCAAGATGTCGTTCGGGCTGCAATGCAAAGGGAACAATTAAGAATTACGCGGAAAGCAATGTTAAGAATTTAGACAAGGGAAAAAACATACCTTTTTTTGTCAGTGGGTGCTACGATCAGGGAGATTGCTTCCGGTAGCAATTGCTGGTAAACATATTGAGTGTGCAGGTCGATGGAGGACATAAAACAATCATGCTTCGAGTGTGTCTGCAAGGTAAACAACGAATACGCTATATCAGTAAACATGAACGACAACTCGAAGAAGCGAGATGATTACTTACGTAAATCCACCCTAATGATAGTAAACTCTTTTCCTAATGAAACGCCAATACGGGTGCGTTGTCCACCGAATAGTACTGCATATAAGTTCGAATGAGTACTCAGATAAAATCTTATTACCTAACATACAAACAAGGCTTCTCACCATATCTGGCTTCCCAACTTGTTCCGGGAATATGAGATGAGTGACGACGTAATCATCGCCCATCAGCTTTCCCCCCAGAACTGCGCACATCACTTTGTTCTTCTGAGTATTTGAGTTGACATAAGACTTGAACGTTTCCATCAAATCCCAAGCCTGCAAAAAAAATGTCAAAGCGTTGTCAGACTAACAACGCATGAACGTGAACATGAACAAACACACATGTATAACCAAATGAAAGACGTACCACGCACACAGTTCTAAGCAGCTGAGGCTCTAAGTCATCCTGAACCTCGGCAGGCATGACTGGAGGAGCAGGTTGGTGGCTGACGGCACTGGTGCTACAAATGAACAACACGTCATTATGTCAAACACAAACAAAGTAAATACTAGACTTTGCTTACAAAGTAAATCACTTACGAGCGATATGTGGCAGCTATTGCTTCAGAGGATGATGACGTGGATGCCATACAGGCTGATCACCGCTCACATCGCTGAATTGCTGCCACCATCTCATGATGCCTCTCTTCAGCTCGCGCTTGCTAATCTGCTGCTTGCATATGCCGCTCTTGGGATATGCAATGCCTCTCTTCTGCGAGGGCCGCTGCTTGCATATGCCCCTCTTGGGCTATGTGATGCCTCTCTTCAGCGAGCTCCTCCCCTCTTCGTATCTGGATTTGTTGCATTTGCAGGTGCTCCTCAATCATTTCAATTCTAGTCATCGACATATTTTGGAGCTCCTCCATCCTGCTCATCCAAGTGGACGTCTCCTCAGGCATCGGAGTAAAGTGAGATGACTGAGGAGGAGGCGGCTGCTCATGTGAGGGGGCGAAATGCTGAGGCTCTGAGGGGGGTGGAGGTGCTGCCTGCTTCTTGGACCGGTAGCGCCACGGTCGAATTTTGCTTAGTTGTAGACGTCAATGACCGACTCTTCAATTCTTGGCTCTTTCTCCAATATGGGTACCCCATAGTGCTCAACGATGCTCTGGATGAGCTAGTTGTACGGGAGGTTCTTCGTTGGGTTGTTGAGCACCTCACTCATGTGGCTGAGGATGATATAGCCAACGTCCACCTTTTTTCCAGTGAACACCTTATCTAGCATAACAAAATCCATGCAACTAACATGGTCTCGATGCCCATCCTGAGGCAAAATTGTGTACGTCACTATGAGGTGGATCAATCGGGCTATGGCATTCAGCTCCTTGCCCTTTGGCTTATCGTACTTGGCAACCTCGGGATCCAGGTGCTTAAGCACCGTTAGCCCTTCTCCTCGGTTGACAAATGGTGGATCCCGAGACACATGATAATATTCTTCGCTTGGCCCATCCAGTACACATCCAAGCATTATATTTACGTCTTGGGGGAGTGAACCTCAACTCTCGTCCAAAAACGTACGTCTTCAGCTCTAATGGTTCAGTTGACATTCTCAAATTTGCATAAAACAATCTTATCACTCTCTCACAATAACTGCGCCTCAGGTGGCACCACCTGGCTAATTTAGCATCTTCCAGCAGTTGTTTAATTCTCATTCCAGCTAATGAGCCCAAATCTAGTATTTTAGAAACAATAATTGCTCGGTATTGAATATCATCTTTATACCGTGATTTGCAATTGGATGTCCTGAATAATTTGGACCTAACCTCCACTGTCACAGGTTCAAACCGGACAATTGAGCCTCCAACTTCTCGTTCTTGGTGTTCAAGCTCGGGTTCAGCTTAACATTGCTACGGTTTCTCGATCGTCGGTGGTGTCTTCGTGTTGCACCGCCACAGGTTGCTCCGCGTAGGGCGCCGCGGGTTGCTCGTCCACTGTCGCGGCTTGCACAGATTCCACTATTGCCTTCCCACCACGCTTTGACGCCAATTTCCTTGATTGGGAATACATTCTGATCGAAAATAGGCGAGAGTTTTTTGTGGTTTTTCAGTGTTTGATCGTGGTGAAAATCGTTCGCCGAGAGGTTTCGGTGTTGGTTCGAGTTGAAAATGGGTGAAAATGTCGAACCCTATCGTTCGCGGTTATGTATACCGCTTATCAAAAATTGGGACGCCACAGCGGCATCCTTGGAACACCGCTGCGGCGTCCCAGGACCCCGCAGCAGCGTCCTTGGAACACCACTGTGGTGTCCCTAGACACCGTGACTTCCAGGACAATATTTGCTTACTTTTCTTCGCAAATCAGAATACCGCGGCGGCGTCCTACAACACCGCGGCGGTGCCCCGTCAATTTGTTAACGGCAAACATGAATGCGATGTTAAATTTGTCATTTACCCATACATCAGTGGTTAATTTATTAAAAAATATAATATAATAGTTAACTTGTTATTGATCACAAATCATGATAGTTAATTTATCAATTTTCCTTAAAATTATTATGTTTTCAGTGGCTGCTTGTCCCCTTTTGTCTCCATTTAAAATTATTATGTTTTCAGTGGCTGCTTGTCCCTCTGTCTCCTATCATTCCTCAACTTTCCTTTGGCCCTACTACGTCACTTTTCTTTTACTTTATTTTACTGATTTCCATCTTTCTGCCACCATCCTCTCTCTCTTTTATTTATTTCTATCTTTAAACCCATTTCTCAATCTCCCACGACACTCTTTTTTTTTCCCTATTTTAATTCGTTGTCCACTATGCCAGCAAACCACTTTCCCCTTCTATTTTAGATTCATTTCTTCTCACCAATTCTTCAAATCCACCGCGGCCTCCCTTCTTTCAATTTCTAATCCATTTTCCTTTTATTTCTTTAATGTCTCAATTTATTAACTTAATATACAAATGTATATATATACCAATTTTTTACTTATTCCGAACATCATCTGACAACAATTTACAATCTAATTTAATTTTTTAATGACAACAATTTGACTAATTGAGTAAAATTTCACACGTGGTCGCTACACGATAATTCAGATCGATTTTTCAACGTTATGACTAAATTTTAACGCAAAAAATTTACTCGCAAAATTTATTCTCTTAAAAATTCTCGGGTTTTATATAATGCCTCCTCCTTCACTCTAGGAATAACTACATTCTAACAATTACTTACACCATAAGCAAATTGTGAGCCGAAGACCCAACAAGAAATGAGATATGAAATATGATGTATGTCTCTAACTCATTATATCATAATGAAATCCGTCTAAATTGTTCTTTACGCAAGGTTACATATACATCAACTCATACATTGAGCTGGAACATTAAAGATTCCGTCGCAGGGAGAGTGGCCGCTAGTTGGCATCTAACCCTTTGGGTAAACAAACTCTCGTGACCGGACATGGGAAGGGCATAATCTCGAGTCTACCCGATTACGATCCGAACCACCTCCCGAACCTCCAATTCCCCTTATATATTTATTTCTCTTTATCTATTTTCCTCACACAAGTGAATACCAACCCACACATGGCATTCCTATTGATTTCTATTAATATGATGCATGTCAATGCGGTACAACAATCACAACAATATTTATTTATCATACAACAGAATATAACACACCTACAAGTAAAACAGTCTAATCCGATCATCACGAATTCACAATTCATATCATCAAGGGATTTCTAATTTACAGGGGAAATAACAACGATACTCAATGTATTAACATACTTCAATTTTGATAGAAACAATAGCAAATAAAAGTGAAATAAATAAAACATGCTATCATGCTTAAGATTTAATAGAAAATAATAGCGAATGATCAGCGAAAAAAAACGTGCGGTCATGCTTCGGATTTGGCAGAGAATAACATCGAATAATCAGCAAAATAGTTAGGCAACTAAGATTTAAACTGACTGTCAATATTCATAAATCAACTACTCAGCAAGTGATACAATCCAAAGGTTAAACAGACAACCAATATGTGAGAGTTAAATTAACATATTTATTCTAGTTAATAAGCCAAGAAACAACGTTACTTATATTCACGGGTTTATGCATCAAATAATAGAGAGAATGAATCAAATGCTTATAGTTTTTCTTTTTAAAACGAATAACAATCAATACTTATCATTAATATAAATCTCAGCAAGGTAGAAGCTAAATTAACAGAGTCATTATACAACAGGTGATCGGACTATCCATAAAACAACAATTACTTTGACAGTTTCAATATCTTAAGCAATGAATAATGTGAGTCCTATACTTAGCAGTTCAATATTTTTCCATACAACAATCACAACATGCTAGGAGTTGAATTAACAATAAACAATTGGGAATTAACGACTAAGAGTAACCAAATTCCACAGTCAACGTAACTAAGCAGAGAGTAGAAATCCTAAACTAACAGGAGATTAAACAGTAGAAGGATTAGCCATACAAGAACTACAAACCTAACAACCAATATCCAGAAGTATATAAATTTCGACAGTGAGCATCATGAACTCAAACAAGCAGAAAACTTTGTCAAGATAGAGGCATTAACAAACTATGTAGAAGGCAACAACGTTATCCAGATTGTTCAAACGACAACAACATTAACAGCAGCTATATTCAATCAAAAATCAAAGGACACTACTTGTGGTGTAGGGTCTCCACTGGCCAAGACTCTACCCACTTCTTACCTCATAATTACCAACCATTGAAGGTTTTCTGAACAGGGAGAACATAGCACCGAAATGCCAAGACTAACAGCTGCTCAACGCATAACTCTCACCGAACACAAGTGTAATTCTCCTTCACTCTCCCTTCAATACTCTCGGCTCACCCTTTCTGTCAACACCCAGCCACAAAAAGGAATCCCCCCTTAAATCACCCCGTTTTACCGTTCCATCATCGTGGTCCTTGGTTCACTCAGCAAAACATGGTGGTGTTGCCCAAAACGTGGAGGAGTTCACCGAATCGTGGGAAACTCCTTACCGCCTTCTAGAGAATCACGTGGGGTCGTTGGGAGAAGCTGTTGAAGAAAACTCGCTCCGGTCCAGTCCAAGGATTCACTAGTCAAACCGGTGTTCAACCCTGCCACTTCACCTCTGCCGCCAACCATTTCAATGGCAATAGAAAATGCAAAACACGATCAACATAGCAGAATTCAACCGCAGTGCTTACCTCAAATGGGCGCTGCGTAGTTCCATCTCGCGAAAGCTTCACTCCAAATTGTCCCGCGACTCAGTTGTTCAAAGCCCTAGCTCCGCAGTACGCCAGACAGTCAAAGACAACTTGACTCGCCTGTCGCACCCAGTTGCCGAGCTCCTTCCGAGCTCGCATCTTCCTCTTACCTGCAATTGATTCAGCCAAAGGAGAAATCGCTCGTGGGGACACCCGAGTTCTCCCTCTCCTTTGCCTCCCAATTTCATTCTCCTTCCCAAAAAAGGCCAGGCCATTTGTTTCTTTAGAAAATAGCAGGCCACTTCTCTTGCTTTCAAACCGAACTGGTTCAAGATGAACCGGTTCAACCCTTCTCCCTTCTCATTTTAATCCTTTACTTTTATTTCTTCATTACTTTAATTTAATTCTATTTTATCTCAAATCTCTCTTTTAATAACTTAACCCTTTTATTAAATAATCATTTCCTTCACTTATTCTATTTCAATTTATTTAATAAATCTATAACTATCAAATATACGTACTGTATATTAATTGGCAGAATTCCAATTCTTGATTCATTCCAAATATTGCTTAATCATAATTATTGATCCAATTTAATCTCTTCGATTCAGTTTCCTAAATTAATTTTCCTTAATTATATTATGAAAAATTGGAGTATTACACACACGCCTCATCATCTCATCCACGAGCATCTATTGAATGGCGTTGAGCTCTTCCATTCACCTGCCCATTGCTTCAAGTCGGTCATCCATTCCTCGGCTGCCTTATGCTGCAACTGTAGAGTGAGATGATTGACGAGGGGCTAAACAGGATTGTCCTCCACCTGATCTAAGGGTGCTAGAGGTGGTGCTACTGACGTCAATGGAGGTTGTGCAACCGACGTCGAAGGAGGTTGTGCAGCTGACATGGATGGAGGTTGTGTGACCTTGAACACCCACTCCCCTCTGACTTCGTCCATCCCTATCTAAGCCAATGTCACTTGATTGTACACATGCAAGGCCTTTTCATTGATTCTCGGCTCATTGGAAGGGAGCATTAGTTCGCTGGACTCAACAATTTCTAAATGAGTTAGATATACGATAGATTCTTCTTAGGCCTGTTGAAGATGTCGTTTATGTGATTCATAATCATGTATCTAGGGTTGAATATCTTCTCATTGTATATCTTCTCCATCAAATAGAAATCTATGCAGCTGACATGACCAAATTGTGTGAGATATTATGTAATGGATCACTTAAGCGTTGACGTTTAAGTCCTTGGATTTTTGCTTGTAGAAAGCTCCAATGTCGGGATTCTGGTGTAACTGTTGCAACAATGTTAGACCTTCAACTTGTTTAATAAAATCTGAATCTTTGGATACATGAAATACTCTTTGCTCGGTTCCTTCATCGAGTATCCAAGCAACTCATTTTAATCATTGAGAGTTAACCTAATTGCTCGTCCAAACATATAAGTCTTAAGCTTGAGGGTTATGTAACAACCCAGATTGTTTTTTCTTGAAAAACGCATTAAATTTTAAAACTTTAATAACACAAATGAATTCTCTTTTCGAAGTAGTATCAGAGTGCTAATTAAAAATCTCGATCGTCACTTCATTTAAAACTCATTAAAAATGTGGAAAACTATCAGTATTCAATATTTTCTCAAAACGAATCGGAAAAATCCTGGAAGACTAAAATCATTAAATCTGTTTTCAAAATATATAACAGAAATGCAAACGGAAATATAAATGAAACATAGATTAAAGTTCAGGGTTGAAAATGTCACGTGTTCAAAATAGGGTTAGAGCAATCGTTAGTGTTTTACAAAACATATTTACCCTTAAGCCTTTACAAAACATATACTTTCTTCTTTCCTTGAGCCACCCCATCTACTCCGGTCACATTTCATCCGGATACTCCGCAGGCTCCACGAGGAAGGCTTCCTCCTCTGCACCCGGCACTACCATTTCGTTACCTACACCACAAGTAAGGACGTGAGCTAATGGCCCAGAAAAGAAAATGGAAATCTATGCTTATGTTATGCCTCTCTTTAGTCCTTTATGGAATGGAGGCCACCCAAACCAGTCTTTTCTTTACATTCGTGCGTTCGTTCTTTACTCGTACTTTGAGCTGGAGATTGGGTGATTTTCTCTAACAATGGAATAATTGGTCTGATCTAACATTTTACTCGCAACTAGAACTCTCGTACCCGACAAGGGAGGGGCTTCGGCTAGTTGCAGACTAGACCCACTACCAATTCGCCCCTCAACTCCCTTTTCTTTTCTTTTCTTTTCTTTTCATTATAATTTTTTTTCTCTCAATGCGTGTGAGTACCACTCCAAAGTGGCACTTCCTATTTGTAATGACTCATCTTAATTTAAAACCATTTTTCTTTATTAAAAATTTCTGTGTAAAAATTTTTCTTTTTAGTTAATGAAAACATACGATAAATTATTCCAAATAAGAACTATAGCAGAGTAAAGCTGTAATATCTCGAAATTTAATTGGAGCTAAAAATAAAAGTAATCATGAATTTTGGAGATTTTGAACGATTTTTCTCGTAACAAAATAATGTAAAGATATTTAGGAGAAATTTATTTAATAGAATTAAAGATTAATTGAAATAAAATAAAAGAGAATTATTGAGTAAGTATTTATTTAGGGATAAATTGTAGGGGAATTAATTAGATGAAGGAAGTAAAGTATTAAATTAAAGGAATTATAATAAATTAAATGATTTTTATTAAATAGATGGGATAAACCGGTTCACCCGAACCGGTTCGGTCGGAGTGAATACATAGGGATTAGAAGGCTGCGGTCTGGAGAAGAAAATTTCGAAGGAAATCCCTTCAGAGTGCTCCAGCGAGAACTTCGGCCGAAGCTTCGGCAAATCTGGACAAAATCCTCGGCAAAAGCTTCGACTGAGGTTTCTCCGCTACGTGGGTGCGACGGTGAACGCTCGGGTTGGCGTAGACGTCTCGTCGAGCCACGGAGCTAGGGCTCGATGCGCTCGGGTCTGTGGGATGGAGCTTCGGGAGCGAGCGAACCCTGAGCTGGATCTTCGGCGAGTGCTTCGGCAGATATCACGGGCTTCAATCGTTCGAGTAGGTGCGAGCGACTAGGGCAACCCGATTTTCGTTTCCCTTCCAGCGATGACTTTGGTAAGTTATCCTCCTCAAATTCATTCAAACGATTGATAGACGAGATAATCTCTGGGTTGGTTGGTGAAGATAAAGGAAACCCTTCACCTATAAAGTCAAAAGGCCGATTAGAAGATGAGAGTACAGAAATTGGAGAAAACAGAAAAATCACCACTTGAGCTATCCGGCGACTGCAACTTCGGGAAGAAAGGAGACCGAGCGAAGGTGGAGCTCGGCGGTCACCGCGATGGCGAAGGCCACTGTTTTTTTTGGGGTGTCCGACAATTGCAGCTCGGGTGAACTTTAGGTATGAGAATTCCTTCAGGCTGTTCACAAGTTTTATCTCCTTGCTACTGATGGTTATTTAGATGTAGTAGATTTCTATTTGCTAGACTCTATTGATTAAATGGCTCCTGTTTTGGATTGTGATATGTCAATGGAATTGATTCTCTGTTGACGTTATTGCCCGGCGATGGTTACTATTAATTGGTAGCTTGAAGTTGTTAATCCCCTGTTATTGCCTTATAATCATGTAAGAAGAATGTTGTATATGAAGATAAGTGGATAAAAATTGTTAGGTTAAAAGGTCTATGACGATTCACTGTTTGAGGATTTAAATTACTCTCTATTGAATTCATACTCACTGGATATTGACAGATTGTTACGGATTTTAGTTAGAAGTTATGTACTACTGTTGGAATTGGACTCTGTCAGTTGGGGATTATCGTTGGCTCTCTGTGTTGTTGATAAATGGCGATGAATTATGCATGTGGATAATGGGTGTACTTTGTTAATGGATGATTCTATGTTCTGCAAAGGTTAGCTACAGACTATTGAATAATAATGGATGGTTATACTCAAGTTAACTAAATGTTAATGGATCAGTTGAGGAAGTATGGATCCATCGATGTGAGTTCTATTATTTGATTTAGATTATTGTTTGGATAATAGGGAATAATGGTATTAAGGCTGAGGTTCATAGTGGGTGATACTTAATGATTATACATTTAATTATTTTGAAGGTATTAAAGGAAAAAGGATAACAGTAAGTGCTGAAATGCTTAAAGAACTACAGGTAAGAAATAGTGCTTGTGTTTTGCCAATAATGGCCTACATCATGAGATTAGGACCTAATTGTTTAAATTGCTTTTATGATATTTGTGATATATGCTAGGTTGATAGACTCATATTCATTCCATGTTGACATTGCACTTATTGCTCTTTGTTGATTGTGATTTCTATGATCCATGTTATTATTGCATTTATAAGCATTGTGTGATCGTGCATCATATTAATAGACATAGGGGTAATGCCACGATGAGTTGATATTCACACTGCATGGGAGAGACATTTCATGGGAGAGACCGGACTTAATAAACGTAAGGAAATTGGGAGGACTCTAACAGGGAGACTCGAGAACAAACTCTTCCCTTGATGGGATGCGAGAGCTTGTCTCCTGATGAAGACTTCCAATTTCTGAACTCGATGTACGAGTTAACTATATGAGACAAATATAATCAGACATATTTATGCATCATATTGCATTTCTATTTCTTACTAGGCATTAGGCTCATAATTATCTCATTATGTAAGTACACGTATGAGAGCAGGTGAATGAGCAGTTGATGAAGGATTTTTACGCGCAGATCTTGTGACTGGCTGGGCTAAAGGCATTAAAGAAAATTGATTGTAGAAGTTTTGTAAGAGAATGAAAAAGATTATTTATTTTATTATTCAAATAATAGGTTTTATATATAGAAGTTTTTCTACTGCGATTTTTAAATGAGTTTTATGAAAGAAAAGTCTTCCACTGATTTTATAAAAGAAAGATGTTTTGAAAAGTTTTAAATTTCACGCGTTTTCAAAAGTAATAAAATCTGGGTCGTTACAAAAGCGGAAACACACTTGAACTTAAAAGAAATAATAGTTTTACAACCCATCGTTCGAATTAGAAATCATTTCAAAATAAAACTTCCATTTATTATGAGTCATAACCTCGCAGGTCTACTGCGCTAGATAAGTCAAGTCCTCCAAGGGGAATGTTTCCTCCTCCACTCTAGGAATTATCATATCTTGACATTTACCTACACGACAAGTAAATTGTAAGCCCAAAGACTTAGTAAGTAATTGAGATATGCAGTATAAATGTCTCTAAATCATTTTGTCAGAATGGAATCAACTCAAACTGTTCTTTACTTATGGTTACATATATCATAAACTCGTATCTCGAGTTGGGAGATTGGAGGATCCTTGCGAGGAGAATGGTGGGGAAATCGGCATCTAACACCCTAGAGTAGATAAACTTTCACGACCCGTCAAGGGAAGGGTAAAATTCTTTCCGAGTTACCGATTAGATCCTAACCATCTCTCCAACCCTCAATTCCCTTACTATCTTTTCTTTTATCATTTTCTTCTTACTGTATGAATACCAACTCATTCGTGGTATTTTCTAAGATTTCTATTATTATGATGTATGATGATGCAATATAGAAAATAAAACTATGAATAATATCATTCATTCCATAAGTTCACAAAATCTATTATACCAAGAATTTCATGATAACAATGGAATGAGCTATAGAAATCAATCATGGAATTTCAGCAACTAAAGCTATCGAACATTAATTAATAATTATCAAAGAATGAACAATAATTGTGAACCACGAAATAAGAGAACTACTAAGGAATACAATAGCGAATTAAAAGCATGCAACATGCTTTATAACTTAACAATAAAATGCTAAGCATAACAAGGAATTTAAAACGTATAACATTCTTAACGATTGATCAGTAAAATAGGAAACACAACAGCAAACTAAAACATGTTCCGAACTAGCAGAAAATAACAACGCATGATGGTAATTAAAACAATCAATAAACATGCTAAAGTATTCTGGAATTCGGCAGAAAAGAGTGATTTATGACAGCAAGTAAACGAGCATACGAGCTTTATATATTGACAGTAACTGTAACGACCCGATTTTTTGTTACCTTTTGAAAATGCGTGAAATTTAAAATTTTCTTAAAGTGACTGAAATCTTTGTTCAAAACCTTTTTAATATGAAATCAGAGTGCGCCTCTTACAACCGGATCGTTAACAAAACCCTTTTTCTTTTACTCATTTATTAAAATCGTGATGATTTGTAGAAAACTATAGTTATAAAATCTAGCGGAAGTGTAAATTACTTTTTCTTTGAAAACGTAGCGAAAGCGTAAATAATACATTTATAAATATTTGAAAACGTTACTTTATCTTTTACAATTGATTTTCTCAATTACCCTTTACATTATTCAGTCTGACCAGCCACAAGTCTCACCTGCACAAATCCTTTATCAGCTGCTCCTAAATCTGTTCGTCATTTTCCTACATCACAAGACGTAAGCTATGAGCCTAATGCTCAGTAAGTGATAATACCTATCATAATATTACATGCAGTTTCATATTTCATTTTTTTCTTATCTTCTTATCTTTTACATTTTAATCATCGTTTTCGTCGTTTTCTTCTTATCTTTTTATCCTTTATATTTTAGATCATTATTTTCGTCTTTTTCACCTTATCTTTTGTCTTTTGCTTTTTAATTGTTACCTTTCATTGATCGTTCTTTTCATCATTGACCTCCGATAAAACAGCGATGGCATAATCTGAAAGTCTGCTAATCATTGATCGTTTGTCCCGGCATAATCCAAGGACCTTGCAACAAATACGAGCAGCAATGGCATAATCCGAAAGCTTGCTAGCGACGATGGCATAATCTGAAAGCTCGCTAGCGGCCGTGCCACAAAGGCTTAAACGGCTTCGCGTCATATCGATGTCTTTTTCTTTTCTTTACTTTAATTGCATTAGTTATTTCTCATTTCTCTTTATTCTTTATGGTTTATTATTCGTTCGTTATCTGTTTCTTCATTCGTCATCTGTTTCTTTGTTCGTGATTTGTTTATTTGTTATGACTTATTATTCATTCGTCATTTGTATCTGTTTCGTATGATACTCGTAAATGCATACAATTTCTGAAAGTATAAATAAACATCGAAACATGCTGTAAAAGTAGTAAACAACGAAACGTGCAAATAATAGCTGTAAGCATGCTTTTAAAAATAGTAAACAACGAAACATACAAATAAAGCGGTAAACAACGAAACGTGCATTTAAAGCTGTAGACATGCTTGGAAAACAGTAAGCAACGAAACATGCTGTTAAAAACTATAAACAACGAAACATGCTATTAAGGCGGTAACAACGAAACGTGCTATAAAGCAGTAAACAATGAAGCGTGCAATTAAAACTGTAAATATGTTTGGAAAGCGGTAAGCAACGAAACATGCATCTCCTATTCTTGCAATATAGGGTTCGAAGACCAAAACACATGCATATCACTTACTTCACTCGCTTAAAGCGTTCAACGCTTGACCGTTATTCTTTTCTTCACTTTTAGTACCTTCATAATTAAAAACCTTCATTCATTAATAAAATCATTTAATCTACTTATTACATCTTAACGTTTTTCTATTCTAATCCCTCGTTACTTACTAAAATTTCCTAAATTTAGCTTAATAATTAAATCCCAATATTCATGCTTAACCAATTAACAACTCTTCCTCCAGCAACATAGTCCAATTCAACGATTTAACTTCCCAACCAATAGAGTACATTATCAAAGCTTTAACTAAACAGGTTTATTTCCCACAACATAACACTTAACGCATCCAACAACAGATTAGCAATTTCTTTAACCTTTCCCGAAAATCACAACATATAGTAAATCCAACTTAACATACTTCTAGCTAACAACTTATCACATCCAATAAATTCATTCAACAAAGGCATTTCAATATCTTTCAACAACCATTCACAATCTTCCACGGTGACCAACAAACCCAACAGGATAATATATCTAACTACTAAGCAAAACATTGAAGCTGGACATGTAGAGACAATCCCCAACGTACAAATCCCAAAAATCCAATAGACTGGTCATATTTCTAACCAATATTAGTTTCAACAGATCACCCAAATAATCAATCATTCCTATAGAATATTTACAAAAACCATTACAACTAACAGAACCTGCAGAGGAAGACAATCACAGGATATAAGTCACTAGATCAAACCCACAACAGCTATATCATCCAACAACAGAATCCATTCCAACATTCAAGAATTCAACACAAAAGCATAATCAAGACTAGAAACTAACAACTTAATTCTCATAACAAAACTTTGCACAATGATTAACCAGGGGCTTCACAATTAATATAACTTAATAGCTCATTCCATTTAACAAACTTATAGATTATTCCATCCCACAAAATCATCCAATCAACAGTATACATCCATCAACTAACTGAATATCTCAAAATTAACTAAAGCAGTTCAAGACACTAGTCAATATCAATGTTGGACTTAACTTCTGAAACAGAAACCAACAGACTAACACAACCGAGAGGGAAACCTCACCAGACAGGGCAGACCCGAACCAGGAGCTCCAACACTCTCGGCTTCTAGAGAGCTCCTCCTTTCAGCAATCATCTCTCGGCCATTAGCTCTCGGCTTCCAACTCCACCTGCAACTCTCTTCTCCTTCCTTTTATTTTCTTCCTGCCCGACAGCCATCATCACTTCTCTTCTGCGCATCATCAAGAGGTTGTCTCCCTCTTTGATTCTTCAACCAATTCCAACAAGGTGTGCTCCCCATCATGTGTCGGCAGAGCACAAATTACTTGGACCGGTTTAGTGCAGAACCCACAGGACCGAGCCAGTACATTCCAGCCCCTTTTCCTTCGCTAACTGCCAGCTATGGACCCGAAGCCCCCTGCCGATTCGCCACACGAAAACGCCGAGCAACAGAACACCAAGTAGGGAAGAAAAACACCACATAACGATCAACTTACCTCGAACCGACGCCAGAATTGCTGCCCGAACTTGCGATTGTGATCGGCCGAACGAACTCATGCCCTAGCTCCGCACGGTTCGCGTCCACAGTCGCCCCGCCGGCGACCCGCAACCCGCACACCAGGACGAAGTCGCACGCCGGACCCAAACCCAAACTCGAACCCGAACCCGAACCCACTCTCCGTCGTCGTCTCTTTGTCGTCTCCCGCTCGTTCCTCTTGCCATCGCCATCGTCCTCTTCTCCCTCTTCGGCCCTCTCTCTCTTTCTTTCTCTTCTTTGCACAAAGGGCCGCAGGCCAAAATTAGAATCTCCCCCTTTTTAATTCCTAAACCGAACCAATAGTGTGAACTGGTTCATTCCCTCCTTTCACTCTTTTTGACCCTTTTATTAAATCCTTAATTTAATCTTAACTAAATTTTCACTTAATTTTTAATCTAAATTAATTCTCATTTAATTAATAATTCTCATAAATTAAAATTTTTTGAATACGTCATTGGTAATACCCCGATAATTATCCAATAAATTTTCAATTTCTTTCCAATTATTCTTATTAAATTTCGATATAAAAAGTTGGGGTATTACAATAATATACAAGGTATGACCGCGAAGTAAAACAAACATACATGATATATATATTGACAACAAATACAACATATGGCAGTGAAATAAAATGTGTGTACATGTTTTAAAATTCTTTCGAAATACTCAACAAACGAACACGTTCTCATGCTGTATTTTTCGGATAAAACAGTGCATAACAATGAGATTATAATGGACTAAAATGTGTCATCATGCTTTGAGATTCCACAGGAATTATAGCGTGTATTCAGTGAATTAGCTAAGATTGACAGAAAATGAAATCCAATACAGTAGTTGTAATACCCCGATCCTAATTTTCTCGTGTACGTTATGTAATTGTGTTTTTGGAAATAACATATATTACATGACGTGTTATTTCGTGTTAAACTACGATGTTTATTCATGGGAAAATATTTTGGGATTTGATTTAAGTGGGGAAAATACAAGGAAAGGCTATCCAGGGACTTTCGGACGCCTATGCAGACGATGCGAACAAGGATGACTGCGTCCGCATCGAATCTGTTCTCGTTTGGGGACTTTCGAACGCGTCCAAACTTCTGCGGACGAGATGGGACTGCGCCCGCATCGGCTCTGTCCAATTTATGGACACTTTCGGACGACACTACGGACGCTGCGGACGAGGGGAAGCATCGTCTGCATCGACTCTGTCCAAATTATGGGCACTTTCAGACGATGCGAACGATGTGCAGACTCCAAACCGCGTCCGCAAGACGGTTGCGGACGGTACGGATGAGAATGGGGACGCCATATCTTGTTCGAGACCTTGATTTAGCCTACGAAATTTGCACTCGCAGGACGCATGCGGACGCCATTAAGTAATCCGTACGCGTCCGAATAATTGTAGATTTGCGAAAATTAAGGAATAAAAATCAAACAACTTGATGTTCAGCGAGTTAATACTCGCACTTTCGGCGAGAAAAAGTCTTCCCCTCCTAGCAGTAGCCCACAAAGAAGCCTCCCCAGACGCACATCTTGTCTCCTTAGGTAGTCTCTCCTTCCTCTTCTTCCATTTAATCTCCAGCTGCTCCTCCCTCTTGTGTCTTCCTTCTTCTCCTCTATCAAGCAATTTTCTTTCGTCTGAGGTGTGATGGAGCTGCGAGGGCTAGAGTTGCAGATTAATTCTTCAACACTTTGGTAAAAAAGTGGTAGTCTTGGCCGTCAAAGCCCTACCCACAAATAAAACGTGTGTGTGCGTTTAGTGTTTTGCTTAATTGTTGTAGTTATAAGTTGTATACTCCTTGGACGTTTTACTTTTGCAAATTTCTTCCTGACTTATAAAACTTTGTAGTTACTTGTTCATTTACTTTGCTGCTTCATGTCAACATTTGCTTTACTTTGCTAAGAATGTTATCTAAAGACAAGTCTAGTGATGTGAAAACTATGAATGAGGTATGAATGTGAGAGGATAAGTCTTGTTGTACTCTGTTTTACGTTTCAGTGTTTATTCAACCTTGTATCTACGTTTAAATGTTTGCTCAAGAACTGATGTTAAGATTGATGATGTTAACCCTGCGTTTTCTAGTAGTATCCTGGATCGTTTACCTTCCTTAGAGGTATGATATTAGTTGCTCATTTATATCCTGTATTTACTTCCTGTATAAAGCATGCTATTCATTATTTACTCCCTGTGTAAAGCATATCTTGTTGTCTTTTGTGTTCTGTATAAAGCATGTTGTGCATTGTTTATTTCCTATACTGCACATATTTAATTCCTGCCATTCACCTTTAAATAGCATGATCTGTAGTTTCATTTCTCTGGCATTACACATCTCCTTTAAGCCTCTTTTTACTTGTTATACTTGCATGTTTAAATGTTTGTTTCTACTGTTAAATTAGTCGTTCAAAAACACGTTAAGATGTTCGTTTCCACAGTTATATTAGTTGTTAAGTAGAAGAATGTTTCGTTGTTCTCTCCATTATTAATCACTGCTGTTTACTGTTGTCTATGGTCCTTAAACGAGCATGTTCTGCTATTTTGTTTCGTCATCTAAAAAGCATGCTCCACTGCTCTGTTTTTCATACTTTTGTTACTACAGATAATCGTTTAATATGCATGTTTCGCTATTCCATTTTTAGTGGTTAATAAGCATGCTTCGCTGTTCGTTTTATTATTATTGTTGCTGTTTACAGTCTTTGAACAAGCATGTCTTCATGGTTTCGTTTTCATTAATTCCTATTTCTATTGTTGTCATTTAGAAGCATGTTTCGTCGTTTCATTCAATTTTATTCGCTGCTGTTCCATGATGAATTTTACGTCAATTCCAAAATATGTTAGCACATTTTAAATATAAAAAAAATGTGATGTTATTTCACTGTTGTTTCGTAGCTATATTTTAATCAATTTCAAGGCATGTTCGTATGTTTTATTCGCTGATTAGTTCGCTGTTATATTGTTGTTAATTTCTGCAAATTTCAAAGCATGATAGCACATTTTTAATTGTTGTATTCACTGTTGATTTTGCTACTGTTTTATAAATGATTTCGTGAAACTTCAAATATGTTAGAAGCATGTTAAAATAGTCAATTCTTGTACTGCCATGTTCTGTAAATTCAAGTTGTATTTCTTGTTTGAATCTCTTGTCTTACTAGTTATTTATTCTCATTCAATTTATGTAATTCCATGTTAATTGCTATTCCTTATGGTTGTTCTTTCTATTGTTATGAACTGTTGTGATTTTTTCCCTATGGTATTGTTACGTTATACTAATAGAAATAAATAGGGAGTACTACCTAGAGACAAATAGGGAGTATCACCTATGGGGTGAGTACTCACAAACACAATGTGAGCAAAAACGAATGAACGAAATGAAAGAACGATGATGAAACGATGATGAAATGAGAATTAAAGAACGGAAGGGCAGTGCGAGTTTAATCAGGTAGCTGGCCAGGTCTCCTCCCTATTCGGGTACGAGACTAGCTACCTTAGGTGGTTAGTATCCGGTAGGCTATTCCCTATCCCCAGGGTTTCTTTAATTCAACTCAATATACGAGTAACGAACGAAAGAACGAACGAATGTAACAGAACGTAAAGAAAGATTTGGTTTGGACCGACATCCATTCCAAGAAAATTAAAGAGTGGTGTAAATATATATATAATTGTTTTACCTCATTTCCTTTACTGGGCCTCGTGCTCACGTCCTTACTTGTGGTGTAGGTAACGAGATAATAATACCGGGAGCAGATAAGGAAGTCTTTCCCGTGGAGCTTGTAACGCCCGTTAATTTTAAAACATTTGTATTGTTTTGAAAATATGTCATATAAAAATTTTTCACTTTATTTATCTAATATTTGAAATCCATTTTTTTTAAAAGAAATGAAATCAGAGTAAGCATTTGCGGAATAATAATAAGATTTCAAAACATAGTTTCAAGGTATTCTCAACAAGAGTTCCAAGTCCCTATTGCAATATTTAAAATACTCAAAACACTACTAGTAGGAAATTACCAAAATACCTTTTTTTCAAAACACCCATATTTTCCAAAATATATGAGCCGCACCCATCAGGTCAAACAGGTTGATAACATGAGGTGTCATCCTGGACCGTCTCCTCCTTCACTAGTACAAATTCTTCATTGTAATAATCATCTACATTACGAGAAAAACAATGAGCCTAATGCTCAGCAAGAATCAGAATATAAATGCAATGCATATGATGCATGTTCACGCGATGCATTACAGAGGAGATCCGTATCTCATCTGTTAATTTGGGGCGATGAGTAAGTCAATTGATCTCGTGGCTTAACCTGTGTTTCCGACTATGAACCACGCCAATCGGGGTGTCACCACAAGCCATACCCAGTCGTTTTGTTGAAGGCATTAGGGATTTCAGTACAAGAGAATTGAGAATCTTAAGGTTTCCGTGGCTTAACCGTACCTCACGCTCCCTAATTTGGAGTAGGCACTCCAATAGAGATGTCACCACGACAACCATTCCCAATCCTCCCGAACTCCCACATGTCTATTTATGTATACAAGGATGACATACAACATGCGAACAGTTCCATAAATCCTAGGGTGATGCATGAATGCCATAAAGTAAATCATAGAAAGTAACATACAATGGAAACACAACCAATTTAATTAAGTACAATTGAAATCGGAAACTCAATTTAAGGTAACTATGTGAATTTATCAAATTCCCAGATTTCAGACAAACAATTGAATTGTTCATTGACGATGCGAACAAGAATAACATGTCCTAATCTAACCAGATATAGGGTTCAGTTTCAAATCTATCCAACTATCCTTCATAACATTTCTCAAGATTCAATTTAAGCCAATTGACACTATAAGTGTATGTTAAACTTAATGATAATCATAATGAGCATAAGGACAGCTTCCTATACTTAGTAGTGTATATCTCCTAGCAATGAATAACATGTAGTCTCCTATATACAAAATTGAACTTGTTGCAGGGACTATATCTCAATAATAGGACTTGATTTCCATGTTTCCCAATTTCTCACAATAATTTAAACATACTCCCCAATACGTAGAATATTATGTTGATAGTATAGCTCAGTTCCATGCTTTACAATATCCATGATAGTTTAACCCATATGGTAGCAGTCCTATTCAAATCCAAACTTCATGATATTCAGTTTAACATTTCTCACTACCCACTTTTGATAATAACAAAACATAGATAGCAACAAGGGGATGACATTCTCTATGGGTAATTCAACTCAAACCAGTAAATCAACAGAATTTTAGCAAATTGAAGCAATTCCAATAATCTAAAACAATTTCAACCCTTTCAAACCAAACATTCAAGGCATATTCAATCACACAAACCCGTAATGTAGGGTCATTCCTTTGGCCAAAGCAATATTCCAATTCTTACCTTGGTTCTCCAGTAGCTTAACAATATCACAACAGCCCAGGCAGCTAACAAGGGAAGGTTTTTCCAACTGTTTACACCTTCACACATTTCCTAAGCAGACACAACATTAGAGATTAACCCAATACGCAGAACCAACTTGTCCCAAAACATTGAAGATTCATAAATAAATTTCCAATCAATCTTTACCTCTTCGTTACTTCACTGGTGGATGGCAACTTTCCTTTCAGAGCAATACTCAAATGTCACTCCACAACTCACCACACTTCACTTAACTCACAATTCACTTCACACTCATAACACAATACTTTACCCATGTTTTCTAGAGAAGGACACAGAGGAGAAGACATACTTAATATAGACAACAGAGAGAGAGAGAGAGAGAGAGAGAGAGAGAGAGAGAGAGAGAGAGAGAGAGAGGNAGAGAGAGAGAGAGAGAGAGAGAGAGAGAGAGAGAGAGAGAGAGAGAGAACTGAACTTCAGCAGGGGATGAGCTGCAACTCTGCACTGATGAAGTAAGCATCCAGGATATCATCACACACCTCAATGGAGAGTGGCCCAATGATGAAACGCCATGTGGAAAGCCTCCCACACATATGGGAGAAAGGTTGGACGTTGCAGAGTAGTCTGAGGAGAGAGAGTTCATCGTGTAAGTCAAGAAATCGGAAGAGAGAAAAGGGAGACTTACACAGATTTTCGTAGATTTCTGACTTTTTGGACGTTATGAGGCTTCCGCGCTAGATTTCGAACGCGATCCATGCGTCCGAAAACCCATAAAATTCAATACAGATTCGTTTTAACGACGTCCGCGCCGTCCGCGCCCGTTTTCGGACGAGACAAAGGCGTCCAAAATCTCCCAGAAAATTATACAGATTTAATTCAACGACGTCCGCACCATTCGGACTCTATTTCGGACCTCATCCGAAAACTCTCAAATGCACATTTTAACACTTAAATCAATTTCCATAATCATCCCAATATTTTTTAGCAAGAGTTAATGCGTATCACCACTCAACACAATACGACATACATTCGTATTAATTTTTTTCCCCAATTCAATACATCATTAATACATCAATAAAACGAGGAAAATATTTTGGGGTATTACAGAGCCAACGGCATATTCGAAGGAAACACAACCGCAGTAGAGTGTGGCAAAGAAAGAAAGAATAAAAATATATGGTTTGATTATGGGGCAAACATGGTTTGTAAAAATACTAAATATTTCCTTTATTTTGAGTGTGTGACATTTTAAACCCTAAACTTTAAATTATGAATGTTTCTATTTTACGTTTCCGCTATGTTTTTAATAATGTTTTGACTTTGACTATTTAAATGAGTTTTAACGAAAGTGCAGTACCGACCGGGATTTTAGAAGGCGCACTCTGATATTTATTTTAAAATTTTAAATTTTACGCGATTTTTGAGAAAGGATAAAAATCTGGGTCATTACAGTAGTGAATTAAACGAACTTCATGCCTTGTGAATTCAGCAATAAACTAACAATCTTAACAGCAAATTAAAATGTACAGACACACTAAGTTTTTCGACAGATCATGACAACATCTAACATCGAAACTATAACGAATTAAAACATGTTATCATGCTTTATAATTTAATAGGGAATAATATCATATAATCAATGAAATGGCAAGAGTTTCTACTGACTAAAAACATATAACCTGCCCTAAGTTTTGACAGTAAGACAGTAGGAGTTATCAATACTCAAAACATGTATCTTGTTTTATAATTCAACAGAAAATAAGGAAATATAGCAACGAACAAAATGTATAACATGCTTAGCTTTTTGACAAATTGAATAACAATGATTTCGTGCTAATACATTCTAAAAGAAAAGGGGTATGAGCTTCTAAAATCAATTAACAAAAGTCAAGAGATAACGAAGTAGCTAGTAATTGAACTATCTCTTTCTTATCTTCATTAGGTATAAATCAATACCAATTTATGCACAATTTATGCATCTAAAACACAAAAAGTTAACTAATTCCAGCATTATTCAGAGTCACAAACATAGAACTAAATCAATAAAAACAAACGTGACTCTACTTGTGGGTAGGGCTTCCAATTGCCAAGACTTTAGTCAATTTCTTACCTTTGTTGAAGAATTCTAACACGGACAGTAAAATCCTAACCTACAGAAATCAACCAACTCACAAACACTTACGCATGTGCTCTCTCTCTGGAAAATAGATTGAAAAGCAGTGCTTAAATCGTGGAGTCATACCTAGACAAAAGGAGGAAAAAGGTGGAGACATCAAGCTCCGTGTCTTCGGGCGTGTCTCCAAGACTCGTGGGTTTGAGTTAACTACGAAGAAAAAAGAAGATTCCAATATTTGAAATCCCTAATTATACGCAACTTTGGAAAGTTTCAGACGCGAGTTGGCGTCCGCATGGCGTCCGCATTCGTCTGAAAGTCTACTGTTGCTGCTAGTACCACGAATTGGGACGAGAATTGGCATCCTAATTCTCATAAATCTCGTCCAAACATGACTTTTGGACACAACACAGTGTTTGCATATAGCATCCGCACTTGTCCGAAAGTCCCCATGAATTGAACAGATCCAATTCGGACGCATTCCACCCGCATTTGCAATCCTCCGCAAATGCACAAAGGCAAATTCGGACGCTAGATCGCGTCCTACCTCATCCCCAACTCTAATTTCTTTAAAAGTTTTGCTTAAAAATTGTATTTAAATCCTACCCAATCATCATCCATACGTTTATATGATATTAATCCAACAAACGTCGTCTCTTAACACAACGTACTTAATTTTTACGAAATTCATAATATTCATAAAATAGGGAAAAATAACGGGGTATTACACTATTGGTTTTTATTAGCATGATGCATGATGGCAATTGAATAAAATATATACGGAAAGTAAATAACAATAATTTAAAGGAATGACTATTCAATAAGTAAATGACAACTCACTTGTAAATAGCGAGATTTAACGAATACATGAAAAGAATGAACGCATAATTATAGGGCGGCTATAGAAGAAACATCTAGAAACGGTGAATATAACGAAACATATAGAAATGGTGGACAAAACATGCTATTAAACAAGATGATGTTTCTAGCAGGTATCACGAAATTAGAATAATATGCTTGAGATTAAATGAGCCTTAGCTCATTAATATACTTGAGGATTAACAAGAAATGGTGAATTAACAATGCTTGAAGATTTAATTAACTAATAGTAGATTGACATGCTTGAAGATTATATACAAAATTGGCATGCTTGAAGACTAGTAGCGAGTTAACATGCAAGAATTGTAAATTAACGTACATGAAGATTAATATGAAATTTAACGTGCTTGATGAACATGCTTGAGAAGTAAACGAGTAATTGGCATGCTTAACAAGTAATTGGCAACTTGAAGATTATACAAGTGATAGTTGATTAGCATGCTTGAGATTGAATGTGTACTGATTCATTACCATGCTTGTGATTAAAAGAGTAATGGTTAATTAACATGCTTGAAGTTAAAAAGGAACTAACTAGTTAACATGCTTGAGGATTATCAATAATGGATAATTTACATGCTTGATTTATGACTAGTTGACATGAAGGTTAATAGTTAACATGAAGTTTTCTAGTCAATTAACATGAAGATTAACAGTTGTCATAGAGATTAATAACATGAAGATTACCAACTAATTTACAGCGTACGATGAGCAAGGTAAAGGTTAATTATGCTCTTAATATTCGACTGAAACGAACTATGAAATAGAAAGAAACAACGAACGTAGGGTGACATGTAAATGACACACGTTCAGAACCCAACACATATCCACAAAATAAAATGAACAACCAACAGGGATATAGCCAAGTGAATCCTATAAATAAACAAAGTTATTTGTTCCTTTCATTCTCATTCATGTTTTATTCACAGTTCCACCTTATCAGACTTATCATCAGACAATATCCTCAGAATGGCAAATCAACTTTTGAAATGAAATTAACAACAAGTATATAGAAAGTAACTGCAGAGTAAATAACTACAAGGTAAAGAGTAAAGACAGTAAGAAATGTTGCAGGAAATTTTGACAAAGTTCATCTAAGAAATTTACAGAATTTAACTACAACAACAACAATAACGCACACACACTTTACTTGTGGATAGAGCCTCCATAGGCCAAGACTAACCAAAATCTTTACCTATGTGTTGAAGGAAGCAAACAGAGACAGTTAAAAACTCCAACTCCCATAACACCCACGCCCAGACGAGAAGGAGTTGCTCGAAGGAGGAAAAGAAGAAGAACGCAAGGGAGGTAGAAACAAACTAAACCTAGAGGAGCAGCTGGAGGTTAAAAGGGGAGAGCTTACTAGGAGATCATCATACGTCTAGGAGGTGATTTGGAGGCGGCTGGGCTACGCTTGAGCTGGAGCTGGAGCTGGAGGAAAGGATGATTTTGTTGTCTTGGAGGTGATTTGGAGTCTGAAGATCGCGTAGTTATGGACTACACGACAATTCTGTCTAATTTAAATCCCTAAAATTTTGCTGATCTGTGATATTTCAGACGAATGTGGACGCACTGGTCTCGTCCCCATGAGTAAAATTTTATAGGCAAAATTGTGGTCACGGACGAGAAATGGCGTCCCCACTCTTGTCCGTACCATCTGCAATGACATTCGGACGCGTTTTGGCGTCCGCATGTATCATTCGAATCTGTCCAGACTTGGATAGATTCAAATCAGACGCGGCCCTTCCACGTCCGCGCTCGTCCACAAGCACCCGAAGGTGTCCTAGACTTGGACAAATTCAATTCGGACCTGACAACTTACGCCCGCAATAGTCCGGACGCGTCCAAAACTCCACGACACAGAGAAGTCAGGACCTGAAATCACGTCCCGAGTCGTCCCCAAGCGTTCAACGTGCAGGCGGACGATAGTTCTCATCCCCATGGCATCCGCATGCGTCCGAACAGGCCAAAATTCTATTTTCTTCACATTTTCCAACTAAACTTTTATCTTATAATATTTTTCCCATAAATACACGTCAGAATTTAACACGTATCAATACACCATGTAATATATAATTATCTCCAAAATTTGACTACATAGCATACACAAGGAAAACAGTATCGGGGTTTTACAGGTTAGGTGCCTATCTAAAAATTTGCATAAAACAATTTAGCAACCCGCTCATAATAAAATCTCTCCATCTTGCACAATCCATCAATTCCAATACGCTCAAACATATCTTCTATTCTAAAATCTATGAAAGCATGAAATTCTACTATCTTAGAGATAATAATTGAATGACATTTAATATCATTGTCATACCTATCCTTGAATGACGCCGTCCTGAATTCCAGTGAAAAGTATTTGGGTGCCAGTAGACAGGGACAAGTCGAACCACCTTGTGATCGACCTTAAGATTGGAATGGAGCGGTTATACGTTTCAAGGTGAATTTTCTAGTCATTGTGCCATTTTAGGGTTTGGGTTGGAAGAATAGAGAAATTTAAGGACTCAATTTTTGAGAAATTTGTGACTTGAGAATAGATAAATCAATGAGAGGATCGATTTCAAAACTTCAATTCGCCAGGAAACGCTTTGAGGAAGTTGAAATCGATGAGAGGTCGCACGAAAATTGCTAAAAAATTGCCTAGGTCACACTGCTTACGTAGAGGGTGTCTTCTCAACTTATATAGTTGGAGTAGCAGACGTCCGCTCTTAACGTGCAGTCTTTTGAACTTATATATGAAAACACCAACTTATATATTTGAAAGCGCAGTTGCCTGCTCTTACATTTGGTCATCCGCTTTTTTTTAAAGTCAATACTTGAACGTCTGTTATTTAAGTGCTGTCGTCCAAAAATAAAATATTTAAGGGAGTAAACCTTCGCTCTTAATGTTTGATCATCTGCTTCTATGTAAAGGCGAAGACGCAGACATCTGTTATGTAAAAGCATATACATGGTAGTCCGCAGGTTGATGAGGACGTCCGTGACACATTTTTTAATGAAAAATGTTACTGTAAAGTTTGTCTTGTTTAGTTTTGGATTTTGAAGAGGACGAGAACAAAATTTGAATTAGGCTTCTCTCGACTGGAGTGAATTAGTCTTGATCGACCAAAAACCCGTAGTAACTTCAACAAGAAATGGAAAACTAAACAAATGGTGGAAAAGGGACCCCATCCTGAATCCATTGGTTAGATAGAAGACGGTCCCGGTGGACAAATTTGGTTAGTATCATCTACAGTGATCAACACGCCATTGAATCAATTTGATTTAATTGAATTCTAGATCGGCCCGTACTAACCGTCTGATGCGTTGACTAAAGCATCCATGTTAATGGACTGCTTCACCCCCACGGCACAGAGCTCCTTCCTTGATATGGAGAATTAGATTTCTCGCTCTCGCTCTCGCTCTCGCTCTCGAACCCTTGTTAGCTCCGGTTCATTGGCTTGATTCTGCGCATGTATGTGTTTTTTTGGAGCCGAATTTCTTCTATGATTTGTCTGATACTGTCATTTAAATCTTGGTAAGATATTTTATCCAGAAACTCTTTTCATTTTTAATTTTCGCCGCGAAAATATGTGAATCTAGCGTGGTACGGGCACTTTGCATCAGTGCAACCTTGTAATTTTTTTTTTGCTTACGATGGTGATTCTGCGACCATTAGCCTCTTTTTATGTTTTTCGAAGTCTTTCTTGTCACGTTATTTAATATTAATTTGAAATCGTTGTGAAAGATTTCGAGCTTGCTTTTGATTTAGCAAATGATACCATGCATGGGGAATTGATTTTCCAGACTCGTTACTTAATTGGACATTGAATAGGTTTTTGTAGCTGGGGAGAACGTAGAAGCAAATTGCATACTTCTAATTTTAGGATTCAATGAAAATTTAGTATACCATGGGAAGTTATCCACTCTTAGTTATGCAGCTGATAATTTTAAGTGGAAAAATTGCTACTGTTGCTTTTCTCCCCAAAACTGAAAATCAAGGTCTGCTTTTTTCTTTTCTCACCTAATTTTTTTTTCCAGAAGAAGCACTCAACGTAACTTCATTTTTTTTCTTAAATTTTAACTTTGATTTTAATTTTGTTTGTATGCGTACGTCTGTATATGTATTATTTTTTAAATTCACTGTGATTTGGGTATCCTTTAAAAAAACCTCTTGCTATTTCGTAATGTCTGTTTGGATTTTAATGTAGCTGGTCTAGAAAAGATAAACACCTCTTATTTTGTTTCCTTAATATGAATGTTTTACATGTACTGCAGAGCCAGTTCTGACCTTTGTTGAGGCGGCATCATATGTATTCGTTTCTTGAGTCTTCCATCAACTTTTATTAAAATACCTCACAGTTGAGTTGGAACCCAGAGTTATATAATGGACACAAAAACAGAAGATTGTTCAGAATCGTCTCTGGCTAACACCTCTGGTGTCATACCATCTGAAGCACAGCATACTACTGCTGAATCTGAGAATTTGAAACGCGACTTACCATCTGGGCTATCTCCTACTGGCATATCTTCTTGGGCAAAAAATTTGAAGATTTCTCAGCCTTTCGTTGGAACACAAGATGGCTCTCCTAATGCAAATGCAGGAAAGTCGAGTTTTTCACGTTTCACCAGTGGCATTGGTTTGCAGTTGTCCCCAAAAGATCCTTCTCCAGATGCCTCTGAAAAAACTTCAAAAATTCCAGAACCTGGTTTATTTGGGTCACTCACAAAAGGTTTTGTTGACTCTTCTAGAAATGCTATGAAGGCTGTACAGGCCAAAGCTAGGCATGCTGTCTCTCAAAATAAACGAAGATACCAGGTTTATCTTTTGTCTTGATCATTAGTTTTTATGTGATAGTGCTGATATCGTTTTGTTTTCAAATCAAGCAAACAAGTTATGGCACCGCAGTCCATTTCTTCCACTTTTCTTGGATATTTTTATTATTATTATGTCATAGTTAAAGGAATATGGATTCATTGCCTTGTGAATTTGTTGGTGTGCTTTAGGGCTCTGTTCAAATTTGTTTGGAAGTTGAATAGAGTCATTTATGTTTGACTCTATGCATCTCTGATATGGTCATAAGGTCATTTTTTAGAATTAAACTAAAATTGGGAATTCCACATTTACAATCACAATTTTAAATATGTATTTTGCATGACATTTAATTCAAGTCGTGTTTCTGTATTTTTCATACTCATTCAAATGCATCCGTCTTGTATTTGTCATGCTCATGCTAGTGATAGTGAGCGAATGCATCTTTCGACATTAGTACATAACTTAATTAGTTGCATTTGAAGCAGTTTGTAATATGAGATCACTTGCATATTAAGATCATACTTTTATTGGAAAAGTATACCTGAATGATGAAACGTATTTACTGCTTGGATCTTATGTTTGAAAGAGTGTTTTTAGTGAAAGCAGTATTTTAACTTATGAAAACACATAGTTTTCAGTAATTTGTTTCTCTGAGAAAATAGTGTAATTTATGCATATTTTTTTCCCTAACTAATTCTTAATATGCACTTTCCAGGAAGGTGGATTTGATTTGGATATGACATATATCACAGAGAACATAATTGCTATGGGATTCCCGGCTGGTGATATGAGTTCAGGTTTTTTTGGATATGTTGAGGTAAACAAGTCTTTTTCTCTTAGGTTTTATATCTTTTTATCATCATATCATCTTTAATTTCCATTCTTATGATCAATACTTAAATTATTATTTCGTGCGATGTAGGGTTTCTACCGGAACCACATGGAAGAAGTTATAAAGTTCTTTGAAACTCATCACAAGGTACTGATGTAATTACCATAATGGCACATGCTTATGGTCTAATTTATCTTTTAGTTGGTTTTTAAAAATTTGATTCTCCATATTGGCTACTGATCTTGCTTATGAAATTACTCTGTCAGTGAATGTTCATGTTTTCTTAAAAACCTATTTATTGATGTTTTTTATCCTGCTTTCTCACTAAGAGCAACAATACTTGTCCTCTCTATTAGATAGATGTAATCTCAACTGTTCTACTTTGTGCTTGATAAAATGAGTTATGAAATATTGATTGGAGCTGCACAATCTTTCTTCCGGGCATTCATTCATGCTTCTGTTGCCCCTGCATGAAGATTTTTCATAACAATAATGCTTGCATCTGATTCTTCTTCTTGTTTTTATTATATTGTTTTTGATGTTGGTCCTGTTTGAGTGTGGTAAAGTCATTTTTTATTATCTAATGGCCCGTTTTCTTATGTAGGACAAATACAAAGTGTACAATCTTTGTTCTGAGAGACTGTACGATGCTTCATTATTTGAAGGAAAGGTATGTAATTTTCCACAAATTCAAGGGAGAAAAAAATTGCTTGTTTGCTCAAGCATAATTCAGTTGGCATAATTTTTTGGGGTTTATGTGTCAAATAACTACTAATTGGTGTTGATATATGCTATTTCTTTGGGCTTAGTTTGATAACTCATAACTGCCTTTAGCATTTGAAGTGTGTATTTATTATTCTTCCTTTTGGCTTGCACCTTGCAACATTTGTGTGGAAAGCCTTGAGAAGGCTGCTTCTGACCTTTTAAAACATTGATGTCTTGTAATTTCATCTTTGGCCTGAAACGTATACTTATTTATTTTTAAGGTTCTGGGTCCATATTCTCTCGGATGTAAATTC
Organism: Begonia loranthoides; assembly: GCA_022433065.1. NCBI lineage: Eukaryota > Viridiplantae > Streptophyta > Magnoliopsida > Cucurbitales > Begoniaceae > Begonia > Begonia loranthoides. The sequence continues at coordinate 18,598,091 of CM039480.1, read as the reverse complement.
TTAAAGCCATGTTATTGGTTGTAAAATTATTAATTTCCCTTGTGCGATTATGAAAGACGATTGAGAGCACAATGCATAAGTCTAATAAGACTAATGAGGTGTAGAAAAGTGATAGGAATCTGATACGATTGGAAAATGAAATTGCAATGATAACATAGACATTTGAGAGGTATGTTAGTTCTTCCGTTAAAAAACCCACTTTCAGAAGATACTTTTGATGATCGTCGATGCTACAATTTTTCCTTTAAATAATTATCATCTAGAGAATTTTAAAAGCCATAATTAAAATGACACTTTTTCATCCCATTAAACTATAATGACTCCGTTTCATCCCAATCATTACTAAACTATTCCCATTATTACATTCATTGCCTATTTTCTTATTTCTTTTCTTCTACAACAAGTGAATTTAATCGGAGGTTTAATATTACCTGCTGCCCAAAGTGCACCTTGTCATCAAGGTGCACAATCTTGTACTCTTCTCCCTTTATCCCTTCAATTCATTGTCGGTTAATTATTTGAATAGTTTGCTGTATCATCGGTCTTGAGTTTTGCTAAAAAGAGTGTGATAAGGAAAAATGCTTTCTTCAAACGTTTACTACTTTTATTAACAATTCTCTTCAACAGAAGCAATAAATTGCACAAAAACACACTTTCACCAAGAAGTTACACACCAACCATCACTCCAAAAGGGTATTCGAGAGCCCTTGTATCTCCTCTGACCAAAAGTCTATTCTTCCCAACAATTTTAAATATTAAAACTACCCTTAACTGCCATTGCACACATATTATAATATTTATAATTAAAATTGCATAACACTTAACATTATATCTTTTTAGACCTTCTAGCATAAGTGAATCACAAAGGAGGACTATCATTACACTTGCCTTAAAAAAAACATTGTCCTCAAGGTTGAAGTCTAGAAATTGGAGGCAAATTTGATCATAGTCTTCCCAAGTGGCTTAAAAAAGAGGAAAATGTTTCCACTTGATAAGAGTAGTAATAATATGTGGGAAGTCACTCTGTTGCTTGACATCTAACAAAGATTCAGGTTGAATGTGCCAATCCATTGTTTCAGTAAAAAAAATCAAGTAAAGGAATAATTTTGTGGACGTCACCCTTCATCTTTTTCAATAGAGAAACATGAAACATCAGATGGACCTTGTAGACTCGGGCAACTGCAGTTGATAAGCCACCTATCCTCTTTAAAACTTGAAAGGGACCAAAATATCTATGTGAAAATATGACATGTAGCAGCTTAACCAAAGATTTTTGTCGATAAAGCTGAATTTTAAGCCAAACATAATCGCCTTCTTGAAATTCAATGTCCCTCTTTTTATTATTGGGAGTTATAGTCATTTGTGCTTAAACCCTTGCTAAATGGAACTTTAACAAATCAAAGATGACATCTCTTTCCTTCAATTGATTATCTAAAGTTGAAACATCTGATTTGGCTAGTGTGTCAAAATGCATAATAGTAGGAGGATCTCTTTTATACACTACCTTAAAAGGCGTCATTTGGAGAGCAGAATGGAATGACGAATTATACCAAAATTTAGCCCAAGGAAGCCAGTTACTCCAAGCTTTTGGTTTATCACTTGTGAAACAACGTAAATAATCTTCAATAGTGTGGTTCACTAGTTTTGATTGTCCATCGGTTTGTGAATGATAAGCTAAGCTAAACTTCAATGTCGATCTATGCAAACGAAATAATTCTTTCTAAAATCGGCTAATAAAAACCTTATCGCAATCAGACACTATAGATTTGGGCATATCATGCAACCGAAAAATATTATAAAAAAAAGAATCAGCTATCGTCTGAGCACTCTATAAGGATGGCGTAAACTAATGAAATGGACATATTTACTTAAATGATCAACAACTACAAAAATAGTATCAAATCTATCTGATTTTGGTAGTTTTTCAAAAATCTATAGAAATATCTTTCTAAATGTCATGTGGAATTTGTAAAGGTTGAAGTAAACTTGCTGGAGGTAAGACTTCATATTTATTCTGTTGACAAATAACACAACAATTGACAAACTTCTTAATATCCCGGCGCATCCCTGTCCAATACAACTCAGTTGTTAGCCAACTAAAAGTTTTGGTTACTCTGGCGTGATCTCCAATAGGGCGAGAATGAAATAGTGCCAAAAGCTTTTGAATAAAAATAGAGTGTTGAGAAATCACTTTTTGATGCTTATAATATAGTTAATCATTAACAAGTCTATATCCCAACTTGGAAGTTTCTGTTTGTCGTAATTCCTCTTTAATTGCTGTTAATTTTGCATCGTCATCCACTTCCCGTTCTAAGTCCTTGGTACTAAGTACATTTTCACAAGTCAACTCATTTAAGAGAAAAATAGCCATAATGTTAACTTCATTTCGAGGTAATGCATCAAACATATTATTTTCATGACCCAGCTTGTACTGAACTTAAAAATCATTCTCCAATAATTTGGTTAACCACTTTTGATGTTTCACCTCAATCATTCTTTGTTCTAATAAAAATTTAAACTTTTTTGGTCAGTGCGTACAATAAATCGATTACCCAGCAAATAAGGTCGTCACTTTTGAATAGCCAATAATTCTCTCTCATAAACTGACTTCAACTTTCTTTGTTTAGACAACTGTTGACTAAAATAAGTAGTTGGTCTTTGATGTTGCATTTTCACTACCCCTAATCCCGTTCTAGAAGCGTTAGTTTTCACAACAAAAGTGTCTTTAAAATTAGGAAGAGCTAGTTCCGGTAAAGTATACATGACTTCTTTTAGCTTTTGGAAAGCTGTTTCAGCTTCTTCTGTCCAACAAAATTGATATTTTTTAAGCTGTTCAGTTAATGGTAACACAATATGCTACCATATCCAGAAACAAACTTACGATAATAGCCGGTTAATCCAAGAGAATCCCTTAATTGATGAATTGTTTGAGGAGATTTCCAATCTCGAATGCAAGTTTGCTTGGATCTGCTGCTACTCCATTAGCTGAAATGATATAACCAAGATACTCTAATTCGTGCATTGCAAATAAATATTTTTTTTATTGACATATATTCCCAAGATGAACCAAATGCTCATCAAATGATTTACTGTAAACAAGTATGTCATCAAAGAAACCCGTATAAACTTCTGAAGGTAATGATTAAATACCTTATTCATCAAAGATTGGAATCTTGATGGAGCATTGGTAAGCCGGAAAGACATTACTAAAATTTCATAATGTTCTTCATGTGTTCGAAAAGCTGTTTTGGACAGATCCTCCTTCCTCACACGAATTTGATGGTATCCAGACTTTAAATCTAGCTTTGTGAAATTAATAGCCCAATTTAATTCATCTACCAAATCGTCAATTGCAGGAATCCGAAATCGATCCTTAATCGTTTATCTATTTAAAGCTTTGTAATCCATGCAAAATCTCAAACTATTATTTTTTTTAACAAGAATAATAGGACTAGAGAATGAGATTGAACTTAGTTGAATAATTCCTGCATCGAGCATTTATTTGATATCAAGCTTATCAATTTCATCTTTTTAAACCATCGGATATCTATAAGGTCGCACATTAATTGGTGAAGTGCCTTCCTTTAGAATTATAGTATGATCTTGCTCTCGAACCAGAGATAATCTAATCGGCATATGTAGCACTTGTTCATACTGATTCAACAACCCTTCAATCTCCACGAAATTGTTTTCATCAGGTATGTTCGGATCCACTTCCATTGCCCCAAGTTCTACTAACAACTCATGTTTTTCTTTTTTTATAGTCTTCATCATATCCTTCATCAAAATTTTTGTCTGTCCCAAACTAGGTTTCATTTATGTGCACTGTTTTCTTGCCTACATTACACTTCATGGATAAGAGTTTTCAGTTGACGTTCATATCTTCCATAGATTCTAACCATTGCATTCCCAAGATAATATAAGAATTGCCTAAATCAATTGGCTGAAATTCTTCTAAAATTTCTACCGTTGGTAAAATCAATAATACATTTTTGTAGATACCTCTTCCTTGAATTGATTCTCTATTGCCCAATTGAATCCCATATTGTGTAGTGAGTGTTATTGGCAATTGTAGCTCCTCTACTAATTGGTTAGCAATAAAATGTAACGCCCCAAAATTCATCTTCCCAAAAATTTTAAAACTCTAAAATTTCCTCAAATTGGTTGAAATATTAGGTTAAATTAGTTTATTTAAAACTTTAATTAAAAATTTGGAATTTCTTGAAATCATAAAAAATCCTTAATTAAGCGAAAGAAAAGCTAGCACTTATTAGAGAATATCTATTTAATTTATTTTTAGTCAAATATTAAATAAATATCTACATTGGAATACAGAAATAGAGTTGAAAATTTCTACAAATACAATATTAAATACCAAAATATGTTTTAATACTCTTATTAATTAAGTACTAAATTAATAAATTGAATATTAATTATTAGAAATTATTTATTATTATTTAAAACTTTAAATAAAATACTTTCATTAAACACTTCTATTAAAATACTAAACTGAATTAAATTTCATTAACTAACGAAATTAAATACGAAATAATATCCAACAAAACTTTATTAATATCAAATTGAGTTTCATAAAAATTTTATCAATATAGTATTCTTAAAAATTACAGTGAAAGACAATATAAAAACATTAAATTTATTTATCTGATTTGACAACATCTTCTTCCATATACTCATCTGCCTCTGGAATATTCTCAATCAGCTCAAATTCTTTTTTTGTTAAAAATTCACCTATATCACAAAACTATAGGTGAGATAAACTCAGTAAGTAAAAATATATATATGCATCATTAAATTAATTTCATGTGTTATTGAATTTTCATGTTTAAAGTTATATACTGGTTAGAACTCATTTTTCAGCCCTACCAACTTTCAGGCTTTCATTAGTCATCGCAATGTTTCATGCGTTCAGACTTTCATTAGTCATCTCAAAATTTCATATGTTCAAGCTCTCATTAGCCGTCACATCATGTTTTCCGTCAATTTCATACTTAAAGTTATATACTGGTTGGAATTCATTTTCTAGCTCTTTCAAGCTTCAGGCTTTCATTAGCCATTGGAAGGTTTCATGTGTTCAGGTTTTCATTAGCTATCTCAAAATTTCCCTGCGTTTAGGCGCTTATTACCCATCACAACATGCTTTCCGTCAATTCCATCAGATTCACACACATACAAGATGATCTATTAATTTTTATCTTTATTTAATTGTATGTCAATATCTAATCATGCTCGTGCATTTAAAATAATAGGATAAAAAACAATATAAAGTTGCAAAATAATAAAATAATAATAATATGCTTTGTGATGTAGGGCCAATGACCAAAATATTGAAAACCAATATCTTTACTTACTTGGATTCCGAGAATATTAGGGTTTTCCCGAGCCTTTGAATAATCTAATCTGCCTAAAATATTAATGGTGGTTAAATTCATCCTAAAAAAATAATAATTCTTGAAAGAAATTGAGTGGAAATTTTTACCGATAAAAATCCTTAAATGGAACGGGGTTGAAATCGGATTGATCTAAAAAAATTTAGGAGAATTTCGAGTTGAAATTGGACCAGATCGGGTTCAAGTTGGCCCAGCAGGTTTGGTCCGGTTCTATCTGATCTGGTCCGGTTTGGTCTTGTCCGGTTCAGTTTGGTTCTTCTCCTTCTTCTTCTTCGAGAGTGCTCGAGGGTTCCGAGAGAGATTCCTTCTCTCTCGTCGATCTTTGTCGGAGGAGGGAGGAATTTCGCCTCGCTGGAAGGGAGCTCGATTGATGGAGGAAATTTCTTCTTCGGGGGGAAGGTAGACAGAGAGAAATGGAGAAAATGAGTTGAGATGTGAGTTTCCCTTTTCACCTTAACCCTCTATTTATAGAGGAGGAATTCAACCGAAAACACCAACAAACAGAGTTGGTTTCGGATTTCATAATAGATTGAATCTATTAAGTTATCTGAAAGGTAACAATTTTTGATGTGGGGATAATATTTATTTACGGTTTTAAAGAGATTTTTAGGAAAATTTGCAGATTATGGTTGAAGTTCGTTGAATCTAGCTTTGATTTGGGAAAATTCGAATTTTAAATTCAACATTTGAAATTTAATTTGCTAGGATAAAATTTTAATTTGAAAAACTAATATCTGATTGAAAATTTGAAAATTAATTTACTAGGATAAGATTTTAATTTAAAAAGCTAATTTCTTATTCGAAATTTGAAAATTAATGAAATCCTAGTATGTTACATAAATTTATGAGTAGCTATGCAATTTATTAAAACAATAACCTGCAGCTCTTTAATCTCCACAATCGCATTGTATGTGGAGTAGTCAGCCTAATCACTGAATTTAAAGATAGTTCAATTGAGTCATTCAATTCCTCTACAGCTTCCGGTTCATGGACTTCTATCTCATCCTCATTTTTGTTAGTTTCCTCCACATCCTGTAGCATCAGTACTTGGGCCATTTTGTTACATTGATGTCCAGGTGAAAATTTGTCGTTATATCGAAAACATGATCATTTTTCCCTTCTCGCCCTTATTTCTGCTTTTGTTAATTTTTCGATGCAACTCATTATTTCCTGTTGTCGGTTGTAATATTGGAAATTCTCTTGAATGACTTTTGACAATAGGTTCCCAGTTCTGTTTTCCCATTACCCCATTTACTCCAATTTTTTCAAGTCTTATTAAAATGTTAATTTCTTCTACCACTTGTGCTGACGTCATTAAATCATGAAGGCCAACAGGTCGCATTAGACGGACATCTCATTTAATTTTATTCTTTAAACCATTAAAAAATGCACAATATCTCCTTTAGAATCCCCATTAAATTTGATATAATAGACTCAAAATGTGTCAGTGTACTCTTCCAGAGAACCTTTCTACTTAGTGTTAATAGTTGATCACACCCTATTCTATCTCGCGAGCGGTTGAATCTCTCTAGAAGTCTTCTTTTCAGAGTTATCCAAGAACAGAACGGCCGATTGCCGTTCTCCCACTGAAACCAAGATAGTTCCGGCCCTTCCAGACAAACTGTCGCTGCTTCCATCTTCTCACGTTTCATCAGGCGGTTGAGGTTGAAATACCTTTCGGCTCGGAACAACTAGCCCTCGGGGTCAACTCCTGTAAACCCGGAAATTCTATCTTCCTAGACAAAAAATCCCGATTCAGCGAAGTAAACTCCTCGTCACCCCGTGAGTTACTTCCCGCTTCAAAATTTCTCTGTAAGTCTTCCGACTTCGGTGCTAATTCGGTTTTTTCTAACTTCGCCACTAGTTTTGCTAACTGTTCCTGGATGATAAAAATATATTTTTTCATTGCAGTAATTTTCTCTACTTTTTTTAGTTCCTCCCTAACTCTAGCCATTTCTCGCTGCCAATTTGCCATTGATTCCTTTTGTGCTTTTGATTTGGTAAACATTTCTTCTCCCACAAATCTTTGGCTTTGATATTAAATTGATAAGAAAAAAATGCTTTCTTCAAACGTTTACTACATTTATTAAACAATTCTCTTCAACAGAAGCAAGAGATTGCACAAACATACACTTTCACCAAGAAATTCCACACCAACAGTCACTCCAAAAGGGAATTCGAGCTCTTTTTCTTCTCATACAAAAAGTCCTTTTTTTCACTCTACAAAACAGTTTTAAACACTACAACTATCCTTAACTTCCCTTACACACATATTATAATATTTATAATTAAAATTGCATAACACTTAACATTATATCTTCTTAGATTTTCTAGCATAAATGAATCGCAAATGAAGACTATTAGAGTGTTGCGGCAAGGAGTGGTGCTGGCAATTATATTATATAATATTGCTGCAAAAATTGTGTTGATAATAAGCAAACTTGGTGTTGAGTTATATTGGTTTTGGCTTTCAGAATCTGGATACAATTGGGCGGGAAAAGAATAATGGTCTAGCATATGATTATATCTTTTTTTTAAACTCTTTGGGCAAGCTCTTGGGTCAACCCATGAGCTTGAGAAAATACTCCAACCCTAATTTTTGGTTGATGCTCATTGTAGCCGCTTTTCTTGCACCTTGAACACAATCACAAACACCAATAAGGGAAGCAACCAAGATTTCTGACCTGCAACGATGATTCTTCATCGAGTTTTCCGACATCTTACCGTTGAGGTTTGATAGATTGAACCTTGACATATTATGCGTCCTACGCTCCCATCATTGTCATACCGATTCTCTCCCATTTCTTGGTCATCGATGGTTGACAATGGCTGTTCAAGAAGAGGTGCAAACGTTGCCTTCTTCTATGACAATTTTAGATGATTGTGTTGTTGTCTCAAGCTCTCCAGTCACTGCACTCGCCACATCAGCCACTCCAATTTATCGACTAAAATTGATTTGACTTCTTGAAGTGATAGCCAATCCAACTACTCCAAGACAAGTTTCAACTTCTCTTCAATTGCTCGTAGTCATTGCAACACATCCTAAATCTGCCTTAATTTACAGTGAATTTCACTATTAAAATTTCCAGCCATCATAATGCTCTTATATTAATTTGATTGAAACTGAAAGAATTTAATTAAACAAAACAAGAACAATTGGAAAACAAAATTATAATGATAGCACAGACATTCTAGAGGTCTGCTAGTTCTCTCATAAAAAAATTTACTTTCAAAAAATACTTTTGATGATCATCCATGCTACAATTTTTCTTGTAAATAATTATTATCTAAGAATCTTAGAAGCCACAATTAAAATGACACACTTTCATTTCCTTAAACTATAATGGTACCTTTTTATCTCAATATAATTATTACTAAACTATCCCCATTATTACATTCATTATCTATATTTTTGGAGGTTTATCAGGAAGCTGACTTGGATGATAATAGATTAGAAAAAGCAAAAAATTGTTGGTGTCTAGACATGAGGAAACTTTATTACTAGATTGATTTTTTGCGAGTAAATTACTGACTCATTGTTTGATAGTTTTGATTTAGATGTTTCTCGCATATTACTTTTAGAGACTTGTACATTTGTCAAAAGCAATACATTCTCTACTCCACGACTAGTTCTTGGTAAAACTGACAATAATATCTTTTCTGTTTGTGTTACTCAACGGTCACTCATGTACCCACTTGCTAGTTAAGGTGTGCTTATACTGTGAACCAGTCATATAATTTGTGTTTAAATATCTCACATCCGATCCATGAATCTATATCCATTTTTCAGGTGGCTTGTTTTCCTTTTGATGATCATAATTGTCCCCCAACTCGATTGATAATATCATTTTGTCAAAGTGCATACTCATGGCTGAAAGAAGATATTGAAAATGTAGTGGTTGTGCACTGCAAAGCAGGAATGGCTAGGACAGGGTTGATGATATCTAGTCTTCTTTTATACTTGAAGGTAGGAAACCACTTCTGATTTCATGAGTGAACTCATTAATATTGGTGTGTTTATCTTAAATTTGACATTTTTTTTGTCTCTTCCAGTTTTTCCCAACTGCCGAGGAGTCCATTGACTACTACAACCAAAAAAGGTGCTTTGATGGCAAGGGCCTTATTCTTCCAAGTCAGATTGTAAGATCCTTTTGTATGATATTCAAAGAAACTTCTCTGTTTTTTTTGGAGAAAACTTTCTTGGTTCAAATTGTTCATTCTTTTTTAATAATATTTTCTTTGGTGTTTCTAGAGATATGTCAAATATTTCGAGCGAATATTAACATACTTTAATGGCGAAAATCCTCCTGGCCGTAGGTAAACTTCTTGCTGTAGTGTTTGTTTTGAGCTTTGTGGTTGCTGTAGTGTTTGTTATGGGCTTTGTGCTTTACTTTTAACTTTAATTCACTTTTTGTATCTGGGAGAGGATCCTCTCCTTATCATTCTTGACATTTTATGCTCACAGCTCATTTCCCTTTTCTAAAATCTAACCATCAGTATCTAGTCAAGTCATTGAAGTAACTTTTAATCGGAGGCATTCATTGTTAGATTTCATTTGAAGTGGATAGAAATAAATACTTATTTAGAAAAATCAAAATTTGTTAGTTTACTCTTCAATCTTTCTTCCATTCTCTCCCATCTCCTGCGTCCTTTGTGTCTCTAGGAAATTTTCTTAAATTCAATTAAAGGATGAACAGAAATATAGGAAAGAGAAACCAGAAACAAACGCTTATGCTGCTTTTTGTCTTAGAAACACCAGAGAAATAAACTTTTAATATTCGTGCAAGGGGTTAGAAGATAAAGGAGAAAAATAAATTGTAGTTTTTTCTTGTATCTATGTGTATCATCGCATTCACTTTTTTCCTAGACCGAGTTAGTGAATTTTGCATTGGTATACTCATTTGACCAATTTTTTAAATCCTAAGACAAATAAAATCTCAAATATTTATATATTTATATAAAGTGTATCTGAGATCATATGGAGAGCGGAGAAATCTCTTTTTTCACCATTTATCAAGTTGGTTTTCAAAGAAGTAAAAGCTCGAATACCATGAAACTTAAAGCAAGATAAAGAAGAGAAGAAGAGTGTTTGTTTGTTATTTTAAGTTTTACTATAAAATTCACATGGCACGTGTGTGGTAGTTTGACTAAAACCAAAGTGATCAAGGTGGGAGATTAAAATGCCATTATAATGAAGTTGCAAAGTGAAAACCGATAGATTAGAATTGAAAAAGAAAATTAAAGGCTGAGATAAAATGTTACGAATGTCAAGGAGGAAATGATGCCACGGTGAGATTCCTATTCCTTTTTTTTTAATGCTTGTAACAGCGCCTTTTATGTTTAACATCACTGATGCAGGTGCATGCTTAGGGGATTTCGGCTTCATAGATGTCCTTATTGGATCAGGCCCTCTATCACTGTGTCTGATCATAATGGTGTGTTATGTTTGTTTTTTAAAGACTGAACCCTAAGATTATCAGAGTTAAATCAATCTAATAATTCTGCTGTGTTGTTTTTCTTCTTAGCAGTTTTATTATCGACATGTTCAGAATTTTGATCTATGTTTTTTACTCAGCTCAATATTTTCTTTTTTATTTATCTGTAAAAGTAAATAAAGGAATCCAGGGGGTGCTCATTGACTATGACTTGTACTTCTCGTTCAACCTTGAGAATGAGTTAAGGCTCATTAGGGTGTGTGAAAAGTTACCATGGAAATTTGATGTTATCATTTAATTAGTTTCAATGTATTTCAATATGGTGGTATCTTTTTAAATCGTGCCACATTTGAATAATATCAAATCTTGCTGTTTTGTTCAGTTCTGGATGTTCACTAGCTTTCTATTCTAAAAACATTATTATTAGCGTTATTAGCATGTCTTTGTTTTAGCATACAACTACAGAAATGCAAAGTATAAAAGGACTAAGTTTGTTCGTTGGTTTAGATTATTGACTATAATTTTGAGAGTTTTTGGGCAGTTCATCTTCAGAATTGGTGATAACAGGTGACTAATCAAACTTTATCTGATAATTTTATGATGTTCAGGTGTTCTTTTCTCCTCCAAAAAACATCCAAGAACCAAAGATCTCTCCGTAAGTGTGTTTGATTACTTGGTGATATAGGTATCGATAACAGTTTTTCTTAGTCTTATAATCTTGTCCTGTTGAGTTTCGGAGGTTGTATGGTCGCTGTTTACCGGTTTGAGTGACATTTATTTTTTGCAGCCAGAAGATTTTTGGTTCAGTGCACCAAAGAAGGGGGTAATGGTATTTGCTTTGCCTGGGGAACCTGGTCTAACGGAGTTGGTGGGGGACTTCAAGATCCACTTCCATGATCGCCAAGGAGATTTCTACTGGTTTGCCATCTATCATCTTCTCTGATAAAAGATTAGCCTCTTGTGCTTAATATTAACTTGTCCCTTTTTTCTCCAAATTTTCACAGTTGGCTCAACACAACTATGACTGAAAACCGCAAAGTTCTCAGCACTAACGATCTTGATGGGTTTGACAAGGTAACCAAAGCATATCATTCGCAGGAAAAATATGGAATTTTCTTTAAGCTTTCTGGATGCTTTATTTAAATGTTTTTTTTAATGTGCAGAGAAAACTGCCTTCTCCAGGATTTCAGGTTGAGGTTGTTTTGGTGGATTATTATGGTAGCATTCCCCCAACACCTAATACTACAAATAACACAAAGAACTCCGATGAAAGATCTAGTTCAACTCCTGCTCCAATTGATGTCGGTGCAGCTCCTCCAAAACCTATGGAAAATCCTGTGAGTGAGGACAAAGATGATGTGTTTTCAGACGGTGAAGCCAATGAAGGTGGTTCTTCAAAGTCCAAGCAAGGCTTAAGCTCTACCTCTAATTCTGCGATTACGGCTCAAGATCAAGTTGTGAATTTAACACGGGCAGCAGAGGAAGTTTCTTTGCGAGACAATATGTCGAATCGAATTGAAACCTCTGGGGTGCCCAAAAGTGATGTCGGGAGAGATGGTTCAGTCCAAGAAGCGCCAACCCCTGAAAGTGAGTTCAAAGCTATGGCTGCTGATGCCTCTGTTTTCACATTTGGCGATGATGAGGATTATGAGAGTGATTAGTTACCAATGATGAGTAGATATCTCTGTACATACTTCAATGGATTAAAATTAGTATTCTTGGTTTCGTTTGTAAATTCAATTTATGTTGTCTGGCTTTTTCACTTTATGGATCAATCCAAGTCCAAGTGATTTGTTCTTTATTTGTTTGTTCTAAATAAATGTCTGAAGGGCAATTATATCTGTGCTCTTACCTTTAGGGGTGGGCATGGTTTTGTTCGGTCTGGTACGAATTTTGGACTCGAACAGGGGAATTGGGTTGCACCTAATTATGGTATTTAGTTTAGTTCTGTTTAGCTTACACCTAATTTTTATTGCTATTTCTTTCGGAGTTGTCATCCTATCTGGGTATCTTTTGAACATAAAATAAAAACAGAATGGGAGTTGACATAACCTTAAACTATGTTTCTAAAGTTACTCGTCAACTCAATACTCAGACAATAAGAATCGGTTGATGGCATTACTCGGTCTAAATTATCAGAATAGTTGATCACCCTCGAAAGATCTCTTTTTCCTGAGTTGAGCGACAGCTTCAAGTGAAAAACTTGTCACGCGTAAATGATGCTTTGTGCTTTTGCGAAGAATCCTCCAACCAAGAACACATAAATTATGTGGTGATGACCCGCCCTGTTTTTCTTCGAACCAATTCAGAGTCAATTGGGCAACTTTGACATTCGTGCTTGTAAGGATGAAATCTTCGCGATACCAATAAGAAAAAATCAAATTGAGAGGCTCTGTGTAAGAATCCGGGCTTGTCCAGGACGTGTTGTCTATGGCCGCCCATGCTGCTAAGTTAGATTGCTTTCCATTTATGACAATTCCTTTGTATTTTTTTCTTTCTATTTTGGGCAAGTAACTCCTCACCACCATAGCATGTTTATTCCTGCCTTGGTGAGAATGGTCTAGATTGCTCTTTAGGAGGAAAGACATGACTGTACGTAGACCCCCATACCCAATGTAATTTGCTGACAATCAATGATAAGGCTTTTTACATTCAACTATACTCATTATGCTCAATGACACTCTTTTCGATTAATTTCACTCGCTTACTCCTCGCTCGTTAGACATAAAGCTCGTTCTAACGTCGTGGGCAATTGATGCCGTTGGCATACTTCATAGGCTGACTCGTTGTTCCCCCTAACAAGGGGTGCTGCACGGTCCACCTTAAGTCTCTCGAAAGTAGGACCGTGACAGTTGGTATCAGAGCCAGTTGGCTCAAATCGCAAGAAACCATGTCGAAAAAGAATTCGTCGAAAAAAGAGAGCTCATCAATGGACCAACTCAAACGGCTAATCGGGTTGGAAGAGAAGATGACGTACCTCCAAGAGATACCTGATAGTGTTCGTTTCCTAGAGGAACGAATGAAGGAAATGGCTGAATTTTCTAATGAGATGGTTGCTATCCACAACAAGATAGACTCCATCCCGATCCAAGAGTTGCTAGATCGAGTGGAGAACCTCGAGTCCCGAAGAGAAAAGGGAAAAGGGGTTGCACGAGTGCTATGATTGGGGCCCTGGAGCCCGTCAAAGAGATCGACCATGCTCATACTCAACTATCCAGCACCTTGACTGTCTTGACGAAAGACTTCAGAGTGATGTTCGAATCCCTCAAAGCTGAGATTGCCGAAATGAACATCAAATTGAATGTCACTATGAGAGCTATGGGAAACCAAGAACAAGCTTCATGCTCGGTTGAACATAGTCGAGTGAAAATCCCCTAGCCAAAATCCTTTGGGGGAGCCCGCGATGCCAAGGAAATTGAAAATTTCATCTTTGACATGGAACAATATTTCAAAGTAGCTAAAACTGATGAAGAGTCAAAGGTGACTTTGGCCACGATGCATCTTACTGAAGATGCAAAACTCTGGTAGAGGTCAAAATATAATGATATTTGCAATGGTGATTGTGTCATAGATACTTGGGAAAAGCTCAAAAAGCAGTTGAAGGATCAATTCTTTCTCAAAAATGTTGAGTTCAATGCACGCCGATCATTATGAGAACTAAAATAGACTAACAGCATTCGCGAATACATTAAGACGTTCTCAAGCCTCATGCTGAATATTCGAGACATGTCTGAAAAAGACAAGATCTTCACCTTCATTGAAGGCTGAAACCTTGGACCAGAACAAAGTTATATGAATAGAGAGTATAGACCCTCTCGAGTGCGCAGCAGCTGAAAGACTGTTCGATTATACCAACAAAAATCCTGGCCAAAAGAAGAACACTCCGAGCACTTCAAGCAATACAAGAGGCCCAAAGCCGACTACAAGCACTACTGAAAGAAAGCCATTTGTCCCAAGAGAAAGCCAAGAGACATGGAAAGGGGCTACAACGACCACCGAATAGACCTATGTCCTGCTTCTTATGCAAGGGACCGCACCGAGTTACAGAATGCTCTCATAGGTCAGCATTAATAGCATTACAAGCCTCGATCTATAACGACAACCCAGCTGAAGGGGTTGCCGAAGAAGAACCTGTGGAAGTGGCTGAAGTAGGGACAATGACCTTCTTATCAGCAGTTCAACAACAGATGACAGAGTTGAAAAAGACCCCAGATAAAGGCCTCATGTATGTGGAAAGCCTTATCAATAATAGGGCTGCCAAAAACACTTTGATTAACTTGGGAGCCACACATAACTTTATCACAGAAAAGGAAGTTTACCGCTTAGGCCTAAAGTTGGAAAAGAATGCTGGCAAGATGAAAACAGTGAATGCAAAAGCAATACCAATAGTTGGGGTAGTAAAAAGAGCTCAGCTAAAACTCAACACGTGGACGGGACCAATTGACTTCATTATAGCACAAATGGATGATTTTGATACTATATTAGGGATGGAATTCTTGATGGAACACAAAGTCATCCCCATCCCATCGGCTAAGTGCATGGTAATTACCGGGAACAACCCAATAGTAGTTCTTGCTATTCTCAAGCAACCAAGTGCTACAACATAAAGATGATCTCTGCAATGCAATTCAAAAGGGGATTGAAGAATCAAGAACACACATATATCCTTGTCCCTTCGATCATGGATGAAGGTAAAGCAGAAATAGTGCTATCTGAAATCATGGAAGTTCTTGAAGAGTACAAGAGTACTATGCTAGAATGCTTGCCAAAAACATTACCCCCGCACAGAGACAATGATCATCAAATCGAATTGACCCCAGGGACTAAACCTCCTGCAAGAGCGCCTTACAGAATGGCTCACCAGAACTAGCGGAGTTGAGGAAGCAATTAGATGAACTACTTGAGGCAGGGTTCATCAGACCATCAAAGACACCCTTTGGAGCACCTGTGTTGTTCCAAAAGAAGAAAGACGATAGTTTACGGTTGTGTATTGAATATCGGGCCTTGGAAAAAGTCACTGTTCGGAATAAGTATCTCATCCCACTCATCACAGATCTTTTTGATCAACTATACAAGGCCAAATATTTCACAAAGCTCGACTTGCGCTCAGGTTATTATCAAGTCAGGATTATAGAAGGCGACGAGCAAAAGACGACTTGTGTGACCAGATACAGAGCCTTTGAATTCTTTGGTGATGCCCTTTGGACTGACAAATGCTCCCGCGACTTTTTGTACTCTAATGAACCAAGTATTCCATGAATTCCTTGACAAATTTGTGGTGGTATACTTGGACGACATTGTGGTCTACAGCGAGAGCATTGATGGACATCAAGTTGACCTTCGTCTAGTCTTAGAGAAGCTGAGACAGAACCAGTTACATGTAAAGAAAGAAAAGTGCTCCTTCGTTCAGAAAAGTATTGGGTTCCTTGGCCACATTATTGAACAAGGACAACTTCGCATGGATGTTGACAAGATCAAGGCAATCCAAGAATGGAGAAATCCCACTTCAGTTACAGAGATGTGTTCTTTTCTCGGTCTCACGAATTATTATAGGCAGTTTGTGGAAGGATTTTCCAAGAAGGCAACACCTCTCACCGAACTATTAAAGAAGGGAGTCCTCTGGGAGTGGAACCAAGAATGAGAGCCGGCCTTTGCTAATTTAAAAGAAGTTATGATGCAAAGTCCAGATTTGGCTCTAGTAGATGTGACTTTGCCATTTGAAGTTGAAACTGATGCATCTGACTTTGCACTCGGAGGAGTCTTACTACAAAATGGCCATCCTGTCGCTTATGAAAGGCTTTGGGTAGCAATCCTTTGGTTAACGGATCCGCTATCATCAAACTTGTACTTATATGTTCTACACACACCTTTTGTTTTTGTATCTCTTCTTTGACTGACAAATACTTGAAATCCATATGTTTCACTCCTTTGGAGTACTTGTCATTCTTTGAGAAGAATACAGTTGCGGAATTGTCACAATAATTTTTCAGCGGTCTGTCGTTATTGTCGACCAGTCTTAGACCCTAAATTAAGTTCTGCAACCACAATGCTTGAATTGTAACTTCAAAACATGCTACAAATTCTGCCTCCACAGTGGAAGTAGCAATCGAAGACTGCTTTCCACTTTTCCATGATACAGCTCCATCGACTAATAAGAACATGTAACCGAATGTAGATTTCCTCAAGTCTACACATCCGCCATAATCTGAATCCGAATATCCAATCACCTCAAGATGATTTGATTTTTTGTACATGAGCATGTTTTCCTTTGTTCCTTGTAAATACCGAAAAACTTTCTTTGCAGCTTTCTAGTGATCCATTCCTAGGTTACTTTGATATTGGCCCAACATACCTATTGCAAAACTGATGTCTGGTCGAGTACATGTCATTGCATACATTAAGCTTCCTACTGCTGATGCATATGGAATAGATTCTATTTCCTTACATTCCAAATCACTTTTCGGACATTGCATTTGATTAAACTTGTTCCCTTTCTAAATTGGAGCAACACTAGCGGAACACTTATCCATTCTAAATCTCTCTAGAATTTTATCGATATATCCTTTTTGAGACAAACCTAGCAAACCTTGCTGTCTATCACAGAATATTTCTATTTCAATTACATAGGCTGCCTCACCCATATCTTTCATTTCAAAATTCTTAGAGAGCAAAACCTTTACGTCATGTAACATTCCCTTATCATTTGTAACAAGAAGAAGTACCAGGATACTAAACTTGCTCCCACTGACCTTCATATAGATACACCGATCAACGATATTCTCTATAAAACCATACGATGTAATGATGTCATTAAACTTAATATACCATTGTCTAGAAGCTTATTTTAATCCATAAATGGATTTCTTCAATTTACACACCAATTTTTTATTTCCAGGAAATGAAAACCCTTCTGGTTGATCCATATATACTTCTTCCTCTAAGTCACCATTAAGAAAGACGATTTTTACGTCCATTTGGTGAAGCTCCAAATCATAATGAGCTACCAAAGCCATAACTATCCTTAAAGAGTCATTCTTTGAAACTGGAGAGAAGGTCTCTTTATAGTCAATGCCATTTTTCTAAGTGTAACCTTTGGCGACAAGTCTGGCCTTATATCTTTCGATATTACCTTTTGAGTCACGTTTGGTTTTGAAAATCCATTTACAACCAACACGTTTCTTTCTTTCGGGTAACTCTACAAGTTCCCAGACTTTATTGTCATCCATCGATTGCAACTCTACTTTCATAGTATTTAACCACTTTTCAGAATTATTACATTCCATGGCTTGTTTAAATGAACCTGGATCTTTGTCATTACTCAAGTCACATTCCTCTTCAAGTGAATAAATCACATAATCATCAGAAATTGCTAGTCTCCTTGGCCTTACAGACCTTCGTAATTCTAGTTCATGTGATGGTACGACTTGATCATTATTAATATGCTCATCATTGACACATTCACCTTGCGTGGTTTGAATATTCATATGCGTTTCGAAATGTTGTTAGACTGTGATACAATAAAAGGAATGACAACTTGATGAGAAGTACTAGGTGTTGTTTCCTCCACTCGATTCTCTTGAATATTCACCTTTCATGATTCATCACTCCCACTGAACTCGCCATTCTGAATGAATCGAGCATTTCCGGATTCAACTATTCTTGTACTATGCTTTTTGACTTTTCCGGATAGCTGATGAAATAACCACTGACGGTTCTTGCATCGAGTTTCTTTTCATGTGGATTATATGTCCTTACTTCTGCCAGACAACCCCAAACATGAATATGTCTCAAACTAGGTTTCCTTCCCGTCCACAGTTCATAAGGTGCCTTAGGAACTGCCTTACTAGGAACCCTATTAAGCAGATATGCAGCGGTCTTTAAACAGTGCATCCACAACGATAAAGGTACATCACTATTATTCATCATACTCCTAACCATTTTGATAAGAGTATGATTCCGCCTTTCAGCTACACCATTTTGTTGTGGTGTTCCCGGCATTGTATACTGTGCACAAATGCCTCGACTTTCGAGAAACCTTGCAAATGGACCTTTGTTTTGTCTATTTTCATCGAATTTTCCGTAATATTCACCACCACTATCAAACCTTACTGCCTCTACTTTTCTATTTAACTGCCTTTCCACCTCATTGATAAATATTTCTAGAACATTCATCGCTTGAAACTTTTCATGCAGTAGATACAAATAACCATAACGTTAGAAGTCATCGATAAATGTGATAAAATATTTTTCACCACTCCATGAAGGAGTGTCGAATGGACCACATATGTCAGTGTGTATCAATTCTAAAAGTTCACTGTTTCTTGTGGCAGGATACTTTGATGTGTGTTTAGTTTGCTTTCCTTTAATGCAATCTATACACACGTCCCAGTCATTTAAATCTAATTGAGGTAAAATATCACTTTTCATTAACCTCAACATCCTTTCTTTATATATATGACCTAGACATTTATGCCATAATGAAGCAGAACCTTTTTTTTGTTGCATTACGTTTATTTCCAATCACATGACTAACATTAAATAGGGAATTAAAATATTTAGCATCAAGATTGAAATAGTACAAACCATCCTTTAAAATACTAGAACCATAACAGTATTTTTGTTTGTACAAAGAAAACACACCATTACCAATCTCAATATTAAATTCTAGATTATCCAACTTTACAACAGAAATTAAATTCCTAGCACATTCATGGACGTAGAGACACTTTTCTAGATCCAGACAATATCTAGTATCCAGAATCAATCTATACATCCCAATTCCTTGTATTTGTGCCTTCATTCTGTTTCCCATATACAGGAACTTTTCAGTTCCTTTTATGAGCTGGATCGAAAGGAATCCCTACGTAACATTAGATACATGAGTAATAGCTCCAGAATCTAACCACCAAGTATTACAAGGCACTTGTATAATATTTGATTCAAAACATACTGAAACAAAGAGTGTACCTTTCTTTTCGAACCAAACTTTTCTTTTCAGACAATCTTTCTTGATGTGTCCAGCTTTGTTGTAGAAATAACATTTAAGCTCTTTTTGGATTTGACCATCTTTTATCTTTAATTGGCTTTTTGCCTTCTGTTTGTTCTTTTTACTTGGCTTTCCTTTGCTACTTCTGGATTCCTTCTGAAACGTTAAATGAATGGTCCTTTAATTTCTTCAACCTCCCTTCTTCTGCAATTAACATGGCTTTAATTTCTTAAAAGTTCCATTTTTCTTTAATGGTGTTATAATTCACTTGGAACTGACCAAATTCAAGAGGAAGGGAGTTGATGATGAATTGAACCAAGAATGATTCACTTACATTCATACCTAACGTTTTTAGCCTTGCTACCAAATTGACCATACTTGTTACATGATTATGAATGGGTTGAGACCAATCGAATTTCTTGGTCGTCAACTCACTCATTAAATTCTCTGCAACAGACTTATCCGTAATGTCTGTTTGAGAATATTCTTTTATTTTTGACATGAATTCCTTTCCATTGTTCGTCTTGGGCATTAATGGCTTAACATTTTCAGCCATTGTCATTTTTATCAAGCTCAGACACAAACTGTTAGACCGCTCCCAAGTCTCACTGTATGACTTGTCAGCTTCCGTACTGGTCTCATTAAGGGTTGCTGGTTTATCACAAACTAATGCCAGGTCTAAATCCAATACACCCAGTTGAAACTGGATTTGTTCAGACCAATCAGCATAGTTCAAACTATTGAACTTGAGTAAAGCGTTGCCAGATGCGAACAAATTAACAGAAGCTGCAAGAAATATAACACATGCTCATTCAGTAAGGTGATCGAATTCAAATAAATATAATTTTATTTATTTAAGTTCACCTTTGGGTAATCCTTAAAGAAATAAACAATCATTAATGTTATAATATAAACTTTAATAGACTCATAAACATATATTCAATGTAATATGTTTAATATCTTTGGATATTTAAACATCTTAATTAAATATGTAAATGTGTCAATTAAATATTATTGATTATAGACATTGGTCCACCTTTGGGTGACCTACTAGTTTATAATTAATAATTTTCTTTCTATAACATCACCATAATTAAATGAATAAATTACACAATTTAATATTGATCATTTCAAACTCGGTCACTTTGGTGACTACTAAGTTTCTATGCAACAATATTTAATTGAGTAAACTTCCATTTAAATCATTTAATTTCACTTTAAATTTTGGCCTTGCGGACGACTGCAGATGTGAAACTCGCATCCACTATCGTCCGAAATCACATTATTCTTTAATAGTCCCGTCCGCATGCATCCTCTATTACCCGAACTTTCATTTTATGCTTTTCGTCTTTTATTTCTATTCATGCATAACATTATAAGAAACTTTTCATGAAATCTAACTTGTCAATTTTCACTTTTATGCAAAAAAAAAAAACAATTATGGAGCAATTTTCAACCTAATCTTTATGTAGAACAATTATACAACTACTCCACCTTTATGTTTAAAAACAATACGCAGAACTTTTATGCTAAACTTTTGCTGAAATTTTATGCAGAATCAAATATGTAGTAGAAAATTATGAAGAACAATTATACATAATTATGCAGCAAAGAAACGCAGTAACGAAACGATTATTTAAACCCTTGTTTTTGGCAAATCAAAACGTTAATTACTGTGCTCTGATACTATTTGTTAGTTTATTTAATTTTACTTTTATACGAACAATACTTTTCTTTCCCAAAATCAATTAACGTAGTTTGATTCAACCAATAATTACTTTTAATTACGGATAAACAAACCGTTATGCTCATTAACCTTGTTCCATGCTTTTACAGTTGTAAACGTTGATATGGAAATATGTTTATCGCCTTGAACCTTTTATCTTTGATTTTTCCTTTAATGTCAAGGAAAATGAAGATGTATGCTTTCCTTTCTCTTCTTTTCAGAAGACTTCACAAGAGAATTGAGATATAGATGAGACAGTTCTGAGAGATATCTTCTTTTCAGAAGATAAACAATTATGGGAGAGAGAGAGAGAGAGTTATGAGAGCTATCTCTTTGCAGATACGTTTTTCTCACTTATAAGTGCAGAAGCACTTACTCTTCCAAGAAACAAAACCAACCTTTGGGTCCTCTAGGTCAATCTCATTAACATATTTTAAATGATATGTCTTGCCCTCAAAAGAAAAATACCCACCCCAATTCCCCCGTGCCCATCTCATTAAAGACATAAAAATATGTCTTAAAAGGTAAATTACGTAACTACCTTTTTACTTTTATGTTATTTATCTCCATCTCTTTTAACCATACATTTGCACTTTAACAAGGTCAAGGTGAGGGAATTAAAACCCAATCAACTTAATTCTTTTACGCTTAACAAGCACTTGAATATTAAGTCAATACACTAATTAACATAGACCACATTTATAGATTACTAGAAATAATCTAACACCAATTGTAAAACCTTCTTTCTCGTGGCTTTGACGACAGCGTTTGGCCTCTTCAGACCAAGTCTAGCAGGTAAACGTGGCTTGATGAACACTAGCACATATATTTTATGGAATTTATTAACTTAGAAAGGGTTTTTAGCACTTGTAAATCTCGTGCATTCGTGCTTTTGTCTAATTGTTAGGACGAGGTGGGCGATGGAGCACAATAGCAACCCTTCTCTCCATATAATACAAGAAATAGTAGAGTTACAGCACCTTCTCTGTATGATGAGGAGAGCACAAGAGCTACCTCTCTTTGTATAAGAGAAACACTCTTTCTTCTCTTCATTGCCGAATGCCTCACCCTTACCCCTCTATGTAGAGTTTGGGGCTTGGAGGGCAAGCAACAACAAGAAATTCTAAATCACTTGTTTCATGATTAAGTAAACTTGAGACATTTGCCTAGAACTACTAATTCACTGTCTTCACATTGAAACAAACTTAGAGGCTAAATAATCAATGAAGGAAAGTCTTCATGGCTATGAAAGTTAACAGTTAAGTAGGCGAGAGTTTCTTCACAATGGAATTGCTTCATGGTTGAGCCACCTTATTAAGTTTCTTTCGGATGAGGAAACTTATTATTTAAGAAACCAGCAAAAATATGATTTTTATATCTAACATCCACGTACTTTGTTTAAAGTAGCTGAAGATGTTAGATATAATTTTGTTATTGAAATATGTTGTACTAAGTAGTGGGAAGAATCTTCTTATGAATCATTCACTTTCTGTAACGATCTACTTAAAACTTTACTTACAAATTGAAACTTTAATTTTTTTAAAAAAAATTTAATTATCAAATCAATTTTACATTTTCTTGCCCAAATTCTAATTTAAAAACCAACAATTTTAAAAATTTGCGGAAGCCTATTAATTAATTTTTCAAATAAAAGTCAATACTTTTATTTTAATCAAAACATAAAAACTTTATTAAAACTCATAAACATAAATATAGAAATTGTAAGATGTTATTAAAATCAAACTTAAATTAATAATATGAAAATCTCAACGTAATTGAAATTGTTTAAATAAGAAAAAAATCAACTGAAATAGCCAAATGGTTTAACTCAATAATAAAATATTAATAAATATTTAATTTTAACCAAGAAATTCCTTTTTTTCACTCTCATTTTCTTCACCTATATATGTTCACTTGCAATTGAAAAATTTTCAATAGTGACAATTCTTTTTCTGTCATAAATTCACCTACATTACAAAAAGATATATATCTCAGTAAGTAAAATATGTATTTATTCACATAATTAATATACTCATATTTTCATTATTATTAACATCTAATAAGTTACCACTTTTTTCATTTTTCACCACACATTAAAACCATCATATTGGGGTCGACTGTAATTTCTTAATGTCCACCAAGTTCCTTAATCATTGGGCCTCTATGAAAACCACACCCACCATAATATAAGGTTTGCTCACCCTCTTGCACCGCGCATAAACACTGTTATGCTAGGGTTATCATACAACATGCATTAACACCATCATGTAGGCCTCATGTATGCACCACTCATTATCACCGTCGTGCATATCTCACATTGTATCGCGCATTTGGTGAAACTCATAAAGAAGTCATCTAAGGCTACTCAATAACAACCCTTTTGGCTTACTCAACAATTCATCGAGATTCCATGGGTTTTGTTAGCCTCACCTACCTAAGACCATCTAACATTCTCAACATCACCCTTAAGATTATGTTTTTGTTTATTAACCTTATGCAATATAATTCGACCATTCTCAAATCATCACAACAATAACAACAAGTTTTCATTCAATTCCTCACACATGATCCAACAAATATATATATATTGTATAAAATAATAATAAAAAAAAGATATTTATAATATGCTTTGTAATGTAGGGTCAAGAGCCAAAACCAATATTTTACTTACCTTGATCCAAGAGTATATTATTTGCTTGAGGGCTATTGGTTTTCCTTTCACCTAAATAA
The DNA here is from genome assembly GCA_022433065.1 of Begonia loranthoides. Taxonomy (NCBI): domain Eukaryota; kingdom Viridiplantae; phylum Streptophyta; class Magnoliopsida; order Cucurbitales; family Begoniaceae; genus Begonia; species Begonia loranthoides. Next base: position 18,573,806 of record CM039480.1, on the reverse strand, counting down.
TCAAAATATCCCCCAAAAAAGAACTAAAATTCAACTTAAGTTCAACATAAATACCATTATTTATGGAAGAATCCTTACGGTTGGAGATTCATCTTTGATAATAAAATGCAGAGACAGAAAGTTAATCATTGTTTGGCCAAATTGAGGATTTCGATCTTCTTATTTGTCTACTTCAAGAAACATGGAAGTTGCCTAGAAGTTTGGATCTATGGAGAGAATTTTGATGGTGAGAGTTTTGTGTCTCGTTTCATCCCTTTTTATAGATGGTGATGGTTGGCTTGCTTGAAATGAAACTTTAGGTTTTCTTACTCATAAGTTTTAGGTTTCCTCTTCAATTCAGTTATGGTTTCCATCCAATAGTAAATCTCATTTTAAATTCTTAAAGGTTTCAAATCCTAATATTTCAAACTTCTCAATCTTTAACCTCATATCTTCAATGTAGAAAATAAAACTCCCTAATATTATAACCAAAATTTCTGAAATATTTCAATCTTTAATTTTCTCTCTTTAATTTGAAAACTAAAACATCCAAATGTTTTGAAGTTCTAGTTTCTTGAAACGTTCAATCATAATGTTTCTTCTTTAATTTCTCCAACCTTACAAGTTTTAGACTTCTCTTTTTAATTTGGGAAATAAACTCTCCAAAAGCTTCTGAATCTCTAACTTCCAATCTTTGATTTCTCCAAATGTTACACTTTCTCCTTTTCCAAACAATGTGAGATTGTGTACCTCCTCTAGTATGAACTAATCCTTCACAATTAATAGAATCTTGGGTCTTGTTTGCCTTCATAGGGTGGGCTGCTACAATCTTCCTCCCTTGGAGGCTGGCCCGACCTCCCCATCAGCCAAACTTTCGATTGGAATTTGTCTTTCATACCATTTGTGGAGTCCTTAATCCCACAAGTACAATATTATCCGCTCTATGCCGAAACCTACATGGTTTTGTTATTGGAGTTTTCCCAAAAAATGTTCTATTAGGTAGGGAGGGGAACTCTTTAATAAACCACTCAGTTTTTCCTTCCCCAAGCGATGTGAGATTATGCACCTCTCCTAATATAGTTTGGGCCCTCACAATTAATAGAATCTTGGGTCGTCTTTGCATTTATAAAGTGAGCTGCCACTATCATGACCTAGAGGTGATCCTAACAGAAACGTCGGGTTGAATGACCTGATTCTTGGAGAGGACCTGATCACTCAACCCAAGGCTAAGATGTTAGTGGAAGACTTAACATGAAATAAAGCCCCAAATCCAAAGAAATGGGTCAGGGTCCACGAAGTGATCAACAAGAGATACAGATAGTATAATAATAAATTGAAAGAAAAATACTGTGCAAGAAATGAAAATATTCAACACCATACGACAATTTACAAACTATTAAAAAAAATAAATTCTCACCAAGGACAACTAAACCCAAAGTCACAACACCTCGAGCACTACACCTTACCACCACAATTAAAACCTAGGAAGGAGGGTTGGTTGTTAGGGTGAGTGATTAACTCAGTAGATAGTTTATACTAAATGCAATTAAAGTAAAATTGGTTTTATCCTTTCACATCAAAACCATGATAAATAAAAATGCGGTTATCTTACTCGTACTACTGCATGGGTTTATAATCTTTTAAAACATCATTTACCATCAAAACAGGCTCCACGAGCCATCGATGAGGCAATTATCAATACATAGCTGGATACTTAGTCAGTTATAATAAAATAAGTCTACATCGCGATATAGATTTCCTCTCATAATAAGATAAATTCATATCAAATTCTTTAAGATCGGCTCTAATATGATGTTGATGGAAAACCGCAATCTGTTGCTTATATTGAAGCAACAATCTTGGTATAAGAAAATGGAATTATATGAAAACTACAACCCATTACTTATATTGAAGTAATAACCTTGGTATATGAAAATGGAGTTATAGGGAAACTGCAATCCGTTGGTTTTATTGAAGCTAGAACCTTGGTATAAGAAAATAGAGTTGTATGGAAACTGCAAACCGTTGTTTTTATTTAAGCAAAAACATTGGTATAATGGAAATGCCACAAACGGGGATGGAAGAACCGTTTGATAAGTTAAGAGGGAACATTACAATGAATACCTTGATAAGTTCAAAGAGCTCTAAAGAACAAAAGAGAATTCTATCAAATTTAGATGATAAGTTGTTTTTATTTCTTTCTTGTATGCCTATTTATAGACTTAAAGTATAAAGAAAAGTTTCTAATAATTAAAAATTCTCTCAATGACCTTTTGCCTAATAGACTTGTAATCTCCTACAATAGGAAAAACACTTTATGCCATCTAGAATATTAAAAGACTTGTAACTTTCTCCAATTATAGAGATTCTTTTAACCAACTAAAAGACTCTTAGAGGTCATTATTGCTTACAATAAAATGGCTTTATTTTGTAACATCAATACTCTTAATTATTTTCAATGGCTCATGTAACTGTAGTTCACCATAATAAGGGCCTCTTAAGTCCTTTAAATAATTGGTTACAGATTTATGACTTAGTCACTTTGATTAATGAACTTGGCCACTTTGATTAAAGAGATTGGCTGGTTCCATTGATGTTTGCTCCTCATCTTCACTAACTTTGACGATGTGAACCAATAGTTGATGTTACATATACTTTTAACTCCTCTTCTTGAAACTTCCGAATTAAATGGTTGAGTTCTTCCTTGAATTTTTTAGCTTTAGCTCTTGTAACTAGTCCAAATGAAACTTTGATATGTTCATTAAACTCCTTAGTAATCATGCCATCATCACATCATTTTTCATAAGTTATAAACAGGAATTTGTGAAAAAAAGGGTCACTCAAAGACCCCTCCGATACAATCACACAAAAGGCAGCAATCCAAAGATAATAACACCTTATGAGCCTAGAGAAAAACTATGAGGGAAACTTGAAGATCTAACCACATCATAGGGATGGACGGCAAACCAGTTAGTGAAGACACTGTTAAGATCGGTGAACACCTATCGAAGGGGGGGGGGGGGGGGGGGTGAATTAGGTGTTCTAATTTTTTCGTGCAATAATTAATTCTCTAAACCCTAAGTGATTTATTATATATAAAGCATACAATTAATAATAATAATAAAGATCTTAAGGAATAGAGAGTGCAAACAAAGTTGTTCACGCGGTTCGGCAACCTCAGCCTACTTCCGCGCTCTAAGCTTCCCAATTAGAGATCCTTAATCACCCAACCTCCCCGGTTGGTGATGATTTGACTTCACGGGTGTCAATCATACGTTACAGACTGTTCTCAGGGTGTCACCCTTTGGATTGATTTTCATGGGTGTCAATCTAGTCTTTGACTATTGCAGGCGTGACCCTTGATATAGCGTTTTACAAAATGCAGAAACGTAAAATACAAGTTAGAACCTAACTCTCAAATAGACAATCTCAAGTTTAGGGATGAGAGAGTTAGGCCTATGCACTCATATGAATAAGGAGAAGTCGTGTATGAATTTCGCCAAAGCTTCGCTTCACTTCTCCTGTCGTTAGTTTGAGCCACGGAGTGCCTTCTATATATAGACCCTATTTGAGTGGTCGACCGTTTCTTTTTTGGTCGACCACATCCGCTAGCTGGGATGTTATCGTTATGCTTTGGTCATCCATTTTTCCCGCAGGTCTGACAAATCAGTCGACCATTTTCTCTTCGGTCGACCACTTCTTCATAACTCTAGACTTTCGGTCGACCACCAGCTCGGCTACTCGACCGCCTGCTCGACCGTAGAAACTGGCTCAAATCTGTCTTATTTTGCGATCAACCATTTCTTCACTGCTCGATCGCGTCTTTGATCGCTAAACCGCTGAGCCATCTGTAACGACCAGGATTTTCTTAATTCCTTAAAAATGTGTGAAAATTTGAAATTTTCTTGAAACCAAATCAGAGAGCGCCTAAATCTGGATTGCTACAACTCGTTTGTAAAACTCTTTACAAAATCCAGTTAATAAAACTATGCGGAAGCGTAAATAAAATCATCGTTTGTAAAATATAGCGGAAACATTATGAAAATATACTAAACCCTTGAAATACCATTTTTATATAATTTACTACTTGATTTGATTACAACATTTAAAACTTTACTTCTCTTTTACCCATTTTCGTATGCTTGGCCAGCAACGAACTCCCTCGAGCGTGCCAATCCGTCATCCCTGCCTTTATGTTTGTTCATTGTTCATCTTACTCATCTTTTGCTACTCCTAGTTCGTACATTCGTCATACCGTACTAGTACCTACATCTACACCACAAGCAACTGTAAACCCGAAGGCTTAGTAAGGAAAAATGGTTCTATGCATATGAATGTCTCTCTTTAGTCCATTTGGAATGGGGGCCACCCAAACCAATCCGTTTATTAAGTCATTAATCCATTTATTACTTTACTTTAAGCCGTTACTCATACCTTGAGCTAGAATTGGGAGGTTTTTCTCGTGCAATGGCATAGTGGTCGGACCTAGAATTTTTCCTCCCATCTAGATCTCTCGTACCCTATGAGGGAGGGGCTACGCCTAGATTGCAGACTAAATCTACTGCCCATTCACTCCCAATCCCATTTTCTTCTTTACTCTTTCTTAACATTTTTACTCGCTTGTGTATTCGTACCACCACCGAGGTGACGCTTCCTATACTTTCTATTAACGTGATGCGTGATGCTTCACAACATAATATCAAAAGAAGTGCACATAGATAAAATAAACCATCGCTATGTGAATGTCACTCTTTAATCTATTTTGGAATGGGGGCCACCCAAACCAATCCTTTCATTAGTCTATTCATTCATTCATTTTCTTCTTTACTTTAATTCTTCTTACTTTGATCCCTTGGGATCCATTATTCTATTCTTTCATTCTTGCATACTTGTATTCTGAGCTGGAATTGGGAGATTTTTCTCGTGCAATGGCATTGTGGTCGAACCTAGCATTTTTCCTCGCATCTAGATATTTCGTACCCTATGAGGGAGGGGCTACGCCTAGATTGCAGACTAAATCCGCTACCCATTCACTCCCAATTCCCTTATTCTTCTTTACTCTTTCTTAACATTTTTACTTGCTTGTGCATTTGTACCACCACCGAGGTGACACTTTCTAGGCTTTCTATTAATCATGATGCGTGAACATATATTCTCAACCTAACCTGATGCATGATGATTCACTACATAACATTCATCATAATGAAGTGCGCATTGAATAAAAATAACTGTAATTAAAATTGCGCATATAACTGAAAGCGTATGTAAAAAGAAGGTAAAACATTCAAAATAAGAGACAATCAAGAAGACAATAACAAAAGCATTTATTAGTTACATCCAAGAATTAAAAAAATAAATTTCAACAATCCTTCAATGTTACTCTGGATTCGAAAGGATACAAGTACAGCGCTGTAGGTGGAGGTATAAAGATCAGTATGGGTGTTTTTGTCATGTTAAAGGGACACAGAAGCTTTGCAAATTTGTATGTGTTACATGATTCTACAGTGACAAGTAATAAGACTGCAAAGTTTGTGAATTCACCTTCTAAAAGCTTGTTGGAGAAGACTCAGAAGAAGTTAGGTTCTGAGGTGAAGTTCAAGTTAGGATCTGAATCTACATCAGAGCCGATACATCAGCTTATTACATATGCTTAGCGTGATCCGATCACCACATCATCAACTATTTCAATTCACATTAGAGTGCTATCGTCAAAGGCAAAACTAAGAGGAAGGGTAAAGCTCCAAGGCGATAAAGTGAAACTACTACAGTGAGTTATGCTTTGAGTGTGTTCAAAGGTATTGATTCCAGTGGGAAGTCTTCAACACATTCACATGCAGTTCGTTGTGACATATTTGATAATTTGCTGATACCATGGAGGATATGTGATTTCTTCCCAAGTGTGTCTCTCAAGTTTAAACATGGCTTAAACTTGACGGTATCAGATATTGAGTTTACCCAATTGGGACCTATGTGGAAGAGGAGATTATTTTTTTGTTGAAGTTTTGTTGATTCGTTTGACTTGCATTGGTGGAATTTCTTTGAAGATAGAGATTGTCAGAGTTCAGTGTTCTAGATTCATTTTGGGATGGGTCGAGAAGCGTGCATTAGATCTCTCATGTGGAATTCGTGTCAATGTGGAGATTATTAGAGTTCGTGTGACTCGAATTCTAGTTGGGTCAGGTTAGGCCCATATCCAATATTAGGATTTTATATTTTCTCTATATATTGATGCTTGAGTCACAAAACTCATTGTACCTTGATTTTCGAATAGCGAATTTCTCCTCTACCTGTGGTTTTTCCCTAAAAGAGTTTTCTACATATCTTAGTGTTTCTATTTCCGCAGTTTTTATTTTTCGTTTCGCGTTCGATTCTCAACAAGATCAACCCAAAGTAATTAAATAGAGCCTATAGGGAGTACAAAGTAATAGAAGAACAAAGATGACACACTCGGAATCAGATATATAAGGAAATCAAGATGTCTCTTTTTTAATCTTCTCTAATTGATCTTTTCCTACCAAATTGTGTGTCCTTAACTCTACCAACCCTTTTCACTCACTCGTCTAAATTTTTGTGCCAAAATAAAGTTGAATATTGCTCAACCTTAAAGGCACTAGACGCAGTCTCCTAGGATAGTGGTGGATATTAAAAAATCTGTTTTGTACGAACTCCTTCCATATGGATCATAAACCCTCTCTTTTTTCTTCCTAGGCAATCTTCTTTAAGGTGCCATTTTTTTTGTCAAGGGTAAATGACAAATCAACCATCGTGGTTTGAGATCAATGACAAGTCAACCATTATGGTATTTTTTTAACAAGTTTACTATTAGAGTATGCGAAAATAACAAATCCCACATCGCGGTAACTTTCTCCGTTACTAAGTTGACGGCAGACACGTGTCTTACACTAAAACTACACACTAAAACTACGAAAAAATAGGCACTGACCGCATAAAATACGGTCTCTCCGCGAAAAAATGCGGTCTGTCGAGTCAGGAGAGACCACGAAAAAATACGGTCTCTCCTGACTCGAGAGACCGCACAATTGTGCGGTGTCTGGAGAGAGAGAGAGAGAACAATTATTGAGAGACCGCACAATAATGCGGTCTCTCAAAAGAGAAAGAGAGAGACCGCACAATAATGTGGTCTCTCAAAAAAGAGAGAGAGAGAGAGAGAACAATTATTGTGTGAGAGACCGCACAATAATGCGGTCTCACAATATGCTAGAGATGCAACTTTTTTCATGGTATGACACCACGAAAGGGTTGAGAAAAAAGAAGATAGTTCATAGTTTACAATTAAGAGTTGAAAATGTAGAAGCATTCAGTGGGAAGATGAGGAAAAAATGTCTAATATATGGGGTTGTGACTATTAACAATTGTCGTTTTTACAGTTTATGTTTATTGCACCAAGTAAACGCCTTGTAAATTTAAAATATTTTGGAAGTGTAGCAACCCACATGTCTGGACTACATTTTATAGATAAACAGAAATTACAAATTTTGTTATTAAAATTGCAGAGAAGAAATTATCCTCCCTGTCTGTTCTCTAGGCCAAACCATGTTTTTGTTGCTTCAAAGAGTGGATGAACCTTCAGTAACAAGACCACTCAGAGGCTCTCAAAGCTCAATCAATGGAAAACCAAGAGTCCAACAACACCATACGTGAAGAAGAAAGCTCTGATGTGCTTAAATCTTTCCTTGAAAATAGCCTAAAGCATTGCGAGGAGTACGTGAACGACAGAAGCAACCTTGCCTCTGGTTCAGAAGGTCGCATATTCATCACAAAACCCTGAAACAATATCAAACTCTCCATTGCACTGTCATTGTACATTCTGGAACCATGCCCGGGTGTTCCAGTGGCCCTTTGCAAGTACATGTCAATGACCCAAAAGAGAGAGAGAGAGAGGGAGGGAGAGTCTCTCTCTCTTTCTCTCTCTCTCTCTCTCTTGTGAGAGATCGTATTGTGCGGTCTCTCACACAATAATTACTCTCTCTCTCTCTATTTTGAGAGATCGCATTATTGTGCGGTCTCTCTCTTTCTCTTTTGAGAGACCGCATTATTGTGCAGTCTCTCAATAATTGTTCTCTCTCTCTCTCTTCTGACTCGACAGACCGCGTTTTTACGTGGTCTCTGGGCAAGAGGAGAGACCGCTTAAAAACGCGGTCTCTCGAGTCAAGAGAGACCGCATTTTAAGCAGTCTCTCATCTTGCCCAGAGACCGCATAAAACGCGGTCTCTTGAGTCAAGAGAGACCTCATTTTTTCGCTGTCTCTCCTCTTGTCCAGAGACCGCGTAAAAACGTGGTCTCTCCTGACTCGACAGACCGCATTTTTACACGGAGAGATCACGTTTTATGCGGTCAGTGCCTTTTTTTCGTACTTCTAGTGTGAGACACGTGTCTGCCGTCAACTTAGTAACAGAGAAAATTACCGCGATGTGGGATTTGTTATTTTTGCATACTCTAATGGTAAACTTGTTAAAAAAAATACCATAATGGTTGACTTGTCATTGACCTCAAACCACAATGGTTGATTTGTCATTTACCCTTTTTGTTATTAAGGAAAGACTTTTTTTGTCTTCTCAGTTGACTTAGAACTAAGCTTACTTTTGTTCTTATTTTTCTTTGGTCCCCTTGCTATTAAACCCTTAGCAGGAGTTTCTTTGGCTTAGTTTTTGTTTCTTTAGACTTTAAAGAAACTAAAACTTCTTCTAAGATAAATTTTTTTTGCCATATTTTATTGTCTTTACAAAATTATGATATAATAGGTAAAAGCATTGATAATTAGTGATTGATCAATATCCACAGCATCTACACCTATATTTTCTATATTCGTTATAATTTTATTAAAACCATCTAAATATTTAGCTACTGACTTATTACTATTCATCATAAAACTAAACATCTTATTCTTAAAATAGATCATATTCGTGGAGGACTTAGTGATGTATAATGACTCTAGTTTCGGCCACAAAGCAGCAAATATGGTTTTGTTATGACCTAGAGACGGGCACATAAAATGTAACGATCCGAATTTTCTTAAAGCAATTAAAATGCATAAAAATTTAAAATTTTCTTTTTAAAACAATCAGAGTGCATAAATCCGAATCGCTACTACTCTTTATGAAAACTCATCATGAAAACCAACTTATTAATTATGCGGAAGCGTTAAAAATAATCATTTGAAAATCGTGGTGGAAGCGTAAGAAATCTCTTAAAGGAATTACTACGCGATTCAAACATTTCGTCTATCAATTAAAACTGAAACATTACTTCATTAATTCGTAATCTTTTTCTTTATCTTTTTCTTTCATTTATTTCATAGCCGTTAACTTACATTTGTCTTTGCCTTGCCAGTCCGAATCCTGTGTGTGCGAAATCACCAATCTCTCCGTCATTATGCGTTTCTCATCTTCTTCTCATTCGTTTACTATCTGTTCGTCATTGTACCTACACCACAAGTAAGGACGTGAGCTTACGCTCAGTAAGGATAGGGGAAAAAAAATTATGCATTTCTCTCTTTAGTTCTTGTTGGAATGGGGCCACCAATCCAACTTCTTTCATTACATTCTTGTTCTTTGTTCGTTCTTTAAATGCGTACATCGAGTTTGGAGATTGGAGGTTTTCCTTTGAGATGACATAGCTGTACGGAAACTAACCTCCTGTGGGCTAGATCCGGACTACCCATCTACTCCAACTCCCTAGTTCCGGCATATACCCTCCTTTTTGGGTTTGTTCTTTCTATCTCGTTCGTTAAACTCGTACATCGAGTTTGGAGATTGGAGGTTTTCCTTTGAGATGACATAGCTGTACGGAAACTAACCCCCTGTGGGCTACTAGTCCCTTTCCCGTCTTGGTAGGGGTGTATCCTAGTAGCTAGGCTAGATCCGAACTACCTATCTACCTCAACTCCCTAGTTCCGGCATATACCCGCCTTTTTGGGTTTGTTCATTCTTTAAACTCGTACATCGAGTTTGGAGATTGGAGGTTTTTCCTTTGAGATGGCATAGCTGTACGAAAACTAACCCCCTGTGGGCTAGATCCGGACTACTCATCTACTCCAACTCCCTAGTTCCGGCATATACCCGCCTTTTTGGGTTCTTTTCTATTCATAGTCTTTTCTTTTTTCTCACTTATGCATGTGGGTACCTCCCCGGAGGTTACCCCCTACTGGGTTTCTATTATCATGGACTCGATCTAACCTTTTTTCTGGCAAACAAATCATATATGAGAAATAACATACTTTAATGAGAAAGGAAAAGCATATTGAAGTAAACATACTATACTTGAATTTGCGCATATAAAGAATTACGATAATTGAAATGACATGAACACAATAAGAAAATAAAGTAACGTGCATTAAACCCATATTCATCGAAAGCTAGTCTAAACAAACATGCTTGAGAGTCAATAATTGAATAAGCATGCTAAAGGAATCTAAGAAGATTCTTAATCCGAATCAAGACATAAGAGTTAACAGTTAAGTTCATTATTCATTTAAGTTTATTATTCATTAACTCGTTTGAAATCCTTATTTAAAGAAAGCAGTGGAAACTAGAAACAACTTACAATATTCATGCGTAACTTTTTCATTCACTTGTTTAGTTAACTAAACCTTTCCTTTTGTTTGTTTAGTTAACTAAACCTTTTTTCCTTCGTTTGTTCCATTAACCACTTATATCGTCGTATTCACATCATCGTAATTCACATTTCATTCGTGCTCTCTTATTAATTTAATCCACAAGACACAACTCACACACACTTTACTTGGGTGTAGGGCTCAAGGCCAAGACAACCCCAAATCCTTACCTTGAATTTTATCACGCATAAGCACTTAATCTTTATCCTTTTTCTCCTCTTGATACCTTCATAATTAACATATTTACTCATTAATAACTCTTCATTGAATTCTACACACTTAACAAATTCCCAATATCCAGATTATAGAAATCCAAAGGACATATCCAACACAAGTATAATATTAACCCTCTTATCAATGTCATGCCAAAATGCAATAATCTAATTAGCCTGAATAACAATTCTCATCTATATTGACAACCAGTAATCTAAATCCAAAGCCAAAAGTTATCTAAATGTGTAGAACATTTAGCTTCAATCTCACCGTGCATGATTTAATTCAATATACATGCATAATTTAACAATCGAGACAGTTCGCATCAGAGAACCTATAGAGGTAATATCCATAAACAGTATATAACTCTACCAAAGTGTCTATTCTCCATTAACTAAAACAATTATAGGACATCAATCTTCTCTCCTTAAACCATCGGCAGAACCCAAATCAAAGCATAATCACACAGCAGAGAAACTCTTGAATCAATCCTACTAATTATCAAAGGCAATAACAAGGAGAGCATTTATCCATCAACAGATAACTATCATCCAACATTAGTTTAACATTTTCTACTTCCAATAATCCATTCATAACATTTATCCATAACAATTTATGCCTCAGCCTAACAATTCACATAGAAGAGATTTAGTTACCAAGGGGAAGACTGAGACATCCGAGAGCAGGAGCTTCCACCCCTTCAGAATGCTACGGTCCAGCTCTTTCCAGAGCTTCCTCTCCTACACCAAGGCACTTTTCACACTCCACGTTCGACTGAGTTCCAACAACACCACCGAATCATTAACTCCCACAAAACAGAACTACAAAAACATAAACCAAATTGCCCAAATCGCCACTGCCCTGCCATCACACGAACACCAGTCGCCAAGAAGAAGGAAGAATCCATCGTGCTTACCTCCCATCGTCGCCGAAAACCACGTCGCGGGAGGTGGCCGATTCCGTGCTCAGAACGGCGACCCGCGAATCTGTCCGATCCGTGCCCTAGCCTCGCGCCGTTCACCATCGCCGGACAACGCCAACACCGCGAACCCGACGCGTTGCCGATGCTACTCGTCTTTCGCCATTCGTCGTCGTGAGCTCTCCGATTTCTCCTCTTTGCGCCGATCGGCCCTCTCGGTCCCTCACCCGTTCTCTCTCCCTCTCTATTCTTCTCTTCTCTTCCAGCAAGGCAAACACCCCATTAATCCTTCTCCCCCTTGTTTTTATTTTATTTTATTTCATTTATTCTTTAATTAATCACACTTTAACATTTTAATCTCAACTATACCATATTCATTAAATCCTCTATCAAATAATCCAATTCTTCACTTCATATATCCAATTAATCTCATTTTAATTTAAATAATCTTTTTATCCAATTAAAATCCTCTTTAATAATTTAATTAAATCCTTCATTTAATTAACTTATTCTTATCCTAATTTAAATTTCTGATTTATTTCAAATATCGCTCGACGATAATTGACGATTACATCTTTGATAATACCCCGATAAATCAATCCCAATTTCGTCTAATTTTCTGACTTTTATTTCGCAACTCTGCTGTCAATCGGACGCTTGCGGACGCCGTACTGTTGTCCGCACCGTCTGCAAGTCCAAAATACACAGCAAATGGCGTTCTAACCATACATCCGTACCGTCTGAAATCTAATTTTGGACGCCATTTAGTTGTCCGCATCGTCCGCATAGCATCGTCCGCGTAAAACAAAATTGGATAGATTCAATGCGGACGCGAAATCCCTCTTCCGCATCGTCCGTATGCATCGTCCAGATGCTCCCTGTTCATACAGATTCAATGCGGACTCAAATTTAATTATCCGCAGCGTCCGCGTCCTATGCCCAGTCGTCCGCAACGCCTATAATTTCATCATTTCATCACATTTTCTTCGAATCTCGTCCATTCTAGACGTCTACGAGGTAATACGTCGCAACCTAACATCCTTAGAAAGATGTAATATACAGACATCAAACTTATTTTATTCTTAACAAAATAATTACATCGCTTAACCAGAAAAGTTAGGATCGGGTTGTTACATAAAAAATACAGGGTTGAGTGATCCGAAGTAGAAGAGAATCTTGCTCCAATGTCAGTTTGTAGTGGATTTAATGTTCACAGATTTAAACTCTCCTCTCTATGGATTATTTACAATAATGGTAGTTAAGAGAAGAATATTACTGTAAGAAGTCTATTGTATTTTTTTTTATTTCATTCTAAACATCATATGAGTATTTATAAGAAAATACTCCATTCTCTTTCTAACCGAAAGAAGAGAGAAGGTTTGTCTAATAGAAGAGAGAGAATAGATTAATCATGCATGAAGCATGGGTGTGGTGGCTTAACATCCCCCCTCAAGCTAAAGGTGGAACGACTTTGAGCTTGGACCGAGAAGCATCAAAAGACTTTAAGAGATAGTAGTTTTGTTAAACCATCAGCAATCTGTTCAGTGGAGGGAACAAAGGAGACAGACAGCTGGTTTGTAGAAATCTTCTCACACACGAAGTGAAAATCGAGTTCGACATGCTTTGCTTTTGAGTGAAGCACTGGATTAGAGGCAAGGTATGTGGCACTAACATTATCGCAATAGATATTTGGCAGAGTTTGGGACTTTACACATAGTTCCGTCAGTAGGGATTGAATCCAAACAATTTTAGCTACACTATCTGCAATGCATCTATACTCTACCTCGGTGCTGGAGTGAGAAACATATTTCTGTTTAGAAGAGGACCAAGAGATCAGATTGGGACCAAGAAAACTGCAATAAGCACTGGTACTACGTCTGTCATCTGGGGAGCATGCCCAATCCACATCTGTGTAAGTGAGGAGATCCATGGACGAGTGTCGATCAAAATGAAGTGAATAGTCTATCGTGCCGTGTAAATAGCGAAACACCCGCTTAAGAGCATGCTAGTGAACATCGGTGGGCTGATGCATGAATTGACACAGTTTGTTAACAGCATAAGAAATGTTTGGACGGGTTAAAGTACAGTATTGTAGACCTCCGACTAGATGGCTATAAAGAGTTCCATCTGATAGCACAGTTCCTTGAGATTGAGCTAAAATAGGATTAGAGAGCATAGGGGTAGGCGCCGGCTTACATGAGTCCATATTCGCTCGATAGAGTAAATCGGCCAGATACTTTGTTTGATTTAGAGATATATAGTCAGAACCATGCTGAAATGAAATGCCTAGAAAATAGTGTAATCGACCAAGATCTTTAAGGGCAAAGCATGCTCGTAAGAAATCAACCAGCTTGGATGGTAGAGCAGAGTCATTTCCTATAAGAAAAATGTCATCGACGTACACAAGCACAATCATTCGAAAGTGGTTAACCTGATAGATAAACATACAAGAATTTGCCTTAGAAACACAGAACCCGGACTGTAGCAGGGCTAAGTGAAGTTTCTAGTACCAAGCTCTTGGTGGTTGATGAAGACCGTATAAGGCTTTATGAAGTAAACAAACCTTATTGGGATGAGCTGAGCATTGAAACCCCGGTGGTTGTTCCATAAAAACTGTTTCAGATAGGTCCCCATGAAGGAAGGGATTACTAACATCCAATTGCTTAATAGACCACTGTAAAGAGAAAGCAATGGACAACACAATTTGAATAGTTGTATGTTTAACAACAGGGCTGAACGTCTCATAGTAATCTAGACCTTTGACTTGATGATAGCCTTTTGCGACAAGACGAGCTTTGTACCGAATAATTGATCCGTCTTCATTGCGCTTAAGTTTGAACACCCACTTACTGCCCACCACCTTACCATTAGGTGGAAGAGAAACCAAACTCCATGTGTTATTAGAACGCAGGACATGCATTTCAGATTCCATGGCAGAGACCCACGAGGGATTTTTGGAAGCTTGAGCATAAGTAGTGGGTTCTAAGGAAACGGAGGTGGAAGATAGCCAAGCTTTTGGCTTGAAGATTCCAGATTTTGAACGTGTGACCATGGGAGGTAAATTGTTAATGGGTAGCGTTAAAGGGGTATGGGAGAAATATCTGATGCGATTGGTAGACTAACAGAAGGTTGATTTGTGCACGGATTTGGGATTGAGATAGATGAAGAGGATACAAGCGAGGGAAGAGAAGAGGGAGAGGAAGGACGAGGAGAGGGGGAGGAACTAGGAAGAGGAAAAAATAATGGGGGTGCAAAAGCTCGATTAGTGGGAGAAAGATGAGGAAAGGAAAGCTCGTTAAAGGTTACGTCACGGGAGATATAGATACGACCAGAGTTGGGGTGATAACAAATATACCCTTTATGTTTGTTGTTGTAACCCAGAAAAGTGCATTCAACGGAACGAGCCTGAAGTTTATTTGAATTGTATGGACGGAGGTTTGGGTAACAGGCACACCCAAAGACTTTCAAATGGTCAAACTGTGGAGAGGAGTGAAACATGCATTCAAAAGGAGAGAAAAAATGAAGAACCGACGAAGGCATGCGATTTATGAGGTACAGAGCAGTGTCAAAAGCAAAGGACCAAAAAATGAGAGGTAATTTAGCCGTAAACAGTAGAGACAAACCAGTCTCAATGACATGGCGATTCTTACGTTCAACCCGACCATTTTGAGCTAGGGTATATGGGCAAGAAAGTTGATGAACTATCCCATTGTCTTGAAAAAAGTTGGATAGGGGACGAAATTTGCCACCCCAATCAGAACGTACTGTTTTCATAGATGTATTAAATTGCCGTTGAACATGAGTATAGAAGTGAATGAAATATTCAGAGACTTGATCTTTGGTTTTGAGAAAAAATATCCATGTATATCGACTGTAATCAAGAAAATAACGGAACCCATTGATAGAAAAAGTGGGAGAGGGACCCCATAGATTGGTATGCACAAGTTCAAAAGAAGCGGAAGAATGAGAGGGAGACAATGAAAATGGAAAACTATGAGATTTACTCAATTGACATACTGAATAGAAATCGTTTGAAGAACGTCTAGGAAAAGAAAGATTACAGTTAGACATAATTCTTTGTAAAGTTGAAAGAGCAGGATGACCAAGCAGTTGGTGCCACAAAAATAAACTGCTGGATGAAGAAGCTGCCAGAGCAACAGATGAAGAAGATGAAGGTTGGGAGGAAATGTAGTAGAGACCATCACGAAGGAAACCGCGCAATAGAGTTGTCTTGGTCACCAGATCCTTGACCTCAAAATGAGAAGGAAAAAAGGAGACAATAATGTTATTATCATAGTAGAGTTTACTAACACTGACATGATTATGAGAAAGGGAAGATGAATGAAAAGTGTCAGGCAGAACCAAAGATCTTCCAGAAGAGGTAGTAATAGAAGAATGTCCAATATTGGAGATGGAAAGTTGCGTACCATTTGCTACTGTGATTTGATTAGCGCCATGATATGTAGATGAATCTTGTAAAGATTGCACATTATGGGTGAAACGATTAGACACACCAGAGTCAAGATATCAGAGAGAAGCAACAGAAGGCGCAGGAGAAGACAGAGTTGGAACACTTTGAGGAGGACTAGTATCAGGAGTAACAGTGGTGTTGAAATTTCTTGGAAGTGGCCGGAAGGAGGTATTAGTCTTGTGGTAGCAAACATTGACAGTGTGGCCAACTTTGTGGCCGATTTGGCATTTGGGCTGATAAGCAGGCCGTGGAGAATGCCATGAAGTAGGTTGTGGGCCAGAACCAAGAATACCTGCAGTAGGGTAGGGTTGGGAGACGAAATGAGGTTGTGTTGCAACAGGGAAGGAGCGATGCTGAAGCGGCCGTCGAGAAAAGCGACCTGGAGCGGTGACGGCGTTTGCTTGTAGTGGATTCAAAACAATTGAGGCATGCTGTTTATCCAGGCGAAACTTGTAGCTCAACAGTAGACTGTGGACTTCTTCGATTGAAGGTTCTGGTTGACGATTTGAGATTGCCATAACAAATGGATTGTACTCGCTGCCTAACCTACTGAACAGGTAAATTAATTGGTTTTTTTGGGAAACAGGCTAACCAATCGCAGCTAAATTGTTGCATATTGAAGTTAGTTGCTGAATATAATCATTTACTGATAAGCCGTATTTTGATAGATGGTGAAGTTGACTGCGCAACTCTGTAATGCGAGTGAGAGAGTTAGAAGAATACAATCGAGCAAGAGCTGCCCAAATGGAAGCTGCTGAAGTGTAGGCCACGATTTGAGGAAGAATGGACTCCGAAAGAGACGCAAAAAGCTAACTTATCACCAACCGATTGTATCGGTGCCAAGTTGTGAAAGCAGGATTGAGTTGAAAGGTAATATTGTCCAGAAACTTGGGAGGAGAAGTATAAGACAGATTGATGAAACTTTCCAGACCATTTGCAACGAGAACATTCAAGAGTTGGGTCTTCCATATTAAGTAATTATTGGAGGTAAGTTTGACAGTGAAATTTTGGTTTTGGGAAGGAAAAGGAGGAAGAAAGGGGACATGGGCAGGAGAAGAATTAGGAGAGGGATCTCGTATAGCAGCTGCTGAAGGTTGAGGGAGAATATTGCTATTGGAGGACGTCATGGCTCTGATACCAAGTTAAGAGAAGAATATTACTGTAAGAAGTCTATTGTATTTTTCTGTATTTCATTCTGTACATCATATGGGTATTTATAAGAAAATACTCCATTCTCTTTCTAACAGAAAGGAGAGAGAAGGTTTGTCTAACAGAAGAGAGAAAACAGATTAATCATGCATGAAGCGTGGGTATGGTGGCTTAACAATGGTAGAAAACTTTTTTACATAATATAAATTAAAAGAGACAAAATACACATGAATTTATATTGGAGCAGTCAATTAGTTTAAAAACTAATGGACCTACGTTCACTTGAAAGGCTAAAGTCTTATGTTAAAAACGATTAAGACAGTCTGAATGAACATCTAATGTAACACATGTTTACAAGATCAACCAGAAATAGCCAAATCGAGGATAAAGAGAGATCCAGACTATAGAGCAACAAAGATGATACACTTTGGAATCAGAGATATGTTGAACTGAAGATGATCTCCTTGATAAGTCCTTAACTGTGGTAACCGCCAGAATTAAGGAGGGTAATTGATTGTTTTAATTTAATTTTTTTCCCTTTTTGGTTCAATGGTTACAACTTTATAAAAGATATCTGATGGGCTGCCACTTCTCTAAGTATGAAACCCTAGCAATCTTTAGCCTGCTCCTCCGATCAGGTTTTCTGCCTTGCTATTTTTCTTCTTATTCTGCTATTTTCATTCAATCTTTTTCCTTCTTTTAATTAGTTTGTTTTACTCTTCCATTCTTTTCTGCATAACAAACAAACATGGAAGGATAGAAAATCATTGATGCAAAAGTGAAATTTCTTTTTTTGATTCTTCGATCTTAGCCAATGGATTTCTCTGAAACTCTTATGAGCACACAAATTTATAAGACTAAGGCATCCTATTGTTGTTCTTTTTAACTTTTTGAAAGATGGAATGATGAGTTGGACAAATATGGAAACAAGATGCTCTCTCTCTTCCCTCTCTCTAGGGTCATAAATTCATCGTTTGAATTTCAACTGAGATTAAAGACTACAACTCAGTACAAGATAAAAGAAGATCAAGAGATGGAAATATTATATTTTGTTGGAGGAATTCTTTTTCCACAGGTTCATAGCATACTACTTGAGGTAAGTAAAATTCCTCTGCCATTTTTATTATCCTACGATTTTTGGATATCAAGCGTGAACCTTTATTCTAGAGTAGTAGTTTTGACAAAATCATTTCTAGTTAATTTTCAAGGATTGTAAATCTACGGAGAAATTGGAGAGAACCATCATGGGTTTGTTTCGATTTAAGCAAATATTCAACTTTATTTCAAATTTAGGACTTTTATGTGAAATTCGGATTTTGATCAAAGTTTTGAAATTTAAGGATAAAGAATCAAAATTCAGCACGTAAGAAAAATGAAAGGTTGTTATCTTTTAAAGTCAATGAATCAAAGGAGTCGATGGAATCGACGTGTCGAACTAGTCGGTCGAATTTTGAAGTTTGAACGACCAGACATAGCTACTAAATCTGTGGTCGATTGAACCCTTCTATGTTCAATCGACTAATATCTTAAGGCTGTTTTTAGCTTATTTGATTTCTTGAAATGGTTCCTATCCTATTTAGGAATTCCAACAAACCTTTAAATGTTTAGAAAAGTAAACTGATTTAAATACGTATACTTTGATAGGTACAATGGCTTAATTAGAAATTTAGAACCGTTGGATTCTTTTTTGCTTGGGCTTTGACTTGGCTATTGGTAGGCCTGTTTGAGGTAGGGGTTTAAATCTTATGTCAAGCATTATATTGTTTTACAAACTATATTTTGATGCATGTTCTCATATAAAATGACATATCTATTGTATAGTTGTTTGTTTTTAATACTATTATGTATTTTCACTAAACATTGTTGCAAATTGAGTATGCATATTTATTTTCGTTGATCAGCTTGATCATATGAATCGAGCTTGATTGACCTATGTGGTGGCCATGTTTTCCTTTACGCACATTTGACCATAGAAGGATGTGTTTGTTTGTTATTATTAACTAGAGTAATGAGATAGTTGTATGTGCCGTGTCCTTGGGCGCAAAATCCTAAACATGATCAGGGTCGTTATGGCTTTTGTGATCACTGAGTATCACCGTTACTATTACTGCCAATGACATGGTATGCTCGGAGCCCGTGAGTGACTTCATTTACACTGAACTTATAGTAGTAGATTATTTTATGTTACGTACCACACTATAGTGGATTGATTTGAAAATTTAACCTCCTGTGTTTTGTTCGATATTGCGTAGTTTGTTTTAACTCAGTATGCTCATATACATTTCCTTATTATACTGTTGAATATAAAATTTTAGCCTACTGAGTTTAGTCGACTTACTCCAACGACATTTTTCTTTAGGGTTTAGTTCGGAGGATTCCGAATTTGTCGATATAGGTGTGAGCTCGCCGCTTACTTCAGGTTAATTTATTGTTACCAGTGAATTTTCGTATAAGGTTTGACTTAGTTAATTATGGTTTAGTTAGAGTTATGTTTTCTCAATTATTTCTAACACATTTACTTTATGAATTTATATTACTACAATGTCTCATATGTTACTAATGGATAGTTGGTTTTAGCCGTTTTGGTTTGGGCCTTGACAAAATCTTTTTTTTTAAAAATCTTTCGCTGCTCATTAAGTAATTAAGTTTAAGGGTCGAGCGACTTGATTCATTTTTTGGCCGAGTTGTTCATCCTTCTGTCTAAGGTCCCCTTTGGAGCGTGACATTACCAACCAAGAACTTAACAACCAATTAAACAAAGGACAAATCGTTCTCACTCGACTCAAGAGGACCAGCTTGTGAGCGTAATTATGATAACAATATTTTGCATCACAATTGTCACGATTGTATCTTTCCCATTGAAGATCTCACTTGCGCAAGAATTACTGTCTCTAGAAGAAAAAAGAAACCACTTGATGGCTAAAGGAGTGAAAAATCTACTAGTAGTTTATGGTTAGGTAAGTATTGTTTTACTCAGCTAACTTAACCTAGGTCATAATGGCTTACCATAGTTAAAATACCAACCTTCATACTTAAGCTGATCAACCATGGTTTATGTAATATCAATCAAATATAACCAATAAAATAATGCCTTCTTAAATTATAACAATGGCACGCATAAATCACTAAAATCGTTTTGTTATAATAAGTTGCATTGTTCAATTTCAAGTGATAAAAGTGTGCATCATTTCTTTGATAAATGTTACAAATTATTTATTTTTATTCTTGAAAAAACACATTTAATTTTTCAAATGAATTACACTATCATATGAAGATGTTGCTATACTATATCATATGCATCTAGGGTATATGTATAAGGAGGAGTTGAATGAAATTAGCAAAATAGGATTTGTTAATGGATAGAGCGTTAATAGAAAGTAGTTCTATGAACTCTGCGTTTTTAAGAAATGGAAGAGTCATATTCATATAGACACTCATAGGATAAAGGAACACTTGACATACATTTTGATATGTAGAGATGTTTTAGAGACCTACCAAGAGATGTGCTAATTATGTGCCGACAATCAACAATAATTTTTTAAAGAAATTTTTAGTTATTCTTTTAAAAGGAGAAGAGTGATGTGTTTACTATATTTAAGGGTTGGATGACTTTGATTGAGAATCAAATAGGAAGCATGTAAAATGTCTCTAGTGGGCTTGTAGTTTTTTTTTCTTTTAGGCAAGCATAATTCTTTAGCAAGAGAGGAGTTTTGAGGCATTTAACAGTCCCTTGTACTCGATAGAAAAATGGGGCATCTGAACAAACACGTTTGCTTTTGATGAAGAAGGTACATAATAAGCTCTCATATTCTAGTTTCTCTAAGTCATTTTTGGTTGAATTTGCTATTACGACCTCTTATCTCATGAATTGCACTCCATCAACTGCTTTTGACAAGATGACTTTAGAAGAGGTTTGGTTTGGTTTGGTATGTAGTTGACTATTCTAATTTGAAAGTAGTCTTTGAAAAACCCACATAAATTAAGTGAAAAAGTGGAATTCAAGAATCGATGAGGATCTTCACTAGAGGCTATGTCTTAGTCTAGTTTAGAAATTTTGGGTATGTCAGTTCCTTGCCAACACTAGTCCAACCAGAATACTTTATTGCTAAAGACTGACCCATAAGGGATATTAGGCCTTTGTAGAGATATAGTGAGGGTAATTTGGTTACTTATGCTTTGGTTGTAGCTGAAGATGTTGATATAATAAGAACCTTCTTCTTATTGAGAGGTAATTTGTTGTTATGATTTTGGTAAATGGATGATTTTCATGGAATATAAGATAGAATCTGTTCAGAAGAATCACATATGAGATTAATGCAATTACCTAAAGCCATGAAAGATGTAAGTTGCAAAAGTATGTTCAAGAGAAAAGAGGGTATGCTAGGAGTTGAAAAACACATACAAGACTTAATGCAAAGTGTTTTGATCACACTCCAAGTGTAGAATTCATAGATGTGTTTTCTCTAATTTTAAAGCTTAGTTCAGTTTGAGCTTTGTTTGGTATCCTAGCTATGCATGATTTTGAATTTGAACAATTGGATGTGAAGACTACATTTTTATTAGGAGAACTTGAGGAGAACATTTATGTGCAACAATGAGATGGTTTTTAGTCATAAAAAAGGAAAGCTATGTATGTTTGCTAAAAAGTTTCTTTATGGTTTGAAGCAATCACTCAAACAATGGTACAAGAGATTTGACTCTTTTATGATATTATTAAATTCATAAAAAGTAGTTATGACAGTTGTGTTTATATTAAGAAAGACAATAATAAGTAATTTATTTATATACTCTTATATGCTCATAACATGTTGATGGACTACGAGATCCATCAATTAAAAATCAAGTTTACAATAATATCATGGAGATATTCAAAGTAAAGCACAAGTGGAAGTGCAAGAGCAATAGAATTTTTTTTTCAAAAACTGTCTTCTTTTAACCTTCGACGAGTATTTGACTATTTTGGCATTCAAAACGATGTCATTTAAAAAAGAATACTTCACTAAGATTGTAGCTGATTTCATAAGCTTTCTAGACCAAGTTAGATTGTTACATTTGGACTTCATTTTCTATGTCAAAAGCCCACGGAACAGAGAGCAAAAGTTAAGAAAAGTCCAAGTGTCCAAACTTGGAGAGCAAGGAAAATCACGATATGGAAACCATTCAAGTGGATGATTCAACAAGGAATAGCTACCAAAAGACCTCTAGACTTGGAGAAGAAGAAAGTAAGATATTAATTAAATATTTTTTTTAGTGAATTAACCTAGTTTCTATTAAGTAGAAAATCAGACTACTTATTTTATGAGCTGATTAGGGTTGTTGTTGCTTAATTAGTTTATTATTATTTTATAATTTGTAATTGGCTATTTAAAGCCAACTTATGTACAAGTTTCAGGAATTGTATTTTGAATACAAAATAGCTTTTGCTAATTTCGAAATTGGAGTGATTCCTTTTTCAAACACTTTGGTGAGTTGCAACTAAAGTTTTTCTTGTGTGAGTTATATCACAAGGCGGGATCTCACTTAGGCTTAAGTGAGTTTCTTTAGTTGCATCAAGGGGTGGGCAAGAACCGAACCGAACCAGAACCGACGATCGATTCCGGTTCGGTTCCGGTTCATGGTTCCCAAAATTCTATTTGGTTTGGTTCCGGTTATTACTTTAATTTGTGGTCCGGATGCGGTTGTTGGTGATGAGAACCGACCAGAACTGATATAGCATCGTCTACCTAAATGAGGGCTTCTACTTCTAATTAGATTAACTGCACCTCTCGGTTCTTCCTCAAGTGACGAAGCCCTCGTTCGTGTTCTGTTCTCGCTCGGAGGCCAGTCGCCTCTTCTCGCCAGACGCTAGACGCCAGTCGCCTCGCTAGATGCCAGTCGCCTTGCCTCGCTAGACACCAATCGCCAGTCACCTCACCTCGCTAGACACCAGTCGCCTCGCCAGTCCATCCTCAGTTCTTGCCCACCTCTATTCTTGCTCTTCCCCTTCTTTTGCTTTAATTCCCTCTCTAATTAGAAATCTTTGGCTGAATTAGCTTATTTGGTTTATTAGACAGTAGTATATTTTGTGGGAATTCTTATGACTTTTCTTCTCTTTGCACAGCTTCGAAAGCTTGTTGTTGAAAATATTCTTGCTTTCAATGAAAGTTTTTGGATACGACTTGCTACAAGAACTGATATATGGAAATCATATATTTAGCTATTCTAATTGCTCTCTGTGACCCTATGATTGTAACTTTCCTACAAAAGCAAAATCAAATCTTAAATCTGCATAAAATTTATTTGTAGTTGAGATTCAAGGGTAGTAACATAGGTCAGTCCAACATATTTGAATTTTTTAGTACAACAATTCTATGGTGAATCATTTTGCAGAAAAAATTTGGTTAAAGAATCTGTGATTCTTTAACAGGTGATGTTGACACTGCTTAGATGAATATAAAGTTTGATATTATTGATATACTTGAGATTTGTGGTTTAAATGTTTCATTGTCTTCACAGACTTACTACATGATATTGTAGTTTACTAGTTTACAGATTTGAAGAACATGCACAAAACCAAGTTTTAATATTTAAATTGTCTTTTCAATTGGCTTTCCAGATTTGAAAAATAATCTCAAGAAGTTTAAAGATTTGAAAAACAATTGCCTTTACAGATTTGAAAAACATTTGCCATTACAGATTTGAAAAACAATTTTTGGAAATCAGAGGATGATAAAGTATGGCTCTTCAAATGATTAAATTAAAAATAGAATTCCCTCTTGTTTATCAAACATACCTAGACGACTCATGGATTTTGATTTATGTTTTTTGGGCTGAAAATTATTTTTTAAGGTTTCATCAACTTGCTAATTTTTTGAGGTTTCATTTAACTATCATTAAAACTTCATGATTTAGTTTATTCTAATTAATTCCCTCTCTAATTGGTTTTGTAATTAATTCCCTCACACGTTTAATTGGTCGCTTACA
The DNA here is from genome assembly GCA_022433065.1 of Begonia loranthoides. Taxonomy (NCBI): domain Eukaryota; kingdom Viridiplantae; phylum Streptophyta; class Magnoliopsida; order Cucurbitales; family Begoniaceae; genus Begonia; species Begonia loranthoides. Next base: position 18,549,479 of record CM039480.1, on the reverse strand, counting down.
TCTTTGATTTTTCAAGATACAAATAGAATGTTAGAAACGACACAAGTTGTTTACAAAAAACACACAAGAAATTCTAATGTTTGGGAGCATTTTGTTGAGATTGGAAGCCATGATATGGAAAATTGTAAAGCACAATGCAAGTATTGTCAGCAAAAACTTGCAGCAAATACTAGAAAGAATGACACCTCTAGTTTGTGGAAGCACTTAAAATCTTGCAAAAAGCATGTGTCAAATTTTGATAATAATCAAAGCAAGTTGCCTTTTCAAAAAAAAGAAGATGGAGAATGCTCCAATAAGCCAACATATAGTCAGATGGTTGCAAGAGAATATATAGCCAGAATGTTAATCAATGATGAGTTGCCGATGAGAATGGTTGAATGGGAAGACTTCAAAGAACTACTTGAATTTTTCAGAAACGATTTTGTTATGCCTTCCTGTAGAACTGTTGGAAGAGACATAGAGAAGACATATAGGAAAGAAAAAATGCAATTGAAAGCATACTTCAAGCAAAGAAGTCTTGACGGTAATTGTTGACAATGCCTCATCTAATGATGTTGGTATTTCTTACTTGGTGTGAACTATGAGAAATTGGAATGGTTTGGTTTTAGATGGAGAGCACATGCATATTCGATGCTTTGCTCATATGCTGAACTTGATAGTTGCTGATGGGCTAAAGGAGCATCATGACTCAATTGTTCGAGTGAGAAATGATGTGCCCCAAGACCCTCCACCAAAACCCAAGCCATGAGGCTTCTTGTTTAATTAATAAGTTGTTATTTTGTAGGTTGGAATAAGCTAAAGAATCTTGAAGATGGGCCAAAGCATGAGGATAAAGAGGCTCCTAAGCTTGCACTTACTTGGAAGCAAAATTATAGAAGAAAGGGTAGACGTTACAAGTCTGCCTACAATCAGACCATGGTGGAGTATTTAACGTTTGTATAGACATGAATGATGTCAAATGAAAAAGCATTCTTCAAACGGTTTGTAACAGACGTCTATACCTTTCCAAAGAGGTATTTGGAGTTATATTTGGGGTTTGTTTGGTATGTCAAACGTTCCATTTACAGAGACCAAAAAAACCAACCTCGGACTTGTTTTGTGATTTATTGTTTGGGGTCACTTTTGTCATTTCATTTTAGGAAAGTTTTGCAATTTCTTTTGAACATTCATTAGGGAGGTATTTAGCCTTCGCTAATGAAGAGGGAAATCACTTTTGAAGAAATTAGAAACCCTAGCTCAATTTTGGTGTGAAGAACTGTGGGAGCTCTATCTCTCCACTTGGCCATTTCATCCTCTACATCATCTCGTCTCTTCTTGTTGTTTCTTGGACGAGTTGATCACTGCTATCTCTTCCAATCCATCCCCTTCGTGTGGTGGCTCTTTGTGGTGTGGAGGTGAAGAAGCAACATCCCCTTGGAGAGTGTCTTCCGATTTTGGTAAGGCCTAGCAAGTCACCCCTTCTCCCATTGGAGGTGTGCGGACTCTTTGGAGTTTTATTTTCTTTTTGTATCAACTATTGAAAAGGGATCCTTTGTTCTGGAAGATTATGTTATCTTCTTGAGATATTCTGGAATTGTTGCATATTGGTTGAGATTTGGTTGTGTTAAGAGGCATTTTATAAGGAAACTATCTTGGCCGAGAATCTATTTTGTTGTGATACAGATTCTGCTTCGGTTTTGAGACATCTATTTGACCTATTTCCATTCGTTGGATAGTGCCCAATTTTAGTAGGATTATTTTTGATATTGTTGGGTGTTTCTCCTCCAAAATTGGCATTGAAAGAGTGTATGCCCTTGGAGAACTCGTCGTTTCATTCCAGGTTGACATAAATTGTTCTGGAAACCCTAATCCGAGGGTTGTCTTTGTTCGATCATAACTCCGTGTCCTGTTTGAATTTTTCCATGAAATTTTGATATGTTTGTCTTGAGATTGTTGTTAGAAGCTCCTGCAAATTTCAGCCTCTAACTACATATACCTCTGGAGTTATATCTATTTAAAGTTTGAAGGTCGGAATTTTATATAGCAGAATTTACAAATTTGTTAATCTTGCACAACTCTAATTTGGGACATATTAAGAAATGCCGTGAAGTGTGTTAAATCTTCTCCACCATGACTTAGATTCTTCAAGTCTTGCATCGATAATATGAAGATTACATTTAAGGGCAATGTAACTCTTGATGTGCCGATTTGATGGAACTCCACTTATTTGATGCTAGATAATGCTGAAAAGTATGTCGTAGCATTCGATAAGATGAGAGAATGTGATAATACTTATGCAACAGCAATGGAGGAGGAAGGGCATCCTACTTCTACAGATTGGAGTAACATTCGGATAATTGTCAAGTTTCTGAAGGTGTTTTACGATAGCACTCTGACGGTTTCAAAATCTTTTTCAATTATAGCTCATCAGTATTTCACTGAAGCTTGCAAGTTGAAAATAATCATCGATTAGTATGCCAACGTTGATAGTTTGACGTTGATGAACATGGCTCATGGAATGATGACCAAGTTGAGAAAGTATTGGAGATATTTCGATAAGATGAACACTAATCTATTCGTGGCGGTCCTCCTCGACCCAAGAGGTAAATCGAAGTTTCTAAGACATTGTATCTCCAGTCTGATTGGATCTGATAGAGTTGATGAGTATGTGAAAGTAACTGAGATGTTTTAGAACAATTAGATTTGGAGTATAGAGGTCATTCAGCTGATGATGTGGAGATTGTTAATGTTACTAATATTGGAAATCCGTCAAATGAGGTAGATATTGTTTATGTGCAATTCTATGACAATGCATTTGAGAGGCTTTCAAATTCAATTAATATGTCAGAAGTGGAGGAGTATTTGAGCGAGCGAGCTGAGAAGTTTACACAAACTTTTGACATATTAAGGTGGTGGAAATTGATGGCACATAATTATCTTGTGTTGAGCAACATTGCGAAAGATGTATTGAGCATTTCGATTTTCACCGTCCCTTCCAAGTCAGCTTTTAGTTGTGGGGGCCGTATTATTGATTCATCGCGTACTGCCCTCCAACCTGAAATAGTTGAAGCTATAATTTGCACACATAGTTGGATTCGTTCCAAAACTCATTTAGATACATCGCAGACAACAAACGACTATGAAACTATTGACGAAGGTGCGTTACTTGTACAAATACTTTTATATATTGGATGAAACTCTTTAATGTTAAGTGAATAATATGATACTTTTTTTCAGCACTTACTGCTTATGACCGACAAGACGAAGATGACGAAGGAGGAAGTTAAAATTTTTTGAGGTTTTGTTTTCTTCATCTTCCACTTTCGTCTGTTATTTATCATTTATCCAGAACCATGAGCAAAATGTGTACTGTTATGTATTGAATTTTCTAGTTATCAGAAATAAGTTTTGATTAAAATGATGTGTTTAAAATGATTGTTCTTTATTGCATTTTTGAATGTATTGCATTTTTTTTATGTGATTTCTAGTTATTCAGAAATATTATTGGATGCCCTTCCAATAAACAGACTGGTTTATAAGAAGGGTATGGATTTGTGGAATTTTTGTCTCATGCAACAGCAAAAGTTGTTTTTGATGCCAACACTAGTCGTTCAAAGGGTTATGGTTTTGTGAGGTTTGGAGATGATAATGAGAGGTCTCAGGCCATGGCAGGAGGAGCTTCAATCTGGTTCTTGGTTCCGGTTCTCCATATAATTGTTGTTTATTTGGGTGATTTAATGTAGTGACCAAAGGCTATTCACTGATACCAGGTTTAATATATTGGTCTTCATTGATTATTAATTGTTAAAACTCTTGATTTCATTATGCGAATAATTATCAGCTGATGAGCTTAGCGCTTCCATAATTTTCTAAGAAAATCATCTCCGTCAAGGAGCAGGGTTTTGTTTGTTAGTAAAATAAAGTTTGGAACTTTCTGATGAAAGTCAATTCTTTGATGTTTTTATGTCTAGATATAGGGCTTTCAATTCTCGGTTCTGGAACCGATTGGAATCGAATCTCAGTTCCAGTTTCGGGACCTGAACAGCACGGTTTCGGTTTCAGGTCCTGAACCGCACGGTTCCGGTTTCTCAATCTTGGAACCAAGAACCGAATGGTTAGTTCCAAGAGGTTCGGAACCAGAACCAAGAACGATTTGCCCACCCTTAGTTGCATCCACAGATCTACTCTTTAGGGAAAGGTTGCGTGAAGTGGTATCCAACCATCCATCAACCATCCATCCGCAAAGTCATCGAAAGGGAGTGCAAGCTGTCCTACTTTCTAAATCCGACCACCTGGAGCGTTTTCAGCATATTTCCTCAAATATTCTCAAAGTTCTTGAAGGGTTCTTTTCCTTATTTATTCAAGGAGACGTGACCCAAATTTCAGCTCAAAAAGATGTAAGACAAAGAAATTACACGCTTTCAAAGTTCACTTTCCAAAACTGAAATTCTGCCAATTTAAAGAAAGTAGAGATTTGGTTGCGTAACGCAACCGAATTTTCCAACCGCAACTCGACCGCAGGGCGAGTCTGTTGAATTCTAATATTTTTTGAATGCGATACTTGATCGAAACATTCCACCGCCCCACGACCGCTAGTTCAAAAAGAAGCATCCGAAGGTTGAGCCAAAACATACCAAACTTCAACACTTCAACATCATATTTTCAGGTTATATTTTAATCCCCTTCTGCTGGTGCATCACATGTTGATAGGAATGAAATATAAATGAGACATTATAAAGGCCAAAGCAGTACTCAATAAGGAGTTTGAGCTAAAAGACTTAGAAAGACCAAAACATATAATTGGTAGAAAGATTTAGAGAGAAAAAAATGATGGTAAGTTATATCTAAGTTAGAAAGACTATAGTGAAATGTTTTCTATAGGTTTAAAAACATGCATAAAGCAAAACAAGTTAGTACTTAATCAGAATCACATTTCAGATTTTCATGTGATCAATCTCCATAGTCAGACGGTGAGGTTAATTATTTGTCATGTGTTCCATATTTTAGCATATTGAGTTCTCTCATGTATGCTTGGATTTGCACATATCTAGATTTATCATATGCAATCAACATAGTTAGTAGTTTACACAAATAATCATAAAAAACAACACGAGAAAACTATTAAATGGATTCTTATATACTTTCATGGAACCAATTACGCTTCCTTACATTTTGAAATAGAATCAAATTGAATTTTTAATATGTTGATTTTGATTATGATAGAGATCTTGATAAAAGAAGATCTCTGACAAGAAACATTTTTACTATAGATGGTTGTGCTTTAAGTTGGATAGCAACCTTATAGGATAAAGTTGCATTGAATACTGCTGAGAGACAATAAATGGGTATTACAGAAGTTTGAAGCTATAAGGTTAAAGAAGTTATTTGGTTAACTTAATTAAGACTTGCAAATAAACCACAACTTTCTCACATAAAATCAAATGTTTCACAAGAAGAAGAAGTACATTGATATTCATATTATTTTATTTAGGAAGTTGTTGCTTGTGGTAATTTACTGTAGATAAAGTTAGTAACGAAGATATATGACCAAGTTACATCCTATATCCAAGTTTAACAATATTTGAACATAGTTGGTATTTGTAGAATTTTCTCTTAGGGGATTTGTAGAAGAGGTGGAGAATCTTGTTAAAGATTTAGGATTTATTCTATGTATTAAAATTCATGCCAAGGTAGAAATTTTCAAAATCTATTTGTTCCAGTTTGAAAAGAATAAAGTTATAAATTTTCATAGATGTCTATGGTAGTAGCGAAGAGAACGGGCTGATAAGAGGAGTACTTTATTGGTGATCTAGTCCTTCACAAAACTACAATTTCACTTCATATTTGCAATTGCTAACGGCCACATCCTGATACGAACCGACATGTCATCTTTCATTCGACAAAGCTACATAATTTTTTCAATGCACAGCTCATGAAATCTTCAATTAGCTTTATTTGTCTGTCATTTTGACTTTTGAAAGTTTTGAACTTTCCTACTACCAATCACCTTGTTTCTCTCTCCATCTCTTGACCTAATGCTTGGGCCATATTCGCTGTCAAACTCCTTCATAAACTAGATGGCAAAAACTCGCCATTAGTGCATCATGATGCTGATGATTAAGCTCAATTATTTCATGTTTCCTGTGATTATAGTTAGTTAATCGAGTAAACGAAAAGTGATTAGTGATTCCAGTTGTTACTCATTTGCTTTAACCACAACATCTGTAAAGGAAAATGGTTGAGGTTAAAATTAAGAGATTCAAATGGACAACTTTCCCTGGCTGAGGAGGGTCAAAAGGCCATTTAAGCCAATAATTTCTCTGTTTTCAAAGGATTTCTGTTATAATGGATGACAGATAAAAAGACTAGTGCACTCCCTCCCTTCACTCTTTGCTTTCAACGTAAAAGCACCCACAAATATTTTCTCTCCCCTTTACCAAAAGAAATTGTGTATGGAGAGAGAGTGAGAGATTATTAATCTTTTTCATATAGTGACTATAATTTATTTATAAATTTACTTGTTTTCTTTAAGAAAAATACCACTTCTTTTTCAGCAGTTCTCCATCCATTGCATTTAGTTGGTAATGGTTTCTCTTAGCAAAAAGGAAACTTATTGAGGTTGGTAGGGCTTAATGAAGAAAAGTAAGAGAGTATATCAATTATTAGAATAACTAGATGTTTGGGTTTTAATGATTAGGATTTCAATACCATCGTGCTAATTATTGGGATTTAATATAGAAGTATGCAAAATATCACATACATGAGAGATCTCATTCCCTTGGGATATGAAATACGTGACATATAATTAACCACGTCATCTGATTGTGGACATAAAGTAAATGAAATCTAACCTGAGCTACTAATAAAATACTAGCTCGTTTAGCTTTATGCATGTTAACCTATAAAGAGATTTCTGAATCTACCCAATCTAATTTAAGTACAAGTTGCATGCATTTTTGTCTCTTTTAATCTCTATTCCAAGTATCTACTTTACTACTACTACATCTTTCATCAAGGAGCTATTCTTTAACCTTTCTAATCTCTTCTTTATACTAAATATGTTATCAACATATAAAAGTTGATAAATAAATGACCTATCATCACTCTTCTTAATTTAGGTGCATCTATCATAACTGCTTCTTTTGAAATTATAAGCTGTCATGAATTAATCAAACCTATTATACCATTTTCTGTGAGACTGTTTCAAATCATAAATAGAATTGTTCATCAACATATGAAACTCTACTTTCATAAGACTATAAAACCCTTAGGTTGTTATATAAATGTCCTTCTTAAAATCTCTATGCAAAAATGTAGTTTTAACATCAAATTCCTTAAGCTCAAAATCATGCATGGCCAAGATGCCAAGCAAAGCTTAAATCAAGATATGCTTTATTAGAAGAGAAAATACAATGTGAAGCCTACAACAACAATTTGATTGTAACCCTTTGTAGTGAGTATTACCTTGTATATGTCCTTTTTAACTCATATTGCACCTTCTTTCTTATTAAACACTCATTTGCAGTGAACGTCTTTCTTACCCTTAGGTAATCATACTAGAGCACAAATGTCATTTTTGTGAAGAGATTCAATCTTTCTTGTATGGAAATCATCCATTGTTGGGAGTCACCACAACTAAATGCCTTTGCATATGCAGAAGGTTTTTTTTACTAGAATTAATGTGCCACATGGACCTATCACTAAGGCACAAGCAAGGAGGCTAACAAGTTATTACATTTATCTTTATTTTGTAGGAAATAAATTACAAAGGAGCTTAGATGGAGTCTTAATACTAAAAAATATAGACAGCTTGAAGTACTTACTAAAATGAGAAAATGGTCAAGACACTAGAGAACTAACGACACCATCAATTGGAGAAGACTCAATGGCACGAATCAATGATGTGGAAGGCTAATAAAATACGTGCAATAACCAAGGATGGAGTTATTACTCATAACTCACGCATTTAGGAAAAGAAATAAATCTATAAAATGAATAATCGGTTAACCCCATAATTAATGACCGTTACAAAGGTCTTTAATTGTCATTTGAATTTCATAAAAGTCTTTTTGTAAGGTATATATAACCCTTGATAAGGTTTACTTGGATCATCAAATTTGGAAGAAATAAACTTGTTCGCTTTTGCAATTCCCTATGATTTTTTTCGGTTGTTTGTTGCTACTAGAATAGTGATCAATATTTTATCCATTTTTGAGAGTTGAGTAAGTTTATCTTTATTTCAACTTCCTTTCACTTCTTAAAGGTGGAAATCTTCAATGAATTCAAGGAATCTCACATATTATCAAGTTGGAGAGCTGCTCATTCATAGAAGTAGCCTTTGAAGTGGAAAAGTGTTTTAGGCAACATTTCTGACCAGCTTGTATTCCTTCTTGCATATCTTTGTTTCCTTTTTGAATTTCAATCTAAAATTTTGAAGGATTATTTTTCACTTAGAAGGTGCTGAGCTATCCAAATTGTACATAAATGTTTGTTGAATTATACCATTTTCAACACAGAGACATCTCCTTATCAAAATTGTGAAGACTTTCCTTTTTGGGCATCTTATTCTTTGGATGGAAATATATTGAATTTGCATAAAGAATCAATACCTTATGTGACGGTCAAGGCATAAGCTACTAAATCAGCTTCACCATACCTTGACAACTGTCTAATATCTCCTCTTTTCTCATCTTTTCTTTAGCAGTAAAGTACTATGGTGAAACTAGCAATGGTGAGGAAACAACATCACCCTAAATATCTGAGCTAGACTAAGATGTAGACTTTTGACATAGATTCTGATCCAATCTCATCCACCATTCATGCACGCAATTTATTTTAATTATTTACAAATGAATCGTTAGAAGCTAAGGTATAACGCATAAATTTTCATTGAAAATCACATTTCTAGTGACTTAACTTGATTGGATTCTGGACATTGTAGTTTATATCCCTTGATACTAGCCTTGGAGCAAAAAGCATGCACTTTTTAGATTTGTATTCTAATTTATCATTACCTTTATGTGTAGAGCAATCAAATACTTTTAGATCAGAATAATTAGTCAGAGTATTAGTGTAATGACCTGGTTTTCATACACTTTAAACGTGGAAATCAAACACTTTTTCTTTTATAAAACATTGCGAAGAGGAAGACTTTTGTAAATGAAGCAATTGAGAGTCATGTAACAAAACGAGCACCATAAATAAAATTCTTCTCATTAAATCCTTCAGACTTTTCGTCATAATCAATGCACATCCTCACTTACCCTTCCTTCTTCTTTACAAATAACATTGGTGCACCCCATGGTGAAAAACTGGGACAAATGAATCCGTTATTAATTAATTCTTCAAGTTGAACATTCAATTCTCTTAATTCCACTGGGGCCATTCTGTATGGATTCTTTGAAATAAGTTGCATTCTAGGATGAAGGTCAATCACAAATTTGATTTCACGATCCGAGGTAATCCAGAAAGTTGGTCCAGAAAGTCTTGAATAATGGGAATCTCCTCCATATTTGTCTTTAATGCTACCGTTGTGTCCAATACGTTAAGGAGAAACCCTTCATCTCCATTTCTCATTAATCGGTCAGTCTTAAGCGCAGAGATCATAGTTAATCTGCCTTTTTCCTTGACTCCAATAAACGTATGTTGTTCGCCATTAGGGGAGAAAAACAATAATTCTCTTTTTCTACAACTAATTATCGCTTGATGTTGGGATAACCAGTTAATACCCAAGATAACATCATATCCTTTTTTGTCCATGACAATCAGATAGATATAGAAAATTTGATTGTTGATTTTTATGGCATAAGCCCTTAGGATTCCATTGGTAATTAGGTATTCCCCGGATGGCAAGAGGACACGATTATTACTTTCTTCTAATTCGGGGGAACAATCTATCATTGTACTAAATCCCTTCGAAATGAAGGAATGAGTAGCACTACAGTCGAATAAAATATATGCTGTTATATCATTAACATCATTCCTGACATAAACGAATTGACATGACATTACTAACTACCCATCATTCCAAGGAATTATATATATCGACTTCAATCATAAGGCGAACCTGACACCACAGCAGGCTGGTCATCCTCGGCCATTTCATCCATTTGTACTTCAGGTGCTTCCTCACCATATAGGAAAAAGACTCTTGGTGTCACGCCACCAGATCCACTGACTCCTGCTGAGCAAAATCTTACAATATGCCTAGATTCCCCACATCTAAAACACTGACCAGTACCCACTCTGCATTCCCCAAAATGGTTCTTCTTACACTTCGGACATTGGTTAAATTGTTGGGTCCTCATATTAGGTGGGGCAGGGTTTGTCATATTCATTGGGCATTTATCCTTCGTCTATTGTACTTCATATTCTGAACCCCTTTTTGTCCCTTTGTTTATCATGAGCCCACCCTTTTGTTGTTGATTAAGAGCATTCTTCCAAAATTTCTGATTCGCCTCATGTTTTTGAGCCACCATTAACTTAGCATCCTCAACTTCTAATGCCTTAGCAACAATCTTTGAATAAGGGACGCCTTGAGTACTAGAAATCTTAACTCCCCTGAGAATCTCAACTCTTAGTCCATGGACAAACTGATGAAACTTGTGTTTATTGTTTGCCACTAAGTGAGACACAAATCGAGAGAGTGCTTCAAACTTTCTCACATTTTCAGATACAGTTCCAGTTTGGCTCAATAGGACAAACTCCAATAACTTCTTCGATCGGACAGTCTGGCTGAAGTATTTCTCATAGAAGATCTCTTTAAATTGATCTCATGTTAAAGCTCAAATATCGCGTGCCACCTTAACAGTATCCCACCAAAACCTTGCATCTTGGATTAGCAGGTACGCAGCACACGAAACCTTCTCGGTCTCCTTAATCCTTGTGTATTCAAACATGTCCTCTAAAGACCGAATCCACTCCTCAGTACAAACGACATCAACCATATTCCCATTGAAGCATGGAGGTTTAAGTCTCCTAAACTTCTCCCAACCAGCTTCTACTGGAGCTACCAATTGTCGTTGATTCCCATTCTCATTTTCCTTTTCTGCGAGGCGTTCTACATTGGTTGTCAAGCGATCCAAAACATCATTTCTGCCATCACGTGGAGCATTGTTTTCTTGACCAATACTGTTCTCATATCCAATAGCTCCATTTTCATCGTTATTGTTATCATTCTCAATATTGGCTTGAACATTTCTTCTAGTTCTTCGTGCCATCCTATTATCCTATAATAATATTGTTTCTGCCCAATATTAGCTACTTCAAAATGCTAACTAATTGTTGCATGGAATGTACATTAGGAAGCATTTAGGTTCATTAGGCAAAAAGGGATACTTATAATTTATTATTTTATAGTTAATGATCCTAATTAAACCTTAAGCTAATTATCTTAGGAAAAATTTAATTAATATTTTATATCAAAAATACTAACTACAAGTAATTTACACTAGCACATCAATTCTACACTAACAGAACAATTCATACAATTAGTGCAATAAAGCAACGTAATAAAACAATTGTAGTTGAAGAAGTATGTCTCAACCAATCTCGTGTTACCAGCAATCTATAGAACCGCATTAGACCCGGTTATGCTCTCCTACCATAGTTGTAACATCCCATTTCCATTTATAAATTTTTCGTAAATTTTTGAACAATTTAAAATCTCATTTAAAATCTACTTAATTGAAAAACATCAGAATATGTTACGTGAAATAAAAACATTAAACTATTTTATAGAAATAACATAAATAAACACTTGAAATTCATAATAAAGTCTTTATGTACTTAAAATAACTTTTATTCATTTAGAGCCATAACCCCCGAGGTCGTTTTGTACATGGTAACACAAGCTTGCATCGCATCACACTTCCTCAATGTTCACATCAACCGGCTCACAAGTATATTCGTAAGTTGGGTGAGAGCAACCACTTCAGTCTTTGAACTCACCGCTTGGATTTGTTTTTACATGAGAGCAACCTCTTTAATCTCCAAACTCAGTAAAAAAAAACCCACCCACATTTACATTCATTACCATTTGGGTAACAGCAACTTCTTCAGTCTTCGAACTCACCACTCGATGAGTAAGAGCAATCTCTTTAGTCTCTAAACTTACTCAAACGAGCTGTTTTCTACGTGTGAGTAACCTCTTAAGTCTCCGAACCCACGTAGAAAACACCATTATTATCTTCATTATTAGCCCATGCAATGCATTACGTATCATCCTAATAACATGTCTATATGAATGTAACACACAGCAGTTCGTATATCGCAAACAATATCACAAACAATTAACATTATCATGCTTCAATTGTAACTTAACACTAAACATATTTCTGCAACTATTTATATAAAATATGTAACGATACACAATATTATTATTCCAATTTTCTATATTCATATTATACACCCATACATCATTATTCGTAGTCTAACATAACTAATAAATTTTCTATTTGTTTTACATCATGTCGGTGTTATCAATCTAAACAAAATGTTCATTGAAAATTTATCAACAACAGAAAAATAACCTATTTAACCTCTAGATTTATCCTAGATAATATTAGAATTTAATAACAAATAATAGTGAGTTAACTATGAAAACTATTTTTAAACTTACGCCCATATCTCTTGTGACGACCCGATTTTTATAATACAAAAATTAAAACTTTTATTAAATAACTAAAATATTTCTAAGACCTCTTTAAATTAAATCAGAGTTCTTTTTTAAAAACCAAAGCATCAAAATCCTTTTGTTATACTCGTTATGAAAATTGTTATAAGTATTGGAAAGCTATAGTTATAAAATCATTTATCAAAACATAGCGGAAGTGTAAATAACTCATTTAAGAAATACTAGACAAGTATTACATGTTAATTACAAAAACTTTTATCTTTTATATTCCTTAGCCTTTCCAGCCACAAGTCCCGTGCGTGCAAATCTTTTATCCCTATTTTTTGATCTGCTCATCATTTTCTCATACATGTACCTACACCACAAGTAAAACGTGAGTCTAAAAGCCCAGTAAGGAATTGGAGTTATGCAATATGATTTTGCCTCTCTTTAATTCTTTTGGAATGGGTACCACCCCAACTAATCTTTTCTTACGTTCATTCATTAATTTATTTCTCGTACATTGAGCGGAAGATTGGAGGAACCCATGTGTGACGGTATAATCATATCGGCTTCTAATCTCCTGTGTGTCGCTAGTCCCGTTCTCGACAAAGGAGGGACGTAAATTATAGCTACCAGATTAGGTCTGCACTATCTGTCCATCCCACAACTCCGTATTTCATTTTCATTCATTCATTTTCATTTGTCATTTTTCTCACGTAATGCATACCAGCCCAAAGGTGGCATTTCCTATTTCTTTCTATTATCATGATGCATGTTGATGCAGTATAACATAATAAAATTTAAATAGCAAACATCAATGAATAGGAGCAATTAAACGCCCATAAAAGAACAGCCATAGCAACGAATTAAAACAGCGAATGACATGCTTGAATTTACAGAACACAATGGTAAAAGAAACAGCGATTGGAGCATGATATTATACTGAGATCATACGTCAAATTATAGCAGGTTATTTGAACGAACTAAACGTGCTTAACCAATTTAGATAGACATGATTGAACAAGTAAATGGGAACATAACTAGCACATCAAGTGTGGGTTTATAGTTGCAGGATAATAAGCCAGACTTAACTATGCATACTTAGATTAAGGAAGCAACAACAGTTAATCATTTCAGAGATATCTAATCAAGGTGATAGTAGAATAATATAGCACTAATATCAATTGAGTCTATTATAACAGCAAGTAAGGCAATATACAACATATTCAACAAAACAGAATCATCATATGTGAAAGTACTCATAGCTTCATTTATGCTTAATGATCTTCATTTCTACAGAGACTATTAATCAAGCAGTAAGCATTTATCAACTTCTCCATCAAATAAAGCATTGAATTGCAGTAAGGAAATTACAAGAATTATCACAGAAGCAAACAGACTCTACTTGTGGGTAGGGCCTCCACAGGCAAGACTCTATCCAATCCTTACCTTTGTTGAAGAAATTCCTCACGGACAACAAAGGTAGCAGTACCCTTAGCCTACATCCTTAGCTTACAGAGCCTCGTATCACTCTGAAGAAGTCACACTAACTCACAGACACTAACAATTTTACTAGAAGATTTCACTCTCTCTAAGGGGCAGCTCTCTCGTTCACAGAAGATGGAATCTAGGGGAAGGGTTTGACTGACCCATAGTAGACGAAGCTTACCTGGTGGGGGACACTTGTATGCTTACCGGAGAGGGAGGGGTGTTCCTTGACGTGGAGAGGGGCATGCCTCGGCGTGGGAGAGATCACCTCCCTGTCTCCCTAGTGCGTATTAAATGGCCAAATGACAAGAAACTCTATTATTAAATCCCTAATGTTTCTAGGTCTTGGACATGTTGGACGAGAGGAGTCATCCTGGCCTTGTCCGTATGTGTCTGAATTCCTACATTTCTCAGGTAGATTTGCGTTTTCAGATGGAGGAAGCCCTCCTTGGCTTCAGCCACGTTCGTCCAAATCTGTTATTCGGACGAGGGAAGGCGTCTGAATCAAGCATCTGTGTGCGTCTGAAACTGTCCTGAAATTGGACGGATGCAAACTTCATTCGTTCGCCCGCGTCCGCGTGCTTCCTTGTCTGTCTGAAAAGTCCAATTACTTTGACAGAGATGAAGTTCCAGCATCCGCTATCGTTTGCCAATATTTGGGTTCGTCCGAAAACTCGCGATATAGGCAAATTAGGACACGAAACCACGTCCTGCGTCATCCCAAAACTCGGGGACACCGTTCCTTGCGTTTTCGGATGACATTCCTCGTCCTTGTGTCATTCGCCTACATCCGAATTTGTCAATTATAGCTTTTCATGACCTTTTTATACTTAATTTTTATCCCATAATATTTACCCCATAAATACACGTCATAATTTAACATGTATCGATATGCAATGTAATATATTAATTATCCACAAAAATTGATTATATTGTGTATACGGGGAAAATATTATCGAGGTTTTACATACCTCCCTCATATAAATTTTGTCCTCGAAATTTGCTTAGCGAATTATCCTTCCATAACTTAACAAATGCTAAACCATGCATCCAATCTCCCCTTTAGCTATCCCATTTGATGACTTAGTTTCCTTGTTGTCCTTAGACTTCATTTTATCTAGAATACCAATTCCCTTTTTATTGACCGTTTTTTCAACTACAACCATTTGATCAGCTTGACTACATCTAATGCATCTTTTCGAACCATCATTTTATCTAGAATACCAATTCCCCTTTTACTGACCGTTTGTCTAACTATGGCTATTTGATCAGTTTGACTACATCCAGCGCATCTCTTCGCACCAAAAAGTTGATCCAACCTCCAAACTAAATCTTTGTTTGCATCATTTCCGCATCATTTACCATAGAAAACACCTTTATCATGACCATTCTTCCGCTTCCCAAGTCAACCCTTAACATCATGAACAGAATGGTAACTCTCTTATATTCAAAATATTGTTTCTATCCAGTAAACACTTCGTTGTTGCCGCCTATCCCTCGAATCTACAGTACTTTCTCCTTAATTTGACGTGCCTCTTCAAATTTTGTCACTGATTTCCATGTGATTCAACACCAAGGAAGAGTCTTCTCTATTTTCTTACTGCCAATTGACTCACTACCTGACGTTGAACTCACATCTCCTTTACAGTTCTTCCCCTCAGGTCTTATACACTTCATGACTTGAGATCTAGCACATGTAACTTTTCTCTCTCACTCCACAACCTAAGCGTGCTCAGATGTGCTCTCCACCATCCAATTCGTCCTTTTGAGCTTGTTAGATTATGAACCACACCACTCCTTGGCTGAGTTAGACGCTATCATACTCTTGTCAATCTATTGTCCATTCGACCTCTTAGATCTTTATTCCGTTTTACTTCCCTTTCCGTATCTGTACCCATTTCCATTTTCGTTTCAGTTCCTGTTTCCATATATGTTCGCATTTTTGTATTTGTATCTGTATCTGTTTCCGTTTCCGTATCTGTTCTAGTATCTGTGCCCGTTTCCTTTCTATTTCTACTTTCATTTCTGTTTCCGTTTCTGTATCCGTATCTGTATCTGTATCTCTTTCCAAAAATTTGTTCCTGGAAATTTGTTTCTGTTTCTATTTCCGTTTCCATATTCGTATCCATATCCATCTCGATTTCTGTTTTCATTTCTGTATTTCTATCCGTATCCGTTTCTGTACCCATTTTCATCCATTGTAGAGTCCAAGACTCCAAACTTCCAACACTTGTAATTGGCAAAAAGCTAGAGTGATAAACCGGAACTCCAATTTTAAAACAGGGGAGATTCTACGAACATACAGAGTTTGGGAGTCAAATTTATAGGTCAAATAGTCAACAACCAAATCAATAATATCTCCAAAAATTAGTTTCAAAAAAGTCGTAACAGCCGAGTTAGGCTTTAAGGAAAATGAACCCCGGATTAGGGTTTCGAAAAAACAGAATCTGTCCCCTAAAATTGAAACGAACGAAACCCAACTTGCATACGAAATTAGGAGCTCAAATTTATAGATCTAATGGTTAATAATCCAAAGAATAATGTATCCAAAAATCAGCTTCGACATCGCTACAACAATAGAGTTATGCTTCAAGGAAGTTCAACTTCAAATTAGGGTTTCAAGGAACAGATTCTGGATACCAATATTAAAACAATAATAGCTCCACTTGCATACACCCTCTAAGCCCCAAAATTACAGGTCCAGTATCTAACAAATAAGGCAAGAACCCTCTCAAATCTTGGCTCCAAAGATTGCAAACACATGGAGTTGTGCGTGATGCAATCCGAGATTGAGATATGGAATCGCAACTAACAGATTTGCGGCAATGATTAAACTCCAATAATCAATATCCAACCAAAACAAAATCTGTACTAAATCAACTTAAACTGAATGCTAGATCTAGGGGATCAAAAACCAAGAATACCTTTCACGAAAAGGAACCACGAACAAGAACAAGAAACCGGTTAGGTCTGCGGATTCCTCTAACACTAAGGGGCCAACTGATTCGGTCACTTCGAAGAGCAACACTCAAAACTGGGATTTGCTGAGGTCTTCTATCTCCACAACCCAAATACAACTTCACTAGGAGGCTGCTGGAAGAATAGCTTTAATCTTTCTTCTCAAGACCTAGCAAGAATGAGAAGAAGGATCGAGTAAGAGGAGGGTAGCCAAGAAGCTTTCCACCACTGCGCGAGAGAACACAAGAATAAGAGTTCTAATTCACAATTTAGTGTTTCAAAAGTCCCATAAAAAGTTCCATCAGAGTGCCCTAAATACCACTCTAATAATGAAACAAAAGAAAATTACAACTTTGCCCTTGAATCCTCAAAATTTGGGCATGAGGGCTCGATTTACATGCAAACCGAGCACCTCCATTCCTACAATTTAAATCGATTTAAAATTCTCAAAATAAAACTCCTAACCAATCATCCAACAATCAAAACATCTAAAATCATAAGATTAATGTGGAAGCTTTCATAAAATACTCTTATTTGACCTTGTTATCTTCGACCAGTGGGAGTTCTTCCAACTCGGGACAATATGGCTCAAGTCGATTGAGATTTGCATGGCTTCATGTGAGAACATGACACAAAGCTACCTTGTCTCAATGCATTGGCTCCTCCATAAGCCCCATTAAACTATTATTCACTGTAAAATAAGAACTCGTTAGATAAAAAGTGGACCTCATGGCACTAGGTCGCATGATAGCGTTTTTCAGTGCACATCATCCATTTCCGTATCCTTCTTTGTTTCTGTTTCTGGCTCTGTTTCTGTACTCATTCCCGGAGAAGCTCAAACGATTGACCTGGCCATTGCCGCCACAGTTACGTTCTTGGTTATCTTGATTGAGTCCGGACCAAGACAGAGAACTTAAACCAAGTCTGACGTAAGTCCTATTATCCGCTCAAATATTAATCCAATGCTAATCCATGTCCCAATGATGGACAGGGAGTACCTTAATCATGTTGAAATTTGCCGTCAATATTAATCCTGGTCATACAAATAGACTAGACCTTTCAAAACTTCTTGTTTGTGTAAGAAATCTAACCTATGTAGGAATCAGCTTCTCCCAAAATCAAACAGGTTTCTCATTCTCATATAAAGCATATTCGCAATGCGGACAGTGATCGATTCACCGAGTATCCAACTACCCTCCATTAAAGTTCCAAAACTGTGACGACCCAGTTTTTATGATACATGAACATTATAAATTTTATAAAATAACTAAAATCTTTCTAAAACCTCTTTAAATTAAATTAGAGTTCTTTTCAAAAAGTGAGATCGTCAAAACCCTTTTGTTATACTCATTATGAAAATCGCTATAAGTATTGGAAAGCTAAAGTTAAAAAATTATTTATCAAAACATAGCGGAAGCATAAAGAACTCATTTAAGAAATACTAGACAAGTATTACATGTTAATTAAAAACACTTTTATCTTTTATTTTCCTTAGCCTAGCCAGCCACAAGTCTTGCGCTTGCAAATCCTACATCCCTGCTTTTTGATCTGTTCATCGTTTTCTCGTACATGTACCTACACCACAAGTAAAACGTGAGACTAAAGGCCCAGTAAGGAATTGGGGTTATGCAATATGATTATACATCTCTTTAATTCTTTTGGAATGGGCACCACCCAAACCAATCTTTTCATTATGTTCGTTCGTTCATTCATTACTCATACTTTGAGCGAAAGATTGGAGGAACCCATGTGTGACGGTATAGTCTACAAGCTTCTAATCTCCTGTGTGTAGCTAGTCTCATTTCCTACAAGGGAGGAACGTAAATTCTAGCTACCAAATTAGATCCGTACAATCAGTCCGTCCCACAACTCCTTATTTCATTTTCATTCATCCATTTTCATTTGTCATTTTACTCATGTAATGCATACCACCCCAAAGGTGACATTTCCTATTTATTTCTATTATCATGATGCATGTTGATGCAGTATAACATAATGAAATTTAAACAGGGAACATCAACGAATAGCAGTAGTTAAACGCACATAAAAGAACAACTATAGCAATGAATTAAAACAACGAATGATATGCTTGAATTTACATAACACAACGGTAAAAGAAACAACGATCGGAGCATGCAATTAAACTAAGATCATACGTCAAATTACAGCGGGTTATTTGAATGAACTAAACGTGCTTAACCAATTTAGATAGACATGATTGAACAAGTAAATGGGAACATAACTAGTACAGTAAGTGTGGGTTTACAGTTGCAGGATCATAAGCCAGGCTTAAGTACTCATACTTAGATTAAGGAAGCCACAACAGTTAATCATTTCAGAGAAATCTAATCAATGTGAAAGCAGGATAATATAGCACTAATATCAATTGAGTCTATTATAACAGCAAGTAAGGCAATAAACAACATATTCAACAAAACAGAATCATCATATGTGAAGGTACTCATAGCTTCATTTGTGCGTAACGATCTTCAGTTCTTCATTTCTACCGAGACTATTAATCAAGCAGTAAGCATTTATCAACTTCTCCATCAAATAAAGCATTGGATTGTAGTAAAGAAATTATGAAATTAACACAGAAGCAAACTGACTCTAGTTGTGGGTAGGGCCTCCACAGGCCAAGACTCTGCCCATTCCTTACCTTTGTTGAAGAAATTCCTCACGGACAACAAGGGTAGCAGCACCCAGCTCAATCCTTAGCTTACGTCCTTAGCTTTTAGAGCCTCGTATCACTTTGAAGAAGTCACACTAACTCACAGACACTAACAATTTTACTAGAAGATTTCACTCTCTCCAATGGGCAGCTCTCTCGTTTGTAGAAGATGGAATGCTGGGGAAGGGTTTGACTAACCCATAGTAGGGGAAGCTTACCTAGAGGGGGACACTCGTGTATGCTTATCAGAGAGGGAGGGGTGTTCCTTGACGGCTCGCCTCGGCGTGGGAGAGATCACCTCCTTGTCTCCCTATTGCGTATCAAATGGCAAAATGACAAAAAACTCTATTATTAAATCCTTAATTTTCGTAGGTCTAGGACATTTCAGACAAGAGGATTCGTCTTGGCCTCATCCACGTGCGTCCTAATTCCTAAATTTCTCAGGCAAATTTGCGTTTCCAAACAAAGGAAGGAGTCCTTACCTTCGTGTGTGTTCGTCCAAATCTATTATTCATATGAGGGAAGGTGTCTGAATCAAGCGTTTGCGTGCATCTGAAACTGTCTAGAAATTGGATAGATTCAAACTTCATTCGTCTGCCTGCGTTCACGTGCCTCCTTGTCCATCCGAAAAATCTAATGTTTGTTAGATTTAGGTTCAGTTCCTTAGTTAGGATGGATCACGTTTTGAGGATACGATGATAAACACGTTAGATAGAAATGTATGCACACAACAACGTTAAAACTTGGAATCCTAAAGTATACTAAAGTCAATGAACGTAAATAGGTGGTTAGGGATGTGGGTTTTTTAGTTGGTTGCCTAGGTGTGTGCCACGGGACGGCCGCCTTGTACATAAACCACTCTACCTTGTCAAGTTGACATCTCTAACACTTGGATGGGTAACTGGAACTATATGAAAATATAGTAACATAATTAAACGAAATTTACATAAATAGTTATTTTTGTGGTCCGATTGGCTACCCTAACATAAAAACCAAAGATAAGTAAATAGCTCTTTTTGTTGTCCAGTTGGATACGCCCGGTGCAGAAACATAATAAATAACAATAAAAGAAAGGAACAGTAACAAATAAGCAAAACATAAAACTATATATGATACACCCACGGAAGCGTTGATGATGAATTGAGGCACTAGCGAAATCTCACTCAGATGTTAGGAGTGAAAGGCTAGGAAGGCTCAGGCATTGGGAGGAAGGACAGACGACCTTAGAAAGAAGCTGGATGCTTAAAATAGGGACAACAAATGTCCTTTTTGGAAGACGGACGTCCCTTATAATTGGAACGACATTGTTTGGAGCGAAGAAGAGTCTGGCGCTAAAAATAGGAAGAACGGACGTCCCTTAAAGAGAAACGGACGTCCCTTATGGAGCCAACGAACAACAAAAGTGGATAACAGACGACAGGTATTGGTGATGGACGCCCCTTATACCTGAAGCATCGTTTGTAATATCCCAAATTTTTGTTATGCTAAACATAAGGCTTATGTGATGATTTAGGGATAATAGGAGCTGAATTGGATGACTTGAAGATATTGGTCAAGAGAAACGTATGTGGAATAAGTGAACTATGATACCCCATTATATTCATAATTAGCTTAAGGAAAGAATTAGGATTACTAGAGAGTGGGTGATGATACTTTGATTTAGAAAAGATTATATAAGGACTGACAGCTTGAGAATAATAAGGATCTTATCCTTTATTGGAAAATGTATTTGGGCACAATGAGGTTGAAAGAGTAGGATTTATACTATTTTGGAATATATTGGATTTAATAAAAGAATAAGGTGGAAGAAGAGTTATGCAATATATACTTTGAGTATTAAGGGATAAATTTATGGATAGTTGGATAATTCAAGTGTTGGCTAAAGAGAAAATATATTTGAACGTATTTGGATATTGTAAGGATACTGTAAAGACTGAAAGTTTGGATATAATTGGTATGGAAATATGGACGTAGATGATATAAATGTTCATATATATATATATATATATATATATATATATATATATATATATATATATATATATATATGGTTTTGGTGCATAAGGGTTTGGAGAAGATGAAGTGGTATGAAGGATATTGCAATTACAATTATGACCTTAGATTATGATTGCAATATATATGAATATATATATATATAGGTGTCACGTTATATATATATATAGGTGTCACGTTAAGGAAATAACGTGAATAAATATAATCTGGAGAAAATTTAGTATAATGCTTAGTTGGAAACAGCGGCCGATCGGGGTAGTTGATCGACCGGCATAAGAAGTAGAAAATTTTTGAAGAAATTGGTGGTCGCTTGGCAGAAGGGTGGTCAATCGCCAATGAAGAAAATCGATCAACCGCCAATCTTGAATGTCGTCTAAAGATGTTAAACTGTCGCTGGAACTAGAAGGTCTTTGGCTTCGACTCTTTACTGATGCATGGAACGTTTCTATTTTCACCTCTTCATCTTCAGAAGGCTACTAAAGGGGCGCTGGTGAGCCATTTATGATGGCAGTCTGTTGATGATAATTAAAGTCTGGAGATGAAACATTTGATTGTCTGAACGCATGGATAATAATCAAGTGTGCATCCAGTGGCTTTCTGTCACATCCTTAATTTTGACCTGTGACACCTTCCATCTTCAAGGGGGATGATGAAGAGATGTTGTTGGAGGCCTATAAATTGAGGTGGAAGGCAACGTAGTTTTGGAGAAAAGAGCATGCGGAAACTCTGTCAAAATTTGGAGAGAGAGAGAGAGAGAGTTGGCGAGAGTCTTACTTCTTCTGGTGTATATGTTGAAAGAGCTACTTTGTTTCAAATTGAAGGTTTTAGGGTTTGAAAAGAAGTAGAAACTGTGAGTAAGAGTTCTAAAGGATTTATGGTTCTAGAGTTCTGAAAGAGTAGAGAGAGAGAGTGAAACCGTGAGAAATGATGGGGTTGTGTGAGTGCATGGCTGTGAAGAAATGGCTAAGATGGAATTGTTTGTGAAGGAAAGTGAAGGATAGTAAGGAGTTATGAAGAAAGGTGAAGTTGTGACCGTGAATGAGTTGTGAGGTGTCGGAGAAGGTTATATGATTTTTGTTGAAGAGTTCGAAAGTCAAAAAGGAAAAGGAATTCAATAAGCAACTATGAAGGGAGTATGGAAGTTTCGTGAAGGATAATTCATGTGCTAATTTTGTAAAGCTAAGGACTCCAAGAGAGTAATAATGCTTGTGTTTTGTCCGAAAGGACCTACATCGCAGGAGTTTGATTTTTTGTGTAATTTACTATGTTAGCCTTTAGTGATGGTTATCTGGTTAGGTTGTATTCTTATGTTAGTTTACTAACAGTTGTGATAAAAATTGTTTTCTAAGGTGATGGTTAGTGATATAGGAACAATTAGATTAATAATAATGTAGTTAATTAGTATAGGTCCCCAATTTATATTTGTAATGACCCGGATTTCTACTTCTCTTAAAAATACGTAAAAAAAATTTAAATTTTTGGTGCATGACTCAAATTCCTTACTTAAAACTCTTTGCCGTTTAGAAATCAGAGTGCCTTAGCAAAATCTGACCTTACCAAAACTCACTCTAGCATCCATTAAATAGTGGGGAAAAACAATTAACTTAAAGATTAACGGAAGCGTAAAATAAATACCTCTCAAGATATTCTTGAAATTGGAAATAGAAATACCACTCAAAACATAAGTTAGAGTTAAGGTTTAACACATAGCCTATTAAATATTTGAAACAAGCGTTAGGTCGATAAATAACGTTCAACAAAACATCTTTGTCATTAACCCTTACAAAATAGTTATCTCCCTTTCCTTTGAACCATGCCTCTACTCTGGTTGCGTTTCCTCCGGATACACCATAGGCTCCACAGGTAAGGCCTCCTCTGCTCCTGGTAAGATCACTTCATTACCTACACCACAAGTAAGGACGTGAGCATGAAGCCCAGTAAGGAAAGGGGGTAATACAAATGCTTATGACTCTCTTTAGTTCGTTTTGGAATGGGGGGCCGCCCAGACCAACTTTTCTTATGTATTTTGTTCGTTACTCATACATCGAGCGAGAAATTGGAAGAATCCATGGAGGAAGAGTAGATCTTTGTCGGCTTCAGCCACCTAGGGTAAACAGTCTCGCAATCCTGATAAGGGAAAGGTAACATTTCTCTAATTTCTGTCTACCTGACTGATCCGTACTTACTCCCCCATTCCCCAACTCCCTTCATTCTTCTTTAAATTGTTTTCTTCACTTAGGGCGTATGGGTACCACCCCAAGGTGACACCCTCTAATTGTTTCTATTAACGTGAATGCATGGGGACACTTTCAATCAAATAACACATACACGAAAAGTAAATGACAATGCTTTAGAGAATTTATAATCAAATAAAGGAGCAGAATTCAACACATAAGAAAACGAAGACGTATCCACTCATATATATAGGGCATCTACAAAAAGGAAACACACGATATTCGGCAGTTGAGCAGTATACTATAGAACGTGGTTTTATAAAGTAAATGGTGTAACGATAACGTATATCAATGACGTAGAAGTAAATCATACCCTTAGCATCTAATAAAACGGATAATAGGGCATGCTTTTACACTAGGAAAGATAACATCGGCATATAACAATGAAATGGAACCATTTATGCACTTAACAATAAAACGACTAATAGAACATGTTTTTATACAAAGAAAACAGTAGAAAGCAATATCCAATTAAAACAGCAAAATATGCTTGATAACCACTAATATACACCAGCAAGGTATTGCAATTATCAGCAGAGAAATATTGAGAATAGAACATAATCATGCTTTTATTCAACTATTCGGTGGTAAAATACGAACATCTAAGCCTGTTTTATAATCAACTATACCACAAAAAAATACGAACATTTAAGCATGCTTTTAGTCGACTATAACAGCAGGAAATATGAACGTCTAAGCATGTTTTTAATAAACTATAACAGCAGCAATTACAACATTTTAAACATAGCGGTGATATAGACTTATTAATGACTAAGAACAACAGCAACATCGTTGAAATAGATTAGCGGTAATATTCGAACAGAACAGCGAAACCATACTTAGTATCAACTAAAATATACTAGTGAATAATGTTGAATTTAAAACAACAATACATGCTCTTTACACATCTATAACAGTAGCAATAACAACTAGTTTGGAGCCGAACAACACTGCGAAAACATGCTTGCTATAAAGACTAATAATGATCCAAAACATGGAATAATGTAATGACAGAACGATGAATATAGCATTTTGGACGTAGTGGCAACAAGTAATGTATCTAACATGCTTATTATCGAGGATAGAAATGGATATATCAATGAACCTAATGGCAGTGGGGGTAATATTACTGACATACACAATATAGAGAATAAAACATGTACAACCAGAGAAAAATCATGCTCTGAAACGGGAATAAATCGCTGAATCATATGCTACAATATCATACACTTCCAGCCATGCACAGTGCTTAGTTCATTCATTGTTAACAATCACTCTTGAATCATTAGTCCAAACTTGACATCAAATAGGTCTTAATACTTCCAACTTCAAGGTCTAGTGAATAGAAATGATATTGAAATGAAGCAACTGAACAACAAAAATCAATAGAACAGGGCAGAGTTATAACCATAAGACAAAATGTAATGGAGGAAAACGCATGAGTTAGGCAGTAAGAAGACCTACAGAAATATAGCTACACATGTCAACAAATCTACTGACTTTAACCACAATCACAACCCTTACTCACACACACTTTTGCTCGGGTGTGGGGCCTCCACCTGACCAAGACAACCCATTCTTTACCCTTGTAGACGAGTCTTCACACGAACAGCAATTCCCCTTCTATCTCCACACTCCACGTAGGAACCCCTCTTCAGGAAGAACACCGAACACCAAATGAAGATGGAGGGAGACGAAGAAGTTGGAGATAAGTAGAAGCTCACCTTGGGACAACTATATGAGTTGCAGGGGACAAATCTCTGGCTGGTCGGGATCGTGGGAGTGCGATTCAATGTCGAGGAGTTGTGATTTTATTAGTTAGGCGTCATTTTCTTCTAATTTTAAATTATTTTTGACACTGATCTGCGATGATTCGGACGAGTACAAATGAGGTCTTCAAGTTTGCATTTGTCCGTGAGACAAAATTCCTTAGGCCTGGCCTCAGACGAGAAATGACGTCCCCATTTTCGTCCATACCGTCTGAGATTTACATTCGGATGCCATTTGGCTTCCGCATGTCGCCCGCATATATCGTCTGAATGTGTCCAAGAATTGGACAGATTCAATTCGGACGATGCCTCCCCTCGTCCGTCGTCGTCCACTAGCGTCCAAAAGTCTCTAGACTTGGACAGATTCGATGCGGACGCGTCCTGCCCTCGTCTGCATTGTCTGCACCCTCATCCACAAGATGACATAGTTACTTTAGGATGCAAAAACTCGTCCTGTCTTCGTTCGCAAGTGTTCATGTGGATGCCAATCCTCGTCCGCATGGCATCCGCAGGTGTCTGTTTTCGCCAAAATTCTACTTTCTTCACATTTTTCTACTAACTTTCCATCCCAAAATAATTTCCCATAGTCACACGTCACTATTTAACACATACAGGAACGAAATGTAAGATGTAATTTATCTCCAAAGTTGATTATATTGCTCAACAGGAAGATTAGTATCGGGCTATTACAATATTCAAGTGGTGGATACCATAGAATAGTGCTTATACTGTTTAAGACTAAGTTAGAAATAATACGTCAAGAATAAAGGATTAGGCGTATAATGTTATAGTGTAATAGGAATGTGATTCTATTTATGTTATAGTTGAAGCATAGTATTGTTTGTTAGTTGCTTTTAGTGTTGTTTACAATATATGAACTGTTGTGTGTGACATTCATGTAGACATGTTATAGGACTGCAGGTTATGTATTTCATGGGCTAATAATGAAGATAATAATGGTGTTTTCTACCTGGGTTCGGAGACTTAAGAGGTTGCTCACATGTAGAAAATAGCTTGTTTGAGTAAGTTCGGAGACGGAAGAGGTTGCTCTTACTCAACGAGTGGTGAGTTTGAAGACTGAAGAGGTTTCTCTCACCCAAATGGTAATGAATGTAAATGTAGGTGGGTTCATTTTTACTGTGTTCGAAGACTGAAGAGGTTGCGCTCGTGTAAAAATGAATCCAAGTGGTGATTTTGGAGACTGAAGCGGTTGCTCTCACCCAGCTTACAGATATATCAAGCTATTGCATGTAGAGTTGTCATAGAGGTTACAATTGCATCTCATGTTATATTCCTTACTGGACAATAGTCTCATTATTCCTCCTGTGATGTAGGTATGTAAGAGATCAAGGATAACAACAGTTGATGAGGCATTTGTATGTTACGGGCTTAGCTGGTTAGGATAAAAGATTAAAGAAGAAATGTAATGTTTGGGTAATAATGTTTTGAGGAAAGCAAACCTTTGTTATAGTATTTCGTTTTTATCAAGAAGGTTTTCAAATTATATTTAATTCTTTTAGTACTGTAAATACAAGTCTTTCGCTGTTGTAAATGTTTTAAGGTTTTGCAGTATGACATGTTTCAAGTGATAAATGGTTTAACAAAAAGGAGTTTATTTATGCACTTCTTATTTAAGCTAGCTTTCAAATGAAAAGTCTTTTACTGTGATTTTAAAAGAAAAACTTTTCAAAAATTATGAGTTTTAAATTGAAAGAATAACTGGGATGTCACATCGTCGTTTGAGCGAAGGCAAAGTCTTGCGCCTAAAATAGGGAAGCAACGGACGTCCCTTTTATAAGGATGGTCGTCCTTTAACACGCAGGCTTGAATGACATTAAATATAGAATAACAACGGACGTCCCGATTTGAAGAGAACAGACATCCCTGAAGGCTAAGGAATTGACGGAACAGAAATAGAGGCTAACGTCGCCTGGAGGAGTAACGTCCCATGGCAGGAACAAACGTCCCTTAATAGAAAATGGACGTTGAATTAAAAGAGAACGAACGTCTCTTTGCAAGGCTGGACGTTCCTGGTGAAGCAAACCTACCGGCGAATGACGAAATGGCGAAGCAGAAATCTTGACTAAATGGCTCTGGAATTTGATCCTTTCCCTTTAGAAATGACAGAAAATGGATTTTTAATCTTTCTGAAGTTGAATAAATATTCTTGCGGTTGAAATACTAAAGAAAGGCCGAAGCTTGGAAACTAGAAATCGTCTCTGTAAAATGAAGTCGACTTCCTCCTGTGGAAATGTTTGAAATGAATAAACTAAAATGTAACAAGTTGGTCTGAACAACACTACGGCAATGTCTCTGACTTCAACGGCTGCTTCGCAAGAAGTAGCACTCCAACTCTGATCTTTGAAAGTTCTCTACAACCTTTATTGGATAAGTTCTCCTTCGACGGCACAAAGAAGAGAAAGGATTAGCAATAAGAGAAATCACCCAAAACTTACATGTTTTGAACCAAGTTCAGTTTTCTGTATTCATCAAAAGTCGCATACAAAAGACGCTTAGAGAAGCTTAAATACGAAATTATTTAGGGTTAAGCCCTAATGACCCAATTACCAAAATAACCTTAAGCTAATACTAACTCTTGAACACAACCAAACAAGCAGACAACAAAAACAACAAACCAAGCAACAATAACAGACAACGAAATCCAACAATAAAATAAACAATAATTAAACTATTACAAATAAAAATACTTAATTTAAATTAAAATAAAAATGAGGCAGAGCCGGGGTGCATCAATATATGATGTTACAAAAATTGTATGTGTATTTCATGTTTTACATTTATTCCATTTACTAAGTTTTAGGCTCATAGTTAGGTCCTCTGATGTAGGTAAGGAGCCAATAATTGGATAAAACTAATAAAGGACGTATCTAATGGAGTATTGTTGGGTTGGATGTTTGTGCTGTTGGCGACATTGACCTTGGGGGTTATGACTCATAGAAATGGAATAAACGTATTTAAATGTTTTAAAAGTTTTCAAGTTTTTAATGACTTCAAACTGTTTTAAGTTAGTGTTTTACTTGTGTTTATTTAATAGCTTTTAAACTACTAGTTTGTAATATTTTATATGGTTATGACTTCCATTGTTTGTTACTCTGGTTTTCCCTCACGAGTGTTTTAAAGGAAAGAAAATTTTTATACGGTAAAAAGTTACGGGATGTTACAGTATAAGCACTTTTCCACTGCGAGTTTTCTAAAACTATATGGTAGAGTCATTTCCCTCAAGTTAAGAGCGATGTTTACTCAATTCATTTATCATAGTTACAGTGTTTAGGTTATTAGCAAAAATTGTTTAGTGGTTAACGTGTCATTGATCTCATAGTATAGTGTTTATTTTGTTAATTTCTCTTTATTAAATGAAGTTATTTAATAATTGACTAAAAATAAAATACATAGCCTATTCATAATAATTATTAGATTTTTTTTCTTAATAAATGATTTTGATGTTTCTGAGACTTCACATATTTTAAATCATGGTTTATAATGTCCTAATCAAATCTAACTTTTCAATCGATTTGGGAAAAATTTATTGTTTGAAATTTTAGAAAAAAAACTGAATTTGTGAGTCATTCCAATTTAAATATTAAGTCTAATAAAGTAATAAAAGATTAATTAATGATATGATTAATAATATTTGAATTAATTAATATGAAGTCTAATAATATATAAACAAACACATATATTTATCAATTCAAACATGCATATGATTCAAATTATCATGCAATCACAATTCAAATGAATATCTAAATCATCTAAAATATTCAATAATATTTTTTGATGGCATAACGTTATGAGAAAATGGATTTGATGGTAAATGGATATCCAATACTAATTTTTAAATCTCAAATTGAATAGAAACTTAATTTGATTTAATTCTTATGAATTAATGTTTATTCAAAATTCAAGAAACAAAAAACTAAAATTTCTAAGTTAGATCTAATTAACTTAACAATATACTTTTTTCTCATGAACAAAATCAAGTTGGGTTTGATACCAATTTCATAATAACATAATGGGTAGTCTATGATATAAAATTGCATCTTTTTCACTATATCATGGTTCTCTACAACGAACAATAATTTGATAAGAACAAAATAGAAAGAGTTATTTGCAAAGTGATTTTGCTTATGATATTTTTATCTGAATCAATTCAAATGTCTGAAATTTTCTTTGTTACTTTAATTAGGATTAAGAATTGACAAATTTGATGATTAACTAGTAAAGTTGACAAATTTGTAATTGACTCATATTGACTATACACCTATTAGAAACTCTCTTTTGATATTATTAAAAATTACTAATGATTGTATTAAGTCTTGTAAAGAATTTCAAGTTATTTTTTAGATATCGGGTTCCTTTAGTCGCCTAGAGCTTAACAGTTAACGAGTAAAGTTCAAACAGATTGCATAACAAATTGATGGACCTAATTTTGGCTGACCAGAAAAATAATGCAGTTGACCATAATACAGGTTGATTGAAAGACAAATTAGAGAAGCTATAATTCATCAGACAACAGTCATAGTGGACCTCAGAATGGATAAGATTGCACCACATTTTTAAAGCATTTGGTTTTAGTCGACTTGGAGGACAGTTTTAACACTCCAAAAATTGTCATGAACAATTTCATGTGTGATATGGCAGATTGGAATATAAGTGGAATGAATAACATTACAATAGGAAATATATATAGTGTTTAGAGAAGAATAATTTTGTAATAAAATATAAAATTTATTTTATTTAAGGCAAGTTACAGACTTATGAAAGCTAGAGTCAAAGATTATATTTTAATAAAAATATTAGAATTATTAAGTAAGTCAAGAATAAGAAAAGCTAGTGTGAAGTATTTTATTTTTATATACAATATAAGATTTATTAAGTATGTTACGAGATTATGAAAGTTTGGTGTGAGAAGAATTAGAAAGAAGGATGTAAGAATATTCACATAAGAATTATTGTTATTAAATTTATTAAGGAAATTTGGGCGTGAAGGGAGTAGGAAAGAATAATGTGTAAAGTGTCAATGTAAGGGTGTCCTGTGGATTGGAATGGGTCAATAGAAGCATTTTTATCTGCAGAAGTTAGTTGTCAGTGAAGGAATTGTATATGTGGCTTAGCGGACAATGCAAAAGAGTAGTATCCATGAAAGTGTTAGGATTCACGGAAGCATTAGTGTCCACAAAAGAGAATATGTCTGCAGAATGGACGACGTAGTATTATAAAGATGATGTGCCCACGGTGAACAATGAAGTTGCGAAAAGGAGAATCGAACAATTAGGACCTAGAAGGATGCCTGGATAAATTTGAAAGAAACGCTTGTTTTTGTATCATTGTGGTTATGAGTGGAATGTTTTATTTATTAAGGAGTTTAAGAATTATATTGTTCTGTTTTGAATGAAGGACACGAGAGGTTGGACTTTGGAGAAGAGTAAGGAACTAAGGACCTAGCAAATTTTGAGAACAAATTTAATTAAGGGGGGTAAATTGTAGTGACTGCGATTTTGTAAGAAAAATAATAATTAGTATAAGGAAGAAATTATGATTAAGGGTATATATAAATGTAAAGAATGTTAATAAAAAGGGGAATAGAACAATAGTTTAAATTGGGTAGAAGTTAGAATGGAAAGAATCAGATATCCAGTGTAGTGCATATTTTAACCGTGACTTATAGACATTGTCATTTTAAAGGAATTGCTTACTGATAAGGAGTTGTCTAAGCATGGTGTCCGCAAGAGCATACTGATCCATGGAAGGAAGGAATTTAGATGTTGCACGGTGTCATTTTGGACAAAGAAAATGGTTAGGATGAGGGGAGCCAATGGCAACCATTGGATCTATGTGCGGGAGGGGTATACACCATTCGATTAAGAGTGAATGGATGGATGTCGTGGAAGGGGAAAGGTTCCCTAGCGAGAGTGTGCTTGACCGTTGGATTAAATAGGAGACGAATCATTGAACGTTCGATTGGGTATTTCATGCTTCTACGAGGGATGGAAGATTTGTTATGGGAGAGAGTTGGGTTGTTGGATGATATGATTGATTGTGTTGATAACCGTTAGATCAAGGATGGAAGCCGCAGTTGTGCGGTAAAATGGAGGGCTATTAGATGAGAAGAGCGGGCGAAGGATTGACCATTAGATGAGAGAAGGCGATGGAAAAGATGCTTCCACGGAATGAAAGATTTTTTGTGGAAGAGAGAGGAATCGTTGGATGAAAATGGCGGATGAGACAAGTGCCGTTGGATCAAGAAAAAAATGCTTCCGCGGCAAAGAAAATATTCTATTTGGAAGGAGGAAGAACCATTGGATTTAATTGAGAATCAAATGTGGATCGCCAAAATGTCACTAGATTGCGGGAGAAAGAGAAATGCGTCGTTGGAGGGTTAAACGTCGTCGTTTAGCTTGGAAGTCATGGAAGGAAACGCGTATGCTGAAAGGGACATGTCAGCTAATTTAAAAGAATGTCATTGTTTCAAAGGAAAAATGCGTCCAAGGAGAAATAAATAAGGAAAGGAATGACATCTCTTTGACTGAAGTAAACTCAGCTAATAGTGATGTCACAAGAGCATAGACGTCTATGGACAAAGACACTTCTGGAAATACAACGTGGCATGAAACGATTGGTTTAGCGGAATGAATATTCATGGAGAATATTTTTGGAGGATATTATCGTGTCTGCGGCAGTTTGTACTTTCACAGTTGTAGATCATCGTTTGAAGCAGTTTCTGGATGATGAAGAATGTTAACAAATTTCGAGACGGTGTAGTTAAGATGATGACGGTTGCCATTTGACTATGCTCAAGACGTGGAAATATTATTACCATGAAGCATGTAGTTGGATGGAGAGTTAATACGACCGTTTTGGAAAATGAAAGGTGGCGACCTCTCGGTTGAAGGGGTAAGATTCATAGATGGTTTATGGACGAGATATTTTGGGGAATGAGTAACCCTTGATATCTAAGTAGACGAAGTGGTGGCTTTTCATTGTGAGTGTTATTTCAAAGGTTTCTAACATTTGTATGTTAAGTTTGGGCTGTAGAATACGAGTTCCAAAACTTATGTGAGAAAAGAAAATTTGTGAGGAAATGAGTGTTCGACCAGTGACTAAAGTGTCAACAAACCAAGAAAGGTTAAAGAGGAAGTGAAGGCTGGAGATAGTCACGCATTAAGGAAACTATGGGGTGTTCAACCTGCTCTTGTAATGGAGGAATTTATGAGCATGAAAGATAAGTTGGTTCATGGTTTTAAAGAAGGGTAAGTAATGACTGTGTATCTTTGGCCCTTTTGGGACTGCACCACAAAAACACTAAGGTTAAGTTGTTGATGATTTTGTATGATGATATAGATGCTTCAAGAAGTTAGTTGATTGGTCTATTGGTTTGTTAGATGATATTCTATGAATTGAGGATCTGTTAGATATGTTATAGATGTTACTAGAAGATTTAGGTGATTTGTTAAGTTGTATTTTAGATGTTTGAAGAATTAATGGTATGTTCGTTGATGTTAGAAGATGTCTGGTAGATTGATGATTTTGATATATTGATGTTATGTTGATCTATAGTCAATGCTATGTTATTTGAGGATTTAATGACCTGCTAGAAAATGTTTATATAATTGATGTGCTGTATAAATTGCTTGAGGATTTTATGACATGTTAGATGACATTCTATTTTGATGGTGATGTGTTTGTTTGCATGTAGGTTGTATGTTCATGCATCATGTTTTTAGAAAAGATGAATGAAAATGTTTTCTCAAGCAAATGATTTTCATGTAAGAAAGATAAAATATGTTGAAGATACATAAATGGGTTTTGAGGGTAGGTTGTCCCAAAGGTTGGACCAGTGGGTACATTAGCTCATTAGTTTGTTCTCGGTTGATGCCGGGGCAGACCGACCAAAGGTTTGCTGGGTCGCCGTACTTCAGAAATGCATGGCAGCTAACGGAGGACTCCCAAAGGTTGGAGTCTATCTCCCAAAGATGCAAGACTATCTCCCAAAGGTTGGATAATAGTGGTGTGTGTCCCACTGCCAAGCCTACTCATTCCCAGAAAGAGAAAGAAAAAGAAAAGAAACATAATAGAAAGAAAGAGAAAAGAAAGAACAGAAACAGAAAACAAAAAGAGAAAAGAATATGCATGCTTTTAATGATAACATGTTGGTGTGGCAGACTGCCTTATAAAGGTTAGGAGAGGCCCAAGTGTGGGTTTGACCCATATTAGTGGGGGTACACAATCCCACATCGCTTGGGAGAGTAGAAAATGCATGGTTTACAAGTAGAGTTCCCCTTCTTACCTAATACAACGTGTTTTACGCTAACCCTAAGAACAAAATCGTGCAGGCCTCAGCCCAAAGCAGACAATATTATACTAAGAGCACTAGGGGATGTTACAAATGATATCAGAGCAAAATCTCAATCGGAAGTGTGGCCGACGAGGACGTCGGATCCCTAAGGGGGGAGATTGTGATAGCCTGCTCTGTGAATGCCAGGAAAGGCCCTGGTGTAGGTCCAACCTATATTAGTGAGGGTGCACAATCCCACATTGCTTGGGAGAGTAGAAAATACATAGTTTATAAGTAAGGTTCCCCTCCCTACCTAGTACAACACGTTTTGGGCTAACCTCGAGAACAAAACCATGTGTGTAATACCTCAGAACTAATTTTCCCACGTTCGAGATGTAATCAAACTTGGAGGAAAGTAATATAACTCATTTCATATTAATATTTGGTTAGTTATGACATATTTATGGGGAAAGATTATGGGGTAAAAAGTCAAGTAGGAAAATGTGAGAAAAATGCTATCCTGGGCATTTTTGGATGCTTGTGGACGACATACTCATCTGCAAATGGTTGGAGCGTCGCCTTGCGCCTTGGGACGACTTAGGACGAGATCTAGCATCCTAACTTCACTGTGATGTGGAGATGCGAATGAGGTCCAGACGATCCGGACGCGGATGGCCTCGTTCGAATGAAATCTATAAAAATCCTAGGGACATTCGGACACTTGCGGATGACATATTTGGATGCCAAATGTCGTCCGAAGGTCGACTGCGGACGGTATGGACAAGGGTGGGGATGCCAATTCCCGTCCGCAATCATAATTTGGCCTGTGAATTTTACACTTGCAGAGGAGATCAAGGTGTCCGCACTCGTCTAAAATATCGCAGCTCAACGAAAATCTAGGGATTTAAATTAGACCATTTGTCGTGTAGTTCATAACTACACAATCTCCCGAAAGCAAAACGCTCCCAGACAAGAAATCGCCCAGCTCCAACTTGATGTAGCCCGTCGACCTCCCCTCTCCTACGCAAATGATCACCCCTACCCCTAGTAAGCCTCTCCCTCCTTTTTAACTGGACCATTTCATTCCTCTCCTTCCCCTGCATACCTCCTCTTCGTCAGCTTCTTCTCTTCTAGTGGGAGATATTGTTGCTGGGAATCGGAGTTGCTGCTGTACCTGTTAAATTCTTCAACACCTAGGTAAGGACATGGGTTAGTCTTGGCCAAAGGAGGCCCTACCCACAAGTAAATTGAGTGTGTGTGTGGTGTTGTAGTTAAAATCTATAGATTCCCAGGATAATGTTCTGTTGATGCTTCCTACAAATTTTCTTATTGTCTTTACTTTGTAGCTATTCTTTTCATAACTTGCGGTTAAATTTCATTAAAAATTTGATTTACATTTTCCTAAGAGCATTACCATGAACGAACAATGAACGTGAGTGAAAGGAACGAAGGACTCTATGTGTTACTTACTAGATTAGTATTGTCTTGTGACTTCCTTATGTTCTGAGCATGACTTCCTTCCGTCCACTGCCTAATGATACCTCTGTTGTGGTTGTTGAGTTTATCAATCGTAATGTTCTGCTGTGATTTCGCTGTAGCTATCTCTGCACTCGTCCGAATTATCCCAGACATACGAATAAAATGATGAAAAATCATAGAAAATCTTAAGAAACTGACAAGAATCGGCCCTCCCCTCTCCATGGACGACAAAGTCGGCCCCTATGTCGTAGCTGGAC
Source organism: Begonia loranthoides (assembly GCA_022433065.1). NCBI lineage: Eukaryota > Viridiplantae > Streptophyta > Magnoliopsida > Cucurbitales > Begoniaceae > Begonia > Begonia loranthoides. The sequence goes on along the minus strand of CM039480.1, from coordinate 18,513,722 downwards.
GCCTCCCCTGCCTCCATCCATCCCCTCCTTGCCCCTTAGGGCGCTCATGGTATCCCTCCCTTCTTCCCAGGTAATACCTCCCTCCCTTCCTTCAGTCTTCATTGCCAGTGTGAGAATTCCAGAGAGCAAGAGAGGGAGCTATGAGCTGAGGGTGGCCGAGAATGAGAGTGAGCTGAGTGAGAGAGAAATTGTGTGTGCTAAGCGTTACGTGAGTGTTATTTGTGAGTTGGGTGAGCTACTGTGAAGTGGGAGAGGAACCGTGGCTGGTGAAAAGGGGAGAGCTGTCCGTGAGTTTGAAATCGTCGATAGGTAAGGATTAAGGGGTGTTTTGGCCATTAAGGCCCTACACCACAAGTATGGGTTGTGAGTGTGTTTCGTTAATGGATAGTGTGATTTTATTGATGCTTTGTAATATTTTCCTTAGTGCTCTAATAGTTATTAGTACTGTAATTAGTTATTTGTAAGTGCTATTGGTTGATGAATGATTGTAGTAAAGCGTAGAGTAAAATGTGAAACAAAGAATGACAAGCTGGAGGATGAGATGAGTAGGAATGAACTGTGATTTCCTCTGCTTATGCTAATTTTATTCTTGTTGTTTACTTTCCTATTTGCTGTGAGTCAATTTCCTCTCTGATAATTAGCTACCCACATGTAAATTAACTAGTTGTTAAATGATTCCTCGATAGATAGTGTAGAATGCTAGTATGTTGGGGATAAATTCTAATTCCGTGATATTTCCTTGTTAGTTTGGTAGAGTATTGTTGCCCTGTAATGTTTCCCTGTTGGTAGTTCATGGATTCCTTGTTATTAGCCTTGTTATGAATGCTTAGACATAAGCAGTTGACGAATGAGAAATGCTTAGACAAATGGGTGAAGTTAAGTTTGGGACAACTGAGTGCCAACTTAATTCTCGCAATTGTTTAGTTAGTGATTATGAACTGATATTTCCATCATTATTGTTCTATTATCTTTGGTCATCTTACTTTATATCTAGCATGTTACTTGTTAACCAACCTAGCTAAAGGATAATTAATCGAGCATGTTAACTAGTTGTTTAACCTTGAGCATGTAATTAACGAAAGCATGAAATCCGAACAGCATATTAATTAACTAAGTCATACCATGTTTAATTAGCATGTCAATTTCTTTTGTTAAATCAACTAGCAGCATGTTAACCAACTAGGGTGATTAGTTAACTTGAGCCTGTTAATCGTTACCCACGCCTATTAATTAACTTAAGCATGTTAATCAACTACTTGATTAAGCATGTACGTCGACCAATTGAGCATGTTTAATGATTTTTATTTAATTGTACATGTAAATTAACTAGGATAACCAATTAGAATAATAACTATAATTCTACTAGAGTATGTTAATCAACTTGAATATCTAATTAGCATGTTAACTAATTGTCCTTAGCATGTTGTTTTCTATTGGATCCAAGCATGATTAGTAACTCGGATAAAAGCATGAAATCAATTCTCGAGCATGTTAATTTAGTTATACTTTACTTTTTGATGCACGCTGATTGTTAATTTCGTTATATGTCCTTTATTAATTCAACTTATATATCCATGCATGCCTCGTCTTCGATTCTATAAGTGTTTCCATTAAATATTTTACTTTCTTGTATATGCGCTTTTAATTACAGTTTGTTTTCATGTCAACGCGATTTTCATTACTTTTCTCTTATATGGGCTTTTCATTTTAGTACTCTTATCTCAATGCGCAATTTAATTATTATGCCAGTTATGTTAGGATGTATCATGCATCATGTTAGGTTAAGAACGTATGAGCATGCATCATGTTAATAGAGACTAGAGGTGTCTAACGAGCCGAGCGAGCCGAGCCTGAAAAAGTAAAGCTCGTCGAGCCTGCCGAGCTTAATGAACCAAGCCTAACGAGCCTGCCGAGCCTAACAAGCCGAGCTTAACGAGCCGAGCCTAACGAGCCGAGCCTAACGAGCCTACCGAGCCTAACGAGCGAGCCTAACGAGCCTAATATACACAAATAATAATATCGTATATAAATTAAAAAAAAACATTTTTATTATAGTTTAAAATAAAAATAAAAATTACAATTTGAAATAAAAATGAAAAGGAAATAATTTAAATGAAAAATGCAATTTCAAAACACAACTTTCAACGTTCAAGTTCAAGTAGCAAATATATGAAAATGAAAATTATAATTTGAAATTGAAATGAAAATTTAGTCTTCGTCATCCAAAATTTTGAATTCTTCAACTATGTCATCCTCTCGTTGTTGATCTCTCGTCACAGCGTCGTTCCAATCCTTTATGCAAATAAGTGCTTCAACGATGTCTGGTGCAAGTCTTCCTCGTTTATCATCGTATACACGTCCACCTGCACTAAAAGCAGATTCCGAGGCTACTGTAGAGACCGGAGGTGTTAGTAGATCACGTGCCATTTTTGAAAGAATAGGAAATGTAAGAGAGTTGGTTTTCCACCAAGCCAAAACATCAATTTCTTTTTCACGAGGAATTGAATAATTGGTAGTAAGATAATTATCAAGTTCATTTTTCTGTGAAGTATGAGAATAAACATCATTATCTATTGCATCAAATATATCATCTATAAAATTTTGTGGAGCTCCACCACGAGCACCACTACTAGAGCTAGCATTAACATGTGAAGATTGCATGAAACGATCAACATTAGAATATTTAAGTTCATAAGAATAATATAAATGATCAAATTCAATTTTTAATTGATCAAAAGTAATTGAAGAAGAAATACCTAAATTAGAAGAAATTTTATCAATCATTATACTCACTCTTTTTAATTTAAATCTAGGATTTATTATGCATGCAAAACAAAAAATATTAGGTATATTAAGCCAATATTTTTTGAATTTTCTTTCAATTTTATCAATCAAGGGAGAAAGTTCTTTTATTTGTCTAAATTGTTTAAAAGTGCCCCTTAATGTTATAAAAGTTGGTAGAACAAGATGAGTTGTTGGATAATAAATTCCCGAACATGTCATTGTAGCTTCAAAAAATGGTTTTAGAAAATCAAGAAATAAATTAGCAATATTACAACTACTTTGATCAAGAGTAATACATTTTGTTTTTTCATTAATAAAAGCACAAATAACTAACCAATACGGCTTAGCATTTTCCAACATTAAATAAGTCGAATTCCATCTTGTATCTACATCTGTTTTTAATTTTCTTGGTTTAAGTTGAGAATCGATACAAAATTTTTTATATTCTTGTTGTCGCGTATTAGATGAAGTAATATAAGAAATCCCAGATCGAATAGATTCAATATGACGCGAAATAAATGACATGCCATCTCGAACAACTAAATTTAAAATATGACAAACACATCTCATATGAAAAAGAGTATTATGAGCCGTATCTAATTGAAATAACTTTTTAAATTAAAAAATTGCAACATCGTTAGCAGAAGCATTATCAAGCGTAATTCTAAAAATTCTATCTCTAATACCATATTCTTGCAAAATTCCAACAATATATCTATAAATGGTAACACCACTATGTGGATATTCACAACTACGAAATCCTAACATTCTTTTATTTAATTGCCAAGAGTCGTCAATAAAATGAGAAGTTACGACAATATATCCTAACGCATTAGGTGCACTCCATAAATCAGAAGTAATACATATAGACATAGACGGAGAATTTGAAAAAAAACGCAATTAATTTATTTTTCATATTATTATACATTTTAATAATATCACTTCGCGTCGTAGTTCTAGGGACTCGTCTAAAACTAGGATTAACATACTCTTTCATAAAATTTTCAAATAACTCACTATCAAACATAGATAAAGGGCCTCCGACTGTGACATATATTTTGCTCCTTCTCTCATTTTATTATGTGAATACATAAAATTGTCACTGCCACTAGCATTTATAAGTGTTTGTCTAGGGTCATTCACTTGCTCCTTTAATTGACAACTAGCATAATGTCTACCAATTGTGCTCGTAGAACTACCAGATTCGTATGCAAAATTTTTAATACAATATTTGCATTGTACTCTACTTTTTATTTTTCCACCTATTTTAACATCTTTTATTTCGAAATGATTCCACACATTCGACTTTTTATTTCTCTTTTTTCTAGGTGACGATGTGGATGCATGTGCAAATGATTGACCAAATGAAATTGTGACATTATCTTCCCTAATTTCCTCAATATCATCGTTAGTGTCATTGAAAGTGTCAAGCAAAAATTCACATGGATCCATAATTGAAAAAATTGACTAATGCGAAACAATTAATAATAAAAATGATGCCGCACACCAATTACGCAACAATAGTATGTAATTGTTGTGATCAACTCGACGAATACGACGAGTCCTACAAAAATTGAAAAAAAAATTGTTAGTTAAATAATACACATTAAATTTACAAAATGAAAAAAAACTAAATAATATATATACCTTTTGAAATTGATAGGAGTGATTGAAAAATTGCGAATTTGAGAGATTGAAAAATAAATTGAAATATTGAAGAAAATATTGATGAAAGAGTAGAGAGAATCTTTGAAATTGTTGTGAAAAATAAATGAGGAATGTGGAGATATATATAGGATTTTTGTAGAGTGAAGAGTGAACCTTCACTCTTCTTGAAGAAGCAACGGTCTTGAAGACCGTTGCTTTGTTCGGACTATTGGGCAACGGTCTTGAAGATCGTTGCTTCGTTCGGATCGTTGCCCAACAGTCCAAACAAGTGTCCCTCAGTCTGAGAGACAAAGGTCACACTGTGAGTCGAGAACTCACAGACGAAGTCTGTGAGTTCGAAAATCACAGACGACAGGTCTGTGAGTCTGAGTTCGTTCAGACTCACAGACGACGACAAGCCTGGATGATCCAGCCTCGCAGGAATCATCTAGCAAAGACGTCGAGACATCTGTGTGAGTCCAGATCCAGCAGCGAACGAAGAAGACGACGAGCCCTCGACCTTCGTTTGTTCGTCGACACCTCGACAAGCTTCATCCTTCGACGCGAGTTCCAGCGCTGGCCTCTAGCAGACTCCAGCCTCGACAACCTTCATCCTTCGACGCGAGATCCATCGAGCCAAAGACGCGAGATCCAGCTAGCCCGAGCTTCGGCGAGCTTCGCCTGGCATTTGCTGTCTGGCGAGCTTCGGGCCTTCCCGCGGCAGAGGGCTAGCGGGCTGGCTCGCCGGGCCAGCCCACCGGCCAGGCTCGGCGAGCTCACGAGCCTGGGTGCTCAGCCTCTACTCGGCCCGTCTACCGGGCCCAGGCCGAGCCCGTTCGGTGACTGTAGCGGGCCAAGCTTAGCTCGGACCACTACAGTGACGAGCTGTGCGGGCGGGCTGGAATAGAGACTAATAGGGAGTGCCACGGGATGGCACGCAAGCATGCAGGAGTGAGGATAAAATGATGGAAAAGGGTAAAAATAATAAGATAGTAAAGGTTCATGTGGTACCGGTAGCTTAGCCCGGCACAGGAGCTGGAAAAAGAGATAATAAGATAATAAAGGTTTCTATGGTACCGTTAGCTTAGCCTGGCATAGAAACTGGATAAGAAAAAGAAGTAGAAAATGAAATTGGGAGTAGATGGGTAGCGGATGTAGTCTGCAATCTAGGTGGAGCCCCTCCCTGATAGGGTACAGAAGTTCTAGATTGCAAGAAAAAGGTTAGATCCGAACATTATGCCATTGAACGAGAAAACCTCCCAATTCTAGCTTGAAGTACGAGTAATGACTTAAAGTAAAGTAATAAAATGGTAAATGGCTAATAAAAGGATTGGTTTGGGTGGCCCCCATTCCAAAAAGGACTAAAGAGAGGCATTTCATGCATTTTACCTTTTCCTTACTAAGCCTTCGGGCTTACAGTTGCTTGTGGTATAGATGTAGGTACTAGTACACTATGAGGAATACACGGACTAGAAGGAGCAAAAGATAATAATCAGACAATAAAGGCAGCGAATGATGGATTTGCACGTCGAGGGAGTCCGGGCCTGGCCAGACATAAAGAGGGTAAAAGAGAAACCATTTAATTATGTTAGGTTTTCAATGATATAATTAAATTAAGTAGTGAGTTGTATAAAAAGTAGTATTTTAATGGTTTAGTATTTCTTCTTTGATTTAGTTATTTACGCTTCCGCAAAGTTTTAAATAAATGATTTTCATAACGCTTCCGCATAATTTTATTAAATGGGATTTTTATAACGAGTTTTATGGACGGTTGGTAGCGATCTGGACTTAGGCACTCTCTGATTTGGTTTCAAAAAGAAATTTCAAATTTTCATGCGTTTTTAAGGATTTATGAAAATCCGAGTTGTTACAGTCTGTAAGCAGGAGCCCAGAAATGGGAACGAAGCCATGAGGTTAGTCCTCAAGTGTGAGCCCAGCAATCGAAGTAGGTAATGTAAACATAAAATATATTGAAATAGAAAACGAAAATAGAAAACGAAAATAGAAAACGAAAACAGAAAATTGCATACAAATTTTAAAAGCAGAATAGCATGTGCATTGCATATTTATTTTATATCGCTTATTGATCATTAAGCTCATAGTTTAAATCTTATGATGTAGGTATATGCAAGAACAAATTAAGGAGCAGTTGTTGAAGGATTTGTACACGCGGATCTTGTGGCTGGTTAGGCTAAAGATTAAGTGAAATGTAAAATGTTTTGTAAAGTTAATAACAAATGTATAAAGTGATTTCTATTTTAAGTTAAACGAAGTTTTCTAAGTTGTAAATGCTTTTAAGAAAAAGATTTTATTCATTGTCTTTAAATGGTTTTATGAATGAAAAGTTTTCTGCTATGCAATTGTTTAAAAGGATTTGATGAAAAGAAAATTTTAAATTTTAAGTGATTTCTAAAATATCATGTTTTAAAATAGGAAAACTAGGACGTTACAGGTTGGTTGTTGTTTACATTTGAAACATCGATCGAGGATGTAACACCCCGACCTTTTATATGTCGGAAATTAATAAGTAAAATTGAAGGGTAATTGTCAATATTGGATAATTGTCGGAGTGTTACAAAGGACGTAATCGTAGACTATAACTTAAGAAATTTATTAGGGCATAGTTAAGATTTAATTGGAAGCAGGAAAATCTTATGGGACAAAATTTAAGTTAGGAAAAATTAAGGAAAAGCTGTTTATGGTCAATTCAGAGAAATGCGGACGCCTCTAGGATGAGGAATGGCGTCTGCAAGTGCACTGTTGGCCGTCTCTTAACCTTGGGATGATGTAAGGACAAGGATCTCTTGTCCTCACCTGACTCTGTTGCAAACTGGGTACATTTGGACGGTAGTGGACAAATGCGAACGAGATGAAGACGCGTCCGATTTGAATCTATCCAAATTTTGGGTACATTCGGACGAAGTGTGGATCCTATTTGGCATCCGAATGTCGCTTGCAGACAGATTTTCAAAGAGGTCAAGATGCTAATTCTCATCACAATCCTCATTTTTGTCTGCACAGTGATGTTTCGGACGACATGCAGACAAGACCAGGACGCAAATTGGTGTCCGAAAAGTCCCCAGTTTTGCGAAGAATAAATTTTTAATAACGAATTTTGGGGATAAAAACTCAGGATGGCAGCCACGAAACCAGCTTTGGAGATACGATTCTCCCACGACCGAATCACATCGCCCCATTTTCGCAAGTCCCTCTCCTCCAATTGGTGCACAACGGTTCTCGAAGTAAGTAATTCCTCCTTTTAAGCACCAATTGGGGCCTCCTTCTGGGATTTTCTAGATTTTCCCTTGTGAGAGAGAGTTCCATTTGAGTGAGAGAGAGAGAGACCTTCTTAAGGGTTGTGAGGTTTCAGAGTGCTAAGTTCATCCTAGGAAGATTCGCGGAGGTGGAGTGATCGTGTACTCCCTGTAGGCGGTGGAGCTGTCAATTTTCGTCATTGCTGTTCGTGAGATAAATTCTTCTTTAGAGGTAAGGATTGGGTAGAGTCTCAGCCGTCAAAGCCCTACCAACAAGTAATGTGAAAATTGTGTTAATTTTCCTTAATATCCATTGCTTGAATATCTTGTGCATTGAATTCCTTATGGATATCTCCTGTTAAATTCTTTAGCTAATAACTTGTTGGGTGACTTATTTTCTATAAATTTCTCTATTGTAAAGGTTGAAATGAAAGGATTAAAGAAGAAAATGAATGATGAATAGAAAGTTATAGGATGATGTGAAAAGCGTGAATGAGTTATGAATACGATTCACGATGGTTCTATTATGTACATTTTATTTTGGAATATTTACTCTGCATATCGTCTCTCATATTATTTGCTTTCTTGGTTCTGGTTAAGAGCTGTAAATGCTCTAGATAATTACCATAAATTTGCTTAGCATGTTTTTGTTATATTAAATTGACTTGTTAAGTAGATTTCTATGCATGATCTAATATGTATGACTGTTTGTTTGCTGTTGATCTCTTTAATCCGAGCATATTTACATTAATTCCGTTATTAACTTGTTTCAAATTATTAAGCATGTTCATGTTCTATGTTAATGAGATAAGCATGCATAGATATATTAGTTTAGTATTCTGAATCTAGTTATAATGTTGTTGCATCGATGATGTTAAGTTGTAAGATAGAATGATGAAGTGAAGAATGACATGATATGTACATATGACCATGAATGAATAGAAGATTTCCTTTCTATTTTGTTTATATTCAATTGTTGTAGTTTCCTATACAATTCATTGTATTACTTGTTGTAGTTTTCTAGTGATTAATGCTTACTTCATTCCGTTAATCAAGCATGTGTAGATTAATTAGGATGATAATCATGCGAGCATTTTTAACATATTCAACAGTTCTGAACATGTTTGATCTAGGACTAATCCAAGTATGTATCATTAACTGAATGACCAATAGGAGCATGTTTACTCAATTAAGATAAGAATCATGAGCATATTTCTCATCGTATAAAAATGACAAGCATGTTTCCCCTAGTTAATTGTTAAGCATATTATTCAGTACGTTTTCCTATGTGTTTATCAAGCATGTACTGTTTTCTATTTGGTTGACTATATTTCCATATAAGTGTTTGTTTATATGAGCATGTTTAGTTAGTTTAGCTTATGGAATTGTTTTGGTAAGCATGTGAACGTAGTTATAATTAGGGAATCAATTATGTTTCTATTAATAGTTGCTAAATACGTTTCCAATTGCAAAATTACTAAGCATGTTATCATCTAATCATTAATTTTTACATCTAAGCTTTATAACATTGTTAAGCATGTTAATTCACTTAGATACCTTGTATGTTAATAGATTATGTGATTGTAGCAGAGGTGCAACCAAACATGTTATTCTCTGTGCTAATTATTCGTTATTATTGTCTTCTTTGTGTGATCTTAATTGTAGTTGTTTGTTATAAATGTTGCCATTGTAGTTCGTTGTTATAATTTCTTTCAATTAGTTGTATTCGCTATTCATTTCCGTTGCTTTTATTAGTATGTCTCATGCATCAGGATAATAGAAACACGTAGGGAGTGCCACTTTGGGGTGATACTCACATGCATGATGTTAAAGAAATGAACGAATGAATGAAATGAACGAATGAATGAATGAATGATGGGAAGTTGGGTGGTGGATTGGTAGTTCAGATCTAATCTGGCAGCTAGGCTACACCCCTACAGTGTCGGGAAAGGGTCTAATTTGTACACAGGAGGCTAGAAGCCGATCAAACTATACCATCACACATGGGTGCCTCAACTTCCGGCTCGATATACGAGTTATGAATGAATGAACATAATGAAAGATTGGTTTGGGGCGAACCCATTCCAAGTAAACTAAAGAGAGGCATGATCATATTGCATAATCCCTTTTCCTTACTAACCCTTTGGGCTTACAGTTTACTTGTGGTGTAGGTATACGTGTATGACGAGAAGAACGATGAAGAAAACACAAAGCAATTGATGAAGGATTTACACGGGCAAAAATTGTAGCTGGTCAGGCTAAAAAAGACTAGTAAAGTAATTTGTAAAACATAACGATTACTTAGCATGTTTTAATTAGAATGTTTTCGCCTCCGCCCTATTTTAAATAAGTCAGTTAGGCTTCTGCTATGTTTTAGATAAATTATCGTTGCTTCCGCTATGTTTTGATGAACGATTTTCATAACAAATGTAATTAATGGATTTTGACGGTTTGGTTTTAGCACTTTGATTATGAAGAATTTTAGTTGTCTTACAAAAGTTTTAAATTTCACGCATTTTTAAAAGCTTATGAAAAACTGGGTATGCTATTCGTAAGCAATAGCCCCCAAGTCCAAACAGATATTGTCCGCTTTGGACCAACCTCTGGACCCTCACAGATTTGTTCCTGGAACCAAGCCTTTTGGCAAACCTCGTGCATCATCTTGGCCGAAAACACGTCTGCTTGTCTAAGGCAACTACCCACTTATATCCTGTTCTCATTTCCTCCCCCAAGTCGATGTGAGATTGCACATCCCCCCTTTCAAGGATACTACAGAGGACGACTGCTTACTGCTTGTTGGTTACTATTTATGTTTGAGACATTGTTTGAGGATATGTTACTATATTATGTTTCATGCATGTCAGACTATTATTATGTGTCACGTGTATGTTTCTTACATCATGAAAAATGTTTTCATTAAGAAAGACGGAGAGCATGAAAGATAGACTAAATAAACGTAAATAGTCATTGTGGGTGAGGTTGAGTTGGCTATCTTGCATGAGGTGGACCAAATGGTACCACTCTCTCCCCTATATTAAATTACCCACAATTATTGTACTATAAAGTGGAAGAAAAAGAAAAGAATGAATAATTGGAAAAGACATGCTTTTTACGAACTGCATCTCATATTAGACTCATTGATGAAATTTGTGACATGGGTGATAATGAATTTATTGAGGAACTTAAGGATATGAATGAATGAGGATTGAAGTTAATGGAGAATTTTCATGGACGACACTATGACGTTGGTAAAGCAAAGTTGACCAGTGGGTGATGATTTGAGAAAAATATATTTCAAAAGAAAGGCTTTTTGGTTTTATTTGTGCTTTTAAATGTTTGAACTTAGTTAAAATATTTTATGAATATTTATGTTTATTTATGTCGGGTTTTATTGTAGTGCCAAGAAAATTAATTTACGTGTAAAGCTTCAATTATGTGAAATATAGTAAATTTACATGGTACATTGTAATTGTTGAATTTATTTATATAGTTGAATTTTATGGTAGAGGTATTTGAGTTAGTGTTAGTTTTGTAGCATAAATATAATATAAGAATTTAACAGAATACAACGTCGTTTGGGTTATGACAGACGTCCCCCTTGGAAAAACGGATGTCCTGTATAGCGAGAATCTTGGGCAGCGTCGAAATATCGCCCAGAATAATAGCGATCTATCAACAAGAAATACGAAATAATTTGAAAAGCGTCGAATAGATTTTAACAAGAAATAAAAAATACTTTGAAAAGCGTCGGATAAATTTTAACAAGAAATACAAAATACTTTGAAAAGCGTCGGATAGATTTTAACAAGAAATACGAAATATTTTGAAATTGATGGATAGATTTTTAAACGAATGTTTACGCATAACAATCATATCCTTTTTATGTTTTAAATATAGGGGAAAGCTAGAGGATTTGGGGGGAGGTGATTTCCAAATTCAGAAAAGGGATTTATTGAGGTTTGGAACAAAGAGGAGTATGCCGATGCCGCTGCTAGTGCAAGAAGAAACCTCAACAGGAGAGGATTTTTGTGAAAAATGTAAGAGATATTGCATGTGGTTTGCCAGAGGTGGCCTACATCACAAGAGTAGAGTTTGTTTCTGTGAATTTCCTATAGTACGTATACTTTTGAGTACCGGTTAATAAGTTCTCTGCTAGAAATATATTCTGATCACTGGTATGAGTTCACTACTTAAGATTGTGAGATAACATTGATCTGCTGAATGATAAGTTTCCATCTTTTTCATTAAGCAATATAAAGTTGGTTGATTTATGCTCTACTCTTTGTTGGATTCTATTCTATGATGCTTCTTTTACGATTGATAAATATATAAAGCATGATATTTTACTCTCTGTTGGATTCTCTTCTATGATGCTTCTTTTATGATCGATAAATGTATAAAACATGATATTTTACTCTCTGTTGGATTCTATTTTATGTGCTTCTTTGGTTTCTGTTGTATAATATGAATTTTTTGCGTGACTTGCATGGAATTGCACAAGAATGAATAAATGTAAATAGACATTGGAAATTGGAAGGTTTAGTGATGATGATGTCTGGGAGAACTATAAGTTGAGGTATCTCAATTTTCGTCGGGATGGGTGACGGTTCTGCCTAGGCTAGATCCCCAGGATGTATCTATTTTCGTCTGATGATATCTCCAATGCTGTAGACTATAGTGAGATAGAGAATAAAGTATGAAATAAATAAGTTCTTTTGTCATATGAAAGATATGCATATTGTGCCTGCATGAGTATTTCACTTTATTACATGTCTTTTACTGGGCATTAGACTCACAATTCTCTTGTCATGTAGGTGATGATTGTGATCCTAATGATGTGCATGTGGAGGAATTATGATGGGATGAGCGCTTGTGTTACCTAGAAAATGTTGACCTTGGAGGTTATGGCTCATGAATTGGATCAAAGTTTATTTAATTACTTTTTCAAGAGTTATTGAACTGTTTTAGTTAATGTTTATTTTAAATTCTGCTTATGCTTACTCTTGTATTTGTCTTTCGCTTGTTTTACAAATGTGTTTTAAAAGGAAAAAGTTTTATGTGAAAAATGGGATGTTACATTTGTAATATCCTAGATTTTTGTTGAACTAAGCACGAGGCTTATATAATAATTTTGGAATGATAGGAGCTGAATTGGACGATTTGAAGATATTGGTGTAGTATCTCAAATCTTAGTTGAGCTGAAAGCATAGCTTAAATGATAATTTTGGGATATTATGAGCTAAGTTGGACAAGTAAAAATATTGGTCAAGAGAAATGCAATTGGAATAAGTGAATTATGATACCTCATTAGGTTTATAGTTAGATTATGAGAAGGATTGAAGTCAAATGGAGAATTATTTAGTGATACTTGAGGTTTTATTAGACGATATCAAATGGATTGATAGTCAATTGAAATAGAAAGAGAAGATGTATTTGGGCACATTTGGATATTATGAGGTTGAAAGTATATGATTTATACTATATTGGATTTAGTCAAGGATAATGTGAAGATGAAGTGGTATGGAGGATATTTCTATTACATGTAGGACATTAGGTGAGCGTTAGATTTATATAATGTTTATGCATTGTATGCATGTGTCACGTTACAGGAAATAACGTGAATAAACTTAATTTGGTAAAGATTTAATATATTGCACATTAGGAAACTGCAGTGGATCTCGGCGGTCGATCGACCGGCATCGATCGACCGGCAGAAAATCAAAAAGTTTTCTGAATGAAATATGCAGGCGTTCGGCTAAAGGACGGTCGATCGACCTTCATAAAAAATTATCATCTGCCATTTATGATGAACATCCGGGAGAAGTTTTAAACGGCGATAGACGAAGTGAAGCGTCGTCTGTAATGTCTGGAATTGTAGGAGACCTTATTAAACGCTTCTGAAGTTGGAAAGATTGGTGTTTGGTCATCAAGGGGTCTTTGGTTAATAAAACAACGCATCACTGAGAATGGCATTGAACACGTCTGATGTTGAAGGGTCAAACGTTTGGAAAACAGAAGGTTACTGGAGATTGATGAAGCTTAAGTATCTTGGCCTTCTGTCTTCAATGGATGGATGCTGAGGAGTCATCCATGATTGTAGTTTATAAATAGACGAGAGTGGCAAGGTGAGTTCAAACAAGGAGAAGAGTGGCGTTACTCTGCCGATTTTTGGAGACATGTGTGAGGTGCTTCTGAAGCTCTATTGTTTTGAGGGTTTAAGTTTTGTGAGTAGATCTGGAGAATTCAAAGAAAAGGAGAGAGAAGGGTGATGGTTGTCTGAGGAAAGAAACTGTGAGGTGTTTATGTGGTTTTGTGTGTTAAACTATTGGGGTTTGAGAGCTTGAGAGAAGAAAGCAGACGTGAAGTGAAGGAATTTGAGTCTATGAATTGACAGTGAAGTAATCGTGGAGTTGCATGGTTTGGGTGAAGGAGTTCCCTTGAATTACTAATTCGTGGTAAGCAATCTTCACTCACCTTTTGTTGAGGATTTATTGGTGTGTATTATCTCTATTGGTTATAATTGGATAAGGAAGTGTTGGAATTTGGATAGTGATTATTGTGGTTGAAGTTTAAGTGATTATGGATATATATTATGGATTAGGGTTGGCTATTAGTTGCAAATGGGTTAAGCCACTAAGCATGTTAGTAGAAGCTAGGGGATTTTATTGGAGATTTATTATTAATAGCTACGTGTATTAATAATGGATAGATTTTGTGAAGGAAACTTAAAGTGTTAAACCATTAAAGCTAAGGATTTCGGGTACGTGCTATTGCATGTGCTTTGTCCGAAAGGACCTACATCTCAGGAAATTAGGGTTTTGTTAGATGTTTGTTTACTGAATGCATAAGTTATGCTATTGTATGAAAATGTATGTTGTTTGATTGTATGTTTATAAATTAAGTTTAGTTCCTTCGATAGAACAGTTCACGTTTTAAGAATACGATTAAGGAACACGTAAGATAGGATTGTATGTGCACGATAACGTTAAGACATGGAATCATAAAGTACACGAAAATGATTATACGTAAATAGCTGTGGATCGGTTGAATACGCCCAAGAACAGAAATCAAGATAAGTTATGCAACTGTGGACCAATTAGATACGCGAGACACAAATATCAAGTAAACGACTGTAGACCTGTTAGATACGCCCGGCATAGATATCAAGTAGACAACTGTGGACTAGTTTGATAGGCACAAAAGTCAACTGTGGTCCGGTTGGATACGCCCGGCACAGATGTTTATATGGTCCGGTTTGATACGCCCGGCATATAAACAGTAAACGGATGTTTATATGATCCGGTTTGATACGTCCGACATATAAACAGTAAACGGATGTTTATATGGTCCAGTTTAATATGCTCGGCATAAAAGCAAATGAAATAACGATATAAGACATAAATAGTAAAAGAGAAACGAAATAGAAAACCTTATGCAATGTTATAGAAATTGTATGTGAATTCTATGTTTTACGTTTATATCACGCACTGAGCGTTAGTCTCATAGTTAAGTCTCATTGAGATATAGGTAAGGAGCAGATGAATGGATAAAGTTGTTAATGCACGTAGCTAATGGAGTGTTGCTATGTAGATGTTTGTGCTGTTGGCGACATTGACCTGTGGTTATGGCTCACGGAATGGAATAAATGCTTTAAAGCCTTTTAAGTATTTTATGATTTTAAATAAATGTTTTAAGTAATGTTTTTATTTAAACAATGGATTTATGGTAATGAAAATGTAAAGGACTTCCGCTGTGTGTTTTGTATGTTAAGACTTCCGCTGTTTATTACTCTGGTGTTTTATTAAGGAATAGTTTTACGATGGTTTTAAAGAAAAAAAAAATTTGCGGAAAAGGTTACGAGATGTTACAATTGGTCAAGAGAAATGCAATTGGAATAAGCAAATTATGATACTCGATATGTTCATAATTAGTTTAAGAGGAAGATTAAGGTTATTTGTGAGTGGGTTGGTGATGTTTGGAATTAGAAAGGATGATATCAGGGCTAAGTCAGTGATTGTAGTTAGTGGATTAGTAAGAGAAAATGCACTTGGATATAATAAGGTTGAAGTTATAAGGTCTATTATATTTTGGAGTATATTGGATTTAATAAAAAAAATAAGGTGAAAGAGGAATTATGGAATATATACTTTAAGTATTAAGAGATAAAATTATGGATAGCTGGACAATCTAAGTGTTGGCCTAAGAGAAAATATATTTTAACGTAATTGGACCTATTGGGATATTGTAAGGATACTATAAGGAATGGAAGTTTGGATATAATTGGGTATGGAAATGTGAAGCATATAGTGTAAGTTGGTAGATGATATAAATGTTCATATATGAAAAGATATGGTATTGGTGCTTAATGGTTTGGAGAAGATGAAGTGGTATGGAAGATATTACTATTTCTATTATGACCTTAGATTATGGGTGCAATATAATATATATATAGAGAGAGAGAGAGAGAAGACATGCATATATTACATTGCAAGAAATAATGTGTAAGTGCATGGTCTGGGGAAGAATTACATGTTGCGTTCAAGTTTTGAAACTGTGGTCGATTTTGGCAGACGATCGCCATGATTTTGTCGACCGGCGTGGTCATCCGCAGTTCTAAATCAAAGGATTCTACGGGCGTTTGGCTGATGGGCAGTCGATCGTCCTTCATTAAAAATGATCAACCGCCAAATTAAATGGTCACCTGGGAGCTTAAAAGTGTCGCTGGAAGCTTCTGGTCTGCATTATATGCGTCTGAAGATGAAGTGGATCATCATTATACGCATCTGGACATTGAGGGGCACCAATGTTTGGTCTTATGAATATGAAGAGATGATAACCGACGCCAAGAATGGAAGTGCTTCGATGTTAAGTGCATGGATGGTATTAATGGATGCGTTCAGCGGCTTTCCATCTTAGGGGATGATGAAGAGATGTTGTTGGAAGTCTATAAATTGGATGGAAGGCAGCAGAGTTTGGGGGATGAGAAAAGCTATGCAGAAGCTCTGCCAAAATGTAAAGGAAACTGGCGCGTGTGTGGTGAATGTGTTTTAGTGCTCTAGAGTATTTCAAATGGAAAAAGAGAAGAGTTTGAGGAAGTTGGCGTGATGTAGCTGTTGTGTTTCAGGAAGAGTTGTGGGTTTAAAAAGAAGTTGAAACCGTGAGGTGGTTCTGGAATTCTGAAAACAGAAAGAGAATGTGAAGAATAAGAACAGAAGGAAAAGGATGAAGGTTATTTGCAGTGTATGAGAAGTTGTGACCGTGAACAAGTTGAGAAGTATCCAGGAAGGTTCTGTGATTTCGGATAATGGAGTCCCAAAGTCAGAAATAAAGGGGGGATTCGATAAGAAACTATGAAGGGAGTATAGAAGTTTCATGAAGGATAAATTACGTGCTAATTTGGTAAAGCTAAGGACTTCATGTAAGGAATAATGCTTGTGTTTTGTCCGAAAGAACCTACATCACAGAAGTAGGGTTTTTGTGTAAATTGATATATTAGTCTTTATTGATGGTTATCTGGTTAGGTTGTATTTCTACGTTAAATTACGAACAGTTGTGGTGAAAATGGTTTTCTAAGATGATGGTCTATGATATAGGAGAGTTAGATTAAGTACAATATAGTTAATTAGTATAGGACCTCAATTCATGATTAAGTGGTGGATACCATAGAATAATGTTGTTTACAAAACTCATTTCTCTTTTACATTCGTTAGCCTAGCCAGCCACAAGACTCGTCCGTTCCAATCCTTCATCAACTGCTCCTTAATCTGTTTGTCATTTTTGCTTGTGCTTGTACCTATATTGCATACATAAACTATGAGCTTAATGCTTAGTAAGTTATTGAACTAAGTAAATGGATGTCATGTTGTGCCATTTTAAAATCTGTATGCATTTTCTCTTTTCGTGTAATGACCCGGTTTTTCGTAAATCCTTTAAAACGAGTGAAAATTTAAACTTTTATAAAACCGTTGAAATCTCTTTTAAAATAAAACAGAGTGCGACGCTAAAACCGGACCGCTACTAACCTTTCGTTAAACTCGTTATAAAAACCCGATTTATAAAGTCTAGAAGCGTTATAAAATCATTTCGTAAATCCTTTAAAGTGCATGAAAATTTAAACTTTTATAAAACCGTTGAAATCTCTTTTAAAATAAAACAGAGTGCGACACTAAAACCGGACCACTACTAACCTTTCGTTAAACTCGTTATAAAAACCCGATTTATAAAGTCTAGAAGCGTTATAAAATCATTTCGTAAATCCTTTAAAATGCGTGAAAATTTAAACTTTTATAAAACTGTTGAAATCTCTTTTAAAACAAATCAAAGTGTGACACTAAAACCGGACCGCTACTAACCTTTCGTTGAACTCGTCATAAAAACCTAATTTATAAAGTGCGGAAGCGTTATAAATTTTTTTTATGAAAACATAGCGGGTTATCAAAACTTTGCGGAAGCGTAATTAAATCGTTCAAGGAAGAAATACAAAACAATTAAATATTGCGTTTGAGAAATTAGAACTAAACAATTAAGTACAATTAATGATAACCGTTTTCTTTACTCTCTCTTCAGTCTGGCCATCCCCAAATCTCGCCCATGCAAATCCTTCATCTCCGCTTTATTATCTTCTTTTCGTTATCGTGTATAAGTACCTACACCACAAGTAAAATGTAAGCCCAAAGGCTTAGTAAGGAAAAAGGTTTAATGCAGTTATTTCTCTTTAGTCATTTTTGGAATGGGGGCCACCCAAACCAATCCTTTCATTACGTCATTCATTCATTTTATTATTTTACTTTACATCATTCGTTCGTTACTTGTACATCGAGTGGGAGATTGGAGGGGTCTTAGGGGATAGAATAGTGGATCGGATCTAACCTTTTACTTGCAACTAGAACTCTTGTACCCTGCGAGGGAGGGGATTCGACTAGTTGCAGACTAGACCCGCTACCCATCCGTCCTCCAACTCCCTATTTCCTTCATTTTCTAACATTTTACCTCACATAATGCATGTTTGAGTACCACCACCAAGGTGGCACTCCCTATTACTTTCTATTACCATGATACATGACCATACATTCTCAACCTAACATGATGCATGATACTCGACAACATAACATTAATATAATAATTGAAGTGCACATAAAGGAAGTAGCAGTAATTGAAATTGTGCATATAAAAGAAAGTAATTGACATTTGCATCAAAATGAAAGCAACTGTAATTGAAAGCAAAAACTGAATTTAAAAGTGCATATAATAAGGACAGGAATTAAGGCGTACAACGATGAACAATTGTATCGAGTTGAAATAGCGAATGAACGATAAGAGATAGTAAACTAAACATGCGATGAATGAAATTGACTAAACATGCTCACAATAAGAATGCAAATGTGCTTTAGAAAACAAATAACTAAAACAGGAAATGTGCTTAGGAACTCGTCATTCTTATTTTAATTAGTTAGCATGCTTTTATTCCAATCCATTGAACATATTACGATTAATGATCTAGTTTATTATCCTAGGTAATTACATGCTCGAGAAGGATTTCATTTCATTGATTAGATACACAAGCTCAATATATAGTGGAGTTAATTACACTAGTTAATTAGCATGCTCAAGTCCAATCAAAGTTAATTACTTTAGTTAATTCATATGCTGCTAATTAATTTATTCATGCTAACTAACCATACTAAATTAGTCATGCTAGTTAATCAATCTAATATGCTAGTTAAATAAATTAAAGACGCTAATAGTTACTTATCAGTCAATTTACATGCTCAAGAATTATCATATTATAATTAATTATCACTAATTAGTTAATCAAACAAGTTAGTTAGTAGATACGCTGGGATTGATTAACATGCCCAAAGAAGATTACAATTGTTATTCCAGTTATTTATTAGCCAGTTTACATGCTCAGTTAATTATCGCACTCATATTGTCATGCTTAAGTTATAATTGAAATTAGAATTAACATGTTCGAATTAGTTAGTTAATCGTACTCAAGTCTAACTAGTTAATTAAGCATGCTCATTAAACATACTAACATGATAATTGCATGGCATAACCTAGTTAATTAACATGCTGCTAATTGTTTAGATATGCTAATTTCATGCTACAATTATTATTTTAGTTAATTAATTAAACATGCGAACTAGTTAAATATGCTAATTACTAAACATGCTCAAGGAAGATTATAAACACCGATTAAGTAGTTCACATTTTTAGATTAACTAATTAGTTCACATGTTTAGATTAATCAATTGATTAGTTAAACTACGATAAACTAATTAATATGCTCCGGATTCTATTTAATTAGCAACATCTTCAATTATATATAACAGAACAATTTATATATGCATTGAATGAAGGAAATGACAATTGATAATTAACACGGTGAATAATTAAACTAAATAGCAAGTAAAGCTATAAACTAAATTTAGCAAAATATCACAGCAAGTAGTTCATTCCTTCCTTAAACCTTCAGTAAGCATTCATCACATCTAAACATTTCATTTATCTAAGCATTCTCTAAATATTTTCATTATTATAATTGCAGTAAATAAATTACGAGAACTAAGAAAACTAACAGCAGAACCAAGAATATTGCAGTAAATTAACTATAAGAAACTAAGGAAACTAACAGCAGAAAAATAACTCAAAAATAAACTCAACTCACGCACACTACTTGTGGTGCAAGGCCTCCATGTAACGACCCGATTTTTATTTACTTTAAAATCGCTTGAAATTTCAAACTTTTCTTCTCTTATAAAAACATCAAAGTATTCTTCCTTTACAAAACTCAATCATTAAAACTCTTTACTTAAAACACTTATCAATTTCAACAGAACTAATAAAATCCTTTTATGAAACGCAATGGAATTAAAACAAAACGTTAAAGAACATTAAGTAATTTACAAACCCTTTTTCAAATAATTTCCTTTTAAATTCTTTAGCCCAGCCAACCACAAGACCCACCCGTTCAAATCCTTCATCAACTGTCTTTGACCTGTTCTCCTGTTTCTCATACGTACCTACATCACAAGACCTAACTAATGAGCCTAATGCTCAATAAGTGATATAAGAAAATGAAATGCAGATATGATGCATGATCATGCGATGCTTGATCATGTGATGCATTACAGAAAAGAACCGTATCCTTTCTGTTGGGCCAGAGTGTCGGATACTTTTGGTGGTCATGTAGCTTAACTGTAACTCCGACGAGGAGTCACACCAATAAGGGTGTCACTGCATACAGTCACCGATCACTTTTGTTAAAGACATTGGGGATTTCATTACAAGAGAATTGAGAATCTTAAGGTTCATGTGACTTAACTGTACCTCACCACCCCCTATGTGGGAGTAGGCACTCCAATAGGGGTGTCATCACGATGAACCATCCCCGATCCTCCCAAACCCCCACATATCTATTTACATATATTATGTCATGCAATATGCTTGTGAATACATACATTCCTACATGATCGTATAAATGTCTAATAAACATATCATTAAAAGAACCTAACTCTAGTAAATACATGCATACAATCCTAATTCTTGCGATGTAGGATCCGAAGACCAAAACACAATAAGTATCAACTTACCTGACGTCCCTAGTGCGGTTCAGAAATTAACACTGTCCTTCTTCTCTTTTATACCTTCAAAATAATTATAATTTATTTATTAATATTTTTATCAATCATAAATCTTAATTTTGCTATCGTTATTTCTCGTTTACTTTTTAATAATTTAATTATTGTTTAACGAATTTCTATTAATTTATCTTCATTAATTTTAAGGTCAATAAATAAATAACCTTAATTTATACTTTTTCCCTTTAAATCACAATTATCCAATTTAACTGATATTTATTCATTAATAACATAATTTCTAACGCTTAGCAAATGTCATTAGTCAACTTAATTACTTAGCAATCACGCACTAATAATTTCCAATATCTTAACATGTGCAACGAGAATAACAAAAACTAACAATAGTTGTTCATTCCATCAATGTGACATGATAATGGAAAGAATTTACTTCACAATACAATTCATTATCTTTTAATGACAAATCCATTGGAAGCAACAACGCATTTATTTAACCTTATTACCCAAAATCACCTCCTTGCACATTTAGTTTACTTACAAAAATCATTACTAAAATCTTCTAAACTTAGCTTCATAATTAATTCCAATAATCATGCATACCTATTAACAACTCGTCCTCTAGCAACATAGTTCAATTCCACAATTTAACTTCCCAACATCAGAGTACATCAACAAAGCTTTAACTAACAGGTTATACGTAAGAAATCAACACTTCTAACATCAAACTGATCACTTGACATTCAAAGCCAATCATAATAGGGTATTCAACAGTCGCCAATTAAATCACAACAGCCAACAATGAGTAACATGAACCCCACAAAGTCTATCCAGCCGAAATAAAATTAGAAAACTAATCCTACACAACAGAGCATGATCTCTTTATAATTCCCTTCCAAACAAAACACAGTTTACAGAATTCTTATTAGCAGAAAATATCCTTCCAAAATGCATCTCGGCAAAACCCAACAAAGACTGTAACCACAAGTGATAGAACAAAATCATAATAGCCTCTATCATTCAATAAACAAAATGGAGACAAACATTCAATTGGCAGAGCATAAATATTCACAATGTCCATCGTCCATCAACAGACAACAACAGAGCTAGCAGTCAACAATAGTTCACAATCAAATCCCGACAAAAGAGCAGATTTCTTTATATATAAAACTTAACCCATCTCCATTGTTCAACAACCAACATACAGAATCGAAGCTGAGTACTACAGCGAATTAAATTCCATTAAACAGGGAAGGTATCCATTTTACCTGAAGCACCCGAAGCAACACTCCACCTTCTCACAATATTTCCTCTCTCGGCCCTCAACTCCAAAACATCACCCTGCACATTTTCAATTATCCAGAGCACTCCCTCCGTATCCTCCCACTGCTGCCACACCTATATAGGCAGAGCATACTGAAAAATTTCCCAATTCAAGGAGGGAGGTCCAACCAGCAAGAGCCGCATGGAAAGCCTTATCCTGTCAGCCAAGGCAATTGGAACAACCTGGTTCAATAGTGGACCACAGAAACGGAGCTGAACCTATCCCTGCTCCAGCCATTCCCTTCGCCAAATCACCACTGCCAACAACCGGTCAACAATACGTGAAGGAGAAGGAAGAAATCAACCATGCTTACCTCAAATCGTCACCAGAAAGCACGCCCGCTGGAGCTCCGACTTCGAGCCCTAGCCGCGACACTGTCCAGCCGTTCCTCGTCGCTCGCAGCCGCTCACCAGGAGGTTACCACGCCGTCGGACAGCGTCGCCCTTTCGTCGCGCCAGATCTCCTTCCTCAGATCTCCCTCGATCGCGCCCTCTCTCCCTCTTTCGACTCTTCTCTCTTTTCGCCAGCAAGGGAAGGCCGAAGGTCATAAACAAATTCTTCCCCCACTTTTGATTTCTCTTCATCAAAGAACCGAACCACACTTGTCAAAACTGGACCAACAATTTCTTTAGAAAGAAAACCGGTTTTTAAATCAACAATTCTCCCTTATTTACTTTTAATTCAATTTTTCCATTTATCCATTAATCCAAATCTTTTCTTTACTTTTAAATAATTAAATTTTTCATTTAATTATTTTCATCCCAATTCCAATTTTCTTTTCTCTGAATATTACTTGATGATAATTATCGGTCTAATTTAAATTATTCGATTCGATTTCCCAAATTAATTTCATCAATAATTATCCAATAATCGATAAAATTATATCCTACAATTATTTTTCTAAACTTATTTTCAGGATAATATATTCCATAATATATTTCTCCGAATAATCCAATTATATCTCAATTTAATTTTCCATTTATTCTTACTTAATTATGTTATGAAAATCGGGGTATTACACTCCAAATGGCCAAGACACACCCAAATTCTTTATCTCAAAGCTATATCGCATTTAGCACATAACCGTTATCCTTCTTCTTCTTTCAATACCTTCACAAATTAAAACATTATAACTCATCAATGAATCGTATTCTAACTTGTATGAACTCTAAGTACTTCTCTGACTCCTAAACGGAATATCACATAGCCCAATAAATTAATCCCCATAACAATATATAACCGAGTCACAAAACTACATTACACATGCTTCACCACTCATTCAAACCATATCCAACATGAAGCGTGTCCATTAATAAGGTATCAATCTATCATGAAAAAATACTTAACTTAGATCTCACATTTCCAAAATCAACCCAATGAACATGCAGTAGTTTAACCGAATTACCACATTCATTCATCCAACTAATGACTCGAATCCAACTGGCGGAACACCTCATTTTCTTACTCTTTTTATCCAAATAATAGGGCAGCGGATAAATCCTCCTAACATGCAGATTAACCACATGCTTAGCAAAACAATCCACATATTGTTATAATAGTCAACCCAACACAGCATATTTATAATAAAATGCATTTCATCCTCTTTGTCCCAACAAAATAGTAGTTAAATCATCCCAGACAAACAACCAGAAGTAGATCCGAAATCAACCACAGTAGTAGACATTCAACAACTAATCCAGAGAACCAATCTGACGTGTTTCCACGTCCAACATTAACGAAGAGATAGAATCAGCAAATCATTCGACAGTACGTAATAGCACAACGTGATCATAACTCATTTACAGCAACTAAAATCATGTCAACATATCAATACTTGAACAACCATAACAGAAGACTAATCCAAATGCTTCATTCTCATTTTAAATCCATAAACACAATGGAGGAGACCTCCTTACCTGAAGGTTCCGGGAGACCTGAGAGCAACTCCTCCCTCTTCCTTCTCCATTGGTTTTCTCTCGGCCATTCTCTCCCATCCAGCAGCCCCCTCTTCTGTCTCTGTCTCTCCTATGTATATTGAACCAGAAAGGACACTCTCTGCCATTACCCGGGAGGCAGAGAGTGACATTCTCCAACATGCTCGACAAGCCACTGTAGATTTCTCAGAATGTTCCCCACGCCAACATGTTGTCGATTTCACTTGGAGAAAGCACCGGTTCAGCATTGAAGAACCGACAGGCTAGACCATGGCCTTTGGCAGGTCCAGCACGAACCGCCCAGACCGACGCCCCTGCCTCCCCCACGCCATCGCCATTCTCCTCTGCCGAACACCACACTGGCGTCAATCCGCCTCGCCGTCCCAA
Organism: Begonia loranthoides; assembly: GCA_022433065.1. NCBI lineage: Eukaryota > Viridiplantae > Streptophyta > Magnoliopsida > Cucurbitales > Begoniaceae > Begonia > Begonia loranthoides. Next base: position 18,488,794 of record CM039480.1, on the reverse strand, counting down.
AGCCTTCGTCGTCACCTAGCCTCCGTCGCACGACCCAACGCTTTGCCGTTCAGACCCGCGAGCCCTAGCCGCTCGTCATTCGCTAGGACACCGCCACCTTCGTTGCTCGCACGTTCACCGTCACAGGGAGCAGCCCAAGCTGAGCTTGAGCTTTGCCGTCCGTCGCTCCGTCTCCCTCATTTTCTCTTCTCTCATCAGCCAAACCGGTTCTGCGTGAACCGATTTCTTCCCCCTCCCTTAATTAAATTTCTTTTTCTTTTATTTTAAATCTCCTAACAATTAAATCAATTAATCCAAATTATTTAATACTCTTAAGATTTAATTCCCAATAATTTAGCTCCTCTCTATTTTTATTCAATGAATCATTAATTTAAAACGATTATAAGTAATTCCAAACATTATAATTTAATTCATTAAATTAATATGTTTATTTTAATTAAGGTAATTTCCATTTAATCTTAATAAATTCTTTAAAGTAAAAACTCATGAATACGTCCTTAGTAATACCCCGATAATTATCAAATTAATCCAAATTGTCTCAAATTACTTTCCAATTATCTTTATTAAATTTTGATATAAAAAGTCGGGGTATTACATTTCGTTTTCTTTCCTTTATCTTTTAACTTATCATGTTTCCGTTCTTGTTTTTCTATCTCTGTTTCCGTTCCTGTTTTTGTATTCATTTCGATATTCATGATCGTATGTATTTTCGTATCCATTTCTGTATCTGTATCCGTATCTATATCTGTATCTGTATATATATCCATTTTCGTTTTCAGAAACTTGTTTCCGTTTTCGTTTCCATTTCCGTTTCTGTTCTCGTCCGTATCCGTATATGTGCTCATACCATTTTTCTATTTGTTTCCGTTTTCGTTTCTGTTTCTGCATCCCTATCCATTTCTTTTTTCATGTTCTTTTCTTTACTTTTCTTTTGTCTCTGTGCTGGGTATTACTTATTCGAACCACAGAAACCATTATTTGTTCTTATGTTTGGGTTATATGTCGGGCATAACTTACCAGACCACACAAACCTTTTCTTTTCTTTTGTTCATGTGTTGGGCTTGACCTACTGAACCACAAGAACCTTTATCTTTTATTACTTGGGTTGCCGGGCATTTCTTATCCTGACTAACCCCTTTTTCTTTATCTTTCTTAATCGTTCATTCGTACTTATTTTTGTTTCCATTTTCCTTTTCAAAATCGTGCATGAAAATCATTTTCGTAATCTTTGAAAACCGTGATGCATGATGCTCGTGAATGCATACAATCTCTAACATATAATTAAGGGAATCTAAATAAAACATGCAATTCACAAATCATGTTTGGTAAAATGGTAGACATGCTTATAAAACAATAGACATGCATAGAAAGGGGTAGACATGCTTAGAAAGCGGTAGACATGATCATAAAACTATAGACATGCTCAATATCTATCAAAGCAGTAAAAAAGCAAACGTACATATCATATTCTTGCGATGTAGAGCCCCAACGACCAAAGCACACACATATTGAAGGATCAATATACGCCTATAGATTTGGCGGGGGGTGGGGGGGTGAATATAGCATTCTAGTATTTTCGTGCGATAATTAAATTCTCTAACATCCTATATGATTTATCACATATAATTAAATTGACAATCATAATAAATGCATAAATATANCCTATATGATTTATCACATATAATTAAATTGACAATCATAATAAATGCATAAATATAAAGAGAGGGTTAGAGAGAGTGCACAAAGGTTTGTTTATGCGGTTCAGCAAACCCGCCTATATTCGCGATCCAAGATTCCACTTAGAGATTCACTAACCAATTGGCTTACGGGTGCCAATTAAACCATTTACCAAGACTAATCCTAAGGGCGTAACCCTTTGACTATTTTTGGGTCATCAACCTTTGACTATTTTAACGGTACGTTACCTTTAATTGAACTAACAGGCGTTCAGTCGTGTCGTTGACTATTTCGGGGCGTCACCCTTATATGACAAATTCTTAGGGCGTCATGCTTTACAATTTAGCACAAGTATAGTTTTGAAAATAAAGTTAAAAAATTAAACCAAACCTCTCTTAATAATAACTCACAAGTTTATAGGTGGGGAGAGTTGGATTTACAATGCTCATAGTGTATTGGAATCGAGTATAAAATTCAGCAGTGCTTCGCCACAATTCCGCGTTCGTTGTGGTGAGCTTGGAGTGCTTATTAATTTATAGACTGTGCACTTTCAGTTCAGCCTCAATGTTTTCAGTCGACTGCATAAAGTCGTTGCACATTGAACCGATAAAAATTCGACCGTTGGAAATCTGCCTGTGGTGCAAATATGGTCATTTCGGTCACCTCGACCGCTCCTCGACCGCTATTCGTCCGAAAAGTTGCAACACTCAACCGCAGCTCAACTGCGTTGCGTCCGAAAACAATCCAAAATTAATCTGTGGTCTGCTTCTATATTGGACGTCCGTTTCATTATGAGGGACGTCCGTTCCTCAAATTCTTCTGACCCAGTGACGTCATTTCTGCTTTTGTTTTATAAATATAATGAATAAAAAATTAAGAATAATATCCATAAAAACACAATAACAACTTATTGATTCCATTAAATTAGACATCATTTAGTCATCATCAAAATAAAATTAAGTCTAACAAAAAGGCTAACACATATCACTTACCTTGTTTCCTTAAAGTGCTCAACGCTTAATCATTATCCTTTATTCCTCTTTTTAGTACTTTCATAATTAGAAATATTTATTCATTACTAATCTCAACGTCTTTCATACTCTTAATTCTTATACATTACTTAATAGAATTTCATAATCTAAATTTAACTAATCGCATAACAGTTCTAAGAACCCACGAACTCCCTAAACGGAACACAACTCATTCGAATATCCATGTCCAACCAATTAATAACCAGTGCACATAAAGATGCAGAACAACACTTAATGAACAGGGTATACCAATATCTATTAACGTCCAACAATAGAGATCTAAAGCAGAAACCAAAGGAAAGTATTATAATCAAACAAATCAGAACATTTAATCGCAATATACTTTATCCTTAACCTTATTATCCAACAAAAATCTAGCAGTAGACAATTAATCTCTTCAATGCATCCATAAACATAATATAGGAACAACCCACGAAGTTCTATCATGCAGTAACCAATTCAAAGGATAGATATGAAGCTAGTATAACATCATTACCCATCAATGTCAAACCAAAATACTATAATTGAAATACTTTGATTCACTAAACAGTTTCCTTTATTCCTAACTTAATAGCTAACAAGGCAGCATTAAACCAATGACAGAGTATCAACCTATCATGCAAAATATTTAACTTTAATCTCACAATTCCACAATCAACCCAAATTGCAGGGTACAATCATGCTTCACCACCAGACTATATTGACAACAGAAACATCTCAAAAACCAAGTAGTAGAAACATCACTAAAATCGACCAAGCATTTATCAAAACAGTAGTTATAGCACAGAAGTACACGACAGTAGCTCAATACCATAACCGAATCACAATCAACATTGCACAATATTCCCATAGTACATTTTACTTGATAATAGCCAACATAAATTTAAGTCAATAGATTATCCAACACAGTAGCAGTTATCCAGCAATAACAACAACTAACAGAGTATGTTGTCTCAGCATTTCATAACAACCAGTAGGCAAACAAAAGGATGAATCTAATCAATAGAGCACAATCCAAATACTAGATTAAGGTTCTTCAAAGATTTGTCATAATGGTCATCACACAGTTGAATGGAGATGGATAGTGGTCGATTGGCAGGTCGAATTTGAGTACTCATTTATAAATAGATTCACACTTTAGCTGCAAACTAGCATTCATTTGAGCGATTGTAGCATTTATTATCTCAAGCTTTTTTACCTCATTCTCACCGACCAATTATTTGGAGTTTATCATACTTGTGAGGGTTAAGTTTTGTACTAAACACTTAAAACCTAATTTATTGTTGATTTGAGAAAAGATTGAAGTCTTAAGAGTTGTAAAAGCCTAATGGATGCTCGGAAGGTCAATAAAATGTAGGGGAAGTTGAAAGAGATATTGAATCTTAAAGGAAGAGTTTTTAAGAGGAGACGTAGGCAGTTTGGCCGAACTTAGTTAACAACTTGTTCTCTTTCTATCTCATTATTTACTTTCTTGAGCTTTGATTGATTGGTTATGTTGTTTAATAATATGAGTTTAGAAGAAATTAAGTTAGTTAAGTCAGCAAAATTTTTTTAGTAACTTAATTCATTCCCCTCCCCTTTAGTTACATCGATTGTTCGGAGCTAGCCAACAAATAAGCCTGAATCTTGAACTCCGCTTGAACGACTCCAACCAGCCAGCCAACAAGTCAACTTGTGTGTTGGACTAGGCCAATAAAGTAAAGAGCAAAAAGCTTCAATCAGAACCAAGAAAATGTCCTACACTTCTGTTGCTCAAGAGGCTAAAAGTAGGAAATAAAGAGAATATATTAAAATTAAAATAATATAAATATTATTATATGGTTATTTTATATGTAATATATACGTATTATTTAATTATTAATCTAAAAAATATATTATTTTAAGTTCTTAATTTATCATAATTACTCACGTTTAAAAATAAAATTGAGAGTATAAAATTAAATTTATGGGTGCGTATGGAATATACTCTTGAAACAATAAACAATTATTAGGGCTAAACTGTTGGCCTGTCTCCAGGGGAAGCGTGAGAGTTAATTAGGTGCAGCATAAGAGGCTGTTTTCATGGGTCCGGCTCGGTGCGAGTGCACATATATAGTCTGCTCACCACACCGAAAGCACAAAAGAAACCCCAAATCTGCCATTTTTATGCCTTTTTACTCGTTTTACGAAAGAAGCGTGAAACCCACTCTGCTGAAAGAGAAAACGCAATCTCTTCCATTCTCCCAATCTCTGCCTCTGTGCCACCCGAGAGAGGAGAGACAAACACTTAATTTAGAGAGATAAATGGGTGTGGGGTTTCGCTTTTCTTTAGTATAATGAGTGAAGAACTCAGCTCTCTTCTTCTTAGAAGAAGATGGAATTACATCCGAACGATCCACAGAACCAGACCCCTTCCTTTTTTCCGGACTCTCTATACTGCGAGGAAGAAAAATGGGACGAGGAGCAAGAAACAATAGATCAAAGTTTTTCAGTAGCTACGAGTACGAATGGCGTCGTCTGTAATCTCTCCTGGGAAGAAGCTCCAGCTTTTTGGGAAGATGAAGAGCTTTTATCTCTTTTCTCTAAAGAGGAAGAACAGCTGCGCCAAACCCATGTCTGTCTGGCAAGTTTGAAAGCAGACCGACACCTCGCTGCAGCTCGTTCTGAGGCTGTGGAATGGATTATAAAAGTGAATGCCCATTACGGATTTACAGCCTTTACGGCCATTTTAGCCATTAACTATCTTGAAAGGTTTCTCTCTAGCCTCCATTTTCAGGGATATAAACGTTGGATGGTTCAGCTTGTCGCTGTCACTTGTCTCTCTTTGGCTGCAAAAGTGGAAGAAATCCAAGTTCCTCTTCTTCTAGACCTCCAAGTATGGCTAAATCTTACATCTGCTCATGATTATTCAACTTGGGTTTCTAAGAAAAATAATAATCTACGGTTCAATATATTTTTCAGGTGGAAGGGACTGAGTTTGTTTTTGAAGCGAAAACAATACAGAAAATGGAGTTTTTAGTGCTATCGAGTCTTCAATGGCGGATGCATCCAGTGACCCCTCTTTCATTTCTCGACCACATCATGAAAAGGTTGGGATTTAAAAACCATCTTCATTGGGAGTTAATCAGATGCTGTGAGAGTCTCCTTCTCTCTCTTTCCTCAGGTAAACTTAACCAGAAAATATAATGACCCCCTTTTGATTCAAAATCGTCTACTTACCATTTTAATTTGCTGATTTCAGACTCAAGATCCATTGGTTATCTCCCTTCTGTGATTGCCACTGCAACAATGATGAACGCCGTTGAACAGCTCGAAGGCTGTAGCCCATTGCCATTACAGACTCAACTTCTGAATGTCCTCAACATAGCAAGGGTAAGTTTCTCGTTCCTCCATCGTCCCGCTTTTAGAAGATAATATGAAAGCTTCAGACAAGAGAAGCATGGGCTTATTGAATCTTCTGACAAAGATGGTTATTATCAACTGTCTAAATTTGGTCTTACAGAGCTGCATTATGATAAAAATGAGTTTTGGTAGCGATAGATTTATAATTTGACTTACTTTTCTCTAACTATTTTAATGAAACAATGTCCTTATTAGACGTTTATCACTGCACTTCGTTGCAGGAAAGGGTGGAAGAGTGTTATAAACTTATAAAAGAGATGAAGGTATTCGTCAATAATCCTCTCAAGCGTAAGGAGAGAGCTCCAAGGAGCCCAAGCGGAGTGATCGATGGCTTCTTGAGCTCAGATAGCTCCAATGATTCCTGGGTGTCAGTCGGTTCATCTTCTTCATTAGTTTATTCATCGCCAGAACCTCCATTCAAGAAGAGCAGAGCCCAAGACAAGCAAATGAGGTTGCCTTCTTTACTCAACCGAGTTTTCATTGATATTGTTGCCAGCCCTCCTTAGTTCCTCTCCCTCTCTCTCCCTATCTTTTCTCTCCTTCTCACTCTGTATCTTTTTTTCCCCCTCCAATGGAAAGCAGAAACAACTATTAGGTTAAAGATGTAGTTTCTGTTCTTCTGCAAGTTGAGATGAGCTGCATTGCCAAAAATGTCCCAAGATAATGGAGTTTTTAGCCGGTGGAAATGGAAAGAGAGGAGGGGCCAATGGGAATTTGCTGCAATGTTATCCAATCCTCTTTTTTTTGTAAAGGGTACTGTTAATTTGAAACAAATATTGTATTATATGTTTAAATTAATGCAAAATCATTTCATTAATTAAGCTTTTTCTCTGTAATGGATGAAAGAAAAACATGTTGACTTTAGGGAGCAGATTGTTGACTTTAGTTAGTGAACTGAGAGAGAGAGAGAGAGAGAGAGAGAGAGAGAGAGAGAGAGAGAGATTACAATCTAAATGAAGAAAGTGATTAATTAAGAAAAGTTAGATCGACCCACAAGATTTGATGTTCAGCTCGGTTTGTTTGGATGTGGTTTGTCGGCCAATGACTTTTGCGGTCTTGTTTTTTTATTTACTCCTGTACAGGGCTTTGACCTTCGTTGCAGAAGCCAATAATGCTTATTTGATTTTAATTATCTGACTGAATATCAATGACCTACTCAGCTGTATTTGATTTTAATTATCTGACTGAATATCAAAGACCTACTCAGCTGTATTTGTCAAACGAATATAATCCCGACCATTAATTTTTTAACTGTCAAAGGAAAACAAGTACTTTGGCAGTCAAACATGTCGGCTAGCTCATGAAGTTTTCAACGGTGTTATTATGTGTTTTTGGTATAAACAACTTCAGATTAGACGTGGATTTAAAGCTAAGGTAATTAATAAAAAAAAATTCTAACTATGGAGTTAGTCACAAGTTAAATATTAAATTAATTTTAATAATAATTAATGATATTAATTATAACAAATAAACAAAAAAAACCTTGTAAATCATGTTTCTTATTTTAAAAGGTCTTCTGGACGTTCTCCTTCAACGTTGAGAGACGTCCAAGGATTAGTCTAGGATGTCTAAGGATCAATCTTGGATGTCCTCCAATGCCGAATAATGATTAGTCTTTCAACGTCCTTTAATGTTAAGGGACTGATCATTGAGCATTCTTTTGTATTGAAGGACGTCAGTTAATTAGTAAATGTTAATAGAAAGAATGTCAGCACTTTGTAATTTCATAGATACAGATGTCCGTACTAAATAGCAGACCTCTACTTCTTAGGATGGACGTCTGTTAATGTGTGAATGTTAATAGGAATGACGTTCATGTCTTCGTATTTACATAAATGCAGATGTGTGTATTAAAATAGTGGATGTCCGCTTCATTGAAAGAACATCTATTAATCTGTAAATGTTAATAAAAAAGACTTCCGTTAATAGGAATGACGTCCGCAAATACCCCTTTACATGAAGGCAGACGTCCAACACCATATAACGTCCATAGATCAGCTTTGGACGTCCTCCAATGCCGAAGGACAGCGAGATATTTTTTAATGGAAACATGATTGCTAGATTTGACTTGTTCATTTTTTCATAATTCAAGGTTTTAGAAGTATGTGAAATCTATTCCATTCCTTTCTTTGATTAAAACTACGTAGGGATTTAATTGACTGAATAGAGATGGAGCATGCACTTTGTCCAATTTTATCTCTCATTTTATTTAAAAAAAAAAAAGAAAAGGAAAAGAAAAAGATTGTCTTTTCTTTTTAAACGTGATGCATAGCAACATCTTTTGTTTTTCTATTTTTATTATGGAATTTTCGAAGATCTCCTTTAACTATGCTTTTGAAATAATAAATATCTTGTTTTAAAAATAATTAAGAAGAGAGTTATTTGTGTGGAAAGCCAGGGAAGAAGAGAGATAAAGTTGAGTGCTTGTTCGTTGGAGTAGTCACTAAGAAGTGAAAAATATGGCCTAAAAAGTTGGGTAATTTTGAATTTGGGAGACAAAGGAAATCTTTGATTCTTGATTGTTTTGGCTCTTTTTTTAGTTCTTTTCCTTAAGGTTTGGTAGAGCATGTAATAGATTTTAAATGTTCTAGTGAGAGAGAGAGAGACAGCGAGAGAATTCAAATACCCAAACAGGAAAACAGCTTGCACCCAAAACTATAGATTTTTATGGACTCAGACTGATACCAATAATTGTAGAATAATATGATAGCTTACTGCAATTAGTGACCTCCACCTCCTCTTTATTAATCCTTTTGTATTTTTTATTTATAATATGTAGAATCTGATAATCCTATGATTATATATAATCTCACAATTATTAAGGATAAAGCACAGAGGAAGAATGAGCTAAATAAGTATTTATATACATGATAATGAAAGATGATAATATAAATATGGGTATTTAATAAAATAAAAATTATGAATTATGAGGCCAATACGAGCATCAATCTTAAACTATTTTTGCTAATAAATTTAATCTTAAACTAAGAAAAATAACATTCAAGTCACTTACCAAATTAATTCAAATGACCATATGTAACACAATATAAATTAGGGAAAATGACAAACTAACCATCGTATTTTGTGATCAATGACAAGTCAACCACTAAACTATTTTTGCTAATAAATTAACCACTGAACTATGAAAAAGTTGTCGCTAACATTGTTGTCATGTTTGTCGTTAAAGGCTTTAACAATAAAATGCGGTGGCTTGAGGACGAACCGCGGTGGATTGACGATAATCCGCGGTAGATTGATGAGAAGGAGATTCCTTTCTTTCACCTAGAAAAATGGTGAATCTTTGCAGATCGATAATTCTCTCCATTTTTAACAATTTTGGATGCTTGAGGACTTGTTTTACATCTTCTTTTCGCGATGTGCAAGTAGGAGAGATCTGTTTTGTCATTCAGTGCACATCAGAGTAGATTCAGGCAAGAAAAAAATGAGATCGTTTACTCAAAAATTTTGGAAGACCATTACTTTGTGCTCAGTTGACCGATTTGGAAGAATTTTTTTTTGATTTCGCATAATGTTTTGAGATCTACGCGCTGGCAAGTTTCCAAAGGCAGCTTGTCCCACTTTTAAGGCCTGAAAATGCTTCTAAGTCCTCCAATTTCCTTACACAATTCAAAACCGTGAAGCTCTACATGTTTTCCTACCCGATTTTGCTCTTATAAGCACCAAATGACAAAACAGATGTTTCCTACCTATGCATCACAAATATACGATGGTAAACGAGTTCTCAAGCATCCAAAAC
>CM039480.1:18449079-18478450 GCA_022433065.1 Begonia loranthoides | reverse complement strand
TATGCATCACAAATATACGATGGTAAACGAGTTCTCAAGCATCCAAAACAATTGAAAATTGAGAGAATTATTGATCTGCAAAGATTCACCAGCACACTCAGTGAAAGAAAGAAATTTTCTTCTTATCAATCTGTCGTGGATCGTGGTCAAGCCACTGCAGATCATCGTTAATCTGCTGCAGATCATCCTCAATCCACTGCGGTTCTTTGTCAATCTGCCGTAGTTCATTGTCAAGCCGCCGCAGATCGTCGTCAAACTGCTGCAGATTACTACACGATCCGCCGTGGGTTGTCGTCGATCGTCATCCATCATGTCTTTTTCGTAGAAAAACACAGCCAACAAAGACAAACTGTGATTCTCCCATGGACTATAAAACAATTATAAATCATCCGAAAACAAAAACATTAACATTATTTTACAAACTCTTCTAAATTATAAAACTCAAAATCTTCTAAATCCATTCTTTTACAAAATCCAAATGTTAGTAAATTCTACTTTTCATTCAAACAATCCATTCGTCCCATTCAACAATATTGATTCAACCATTTAATGTTCTATAATACTCTAATAATTAAAATGAAAATACCAAGCTTGGTCCATGATAAAAGTAAAAGCTTTTGAAGTGGACTTTGATGTTGATTCCGTTTATCGCCTTAATCATTTTCGTTTAATCCATCTCTTTGATGATCAAGAAACCGAGTATAGTTCACCGTGATTTTAAGAGATTATTCGAGAGAGAGTTCGTTCGTTAATTCGTTAGAATCAATCAATGCTATAATTTCTCTCTAGGTGATGAAGAAGACAACCATACAAAAGACATCCCTCCATACATGCCCTTTCAATCATGTCTTTTCATTCATATCTCTTCAACTATACTTTATATACTTTTAATAAGGTTAAGGAGAGGGAATTAAAACCCAATTAACTTAATGTCTTTTATGCTTAACAACCATCACGTTAAGCACTTTAATATTAAATCAATGTTACTTTAATTAACATGGACCACATTAATAGATTATTGTTAAATAATCTAACAATCTCCCACTTGGGCCATGTTATGTACTTTAATACAAATCAATTTTTTTAGCTATTACTTGTCAGCTGCCTCAACTATTACTTTTCAGCTAACATAACTTGAATTCAGATCCAATTACTATAGTGAGCTATAATGTGAATTTATCAAGTTCTCTTTTCATAATGAATTGTATAATCAGATCATGGCATGCACATATCAATTATGACAACATGATTCTTTCCATGTATCACAGATTATAGCAATTCACTAATTCTTTAATTGAGAAACACTATATACCTTTCAACTTTAACTTTGCATAAAGTTTCACATGTTATTCATAATCAATAATTGTATACACTATAATATGAATAATAAACAACCATACAAAAACAATATCTTTCATTGAATTCAAAGGTGTTATAAGTTACAAGTTATACATTTATAATCACATAAAAAAGGACTTGTCACATAAACCCATTCTTACAACATGTTCTTTAAAGGCTTTTGGTGGCAATCCTTTTGTCAACGGATCCGCTATCATTAAACTTATACTTATATGCTCAATGCACACCTTTTATTTTTTTTTATCTCTTCTTTGACTGCCAAGTACTTTAAATCTATATGCTTTGCTCCTTTCAAGTACTTGTCATTCTTTGAGAAGAATACAACTGCAGAATTATCACAATAAATTTTCAGCGTTCTATCTATACTTTTGACCATACTTAGACCTTGAATTAAGTTATGCAACTACAATGCTTGAATTGTAGCTTCAAAACAAGCTACAAATTCTGCCTCCATAATGGAAGTAGCAATCGAAGACTGCTTTCCACTTTTCCATGACATGACTCTAGCTAATAGGAACACGAAACCGAATGTAGATTTCCTCGAGTCTACACATCCGACATAATCAAAATCTGAATACCCAATTACCTCAAGATGACTCAATTTTCTGTAAGTGAGCATGTATTCCTTTGTTCCTTGCAAGTACCTCAGTACTTTCTTTGAAGCTTTCCAGTGATCCAATCCTAGATTATTTTGATATCAGCCCAACATCCCTACTGCAAAACTTATATCTGGCTGAGTACATGACTGAGCATACATTAAGTTTCCTACAGCTGATGCATATGGAATAGATTCTATTTCCTTACGCTCCAAATTATTTTTTGGACATTGTATTTAACTAAACTTGTCCTCTTTCTGAACTGGAGCTACACCAGCAGAACATTTATCCATTATAAATCTCTCAAGAATTTTATTGATATATCCTTTCTGAGACAATCCCAATAAGCCTTTCTATATCAATAAAATTCTTCCTATTACATAGGATGATGCCTCACCCATATCTTTCATTTCAAAATTCTTCGAGAGAAAAGCCTTTACATCATGTAACATTCCTTTATTATTTGCAACAAGAAGAATATCGTCAACATACAATACAACGATACAAAACATACTCCGACTAACCTTCATATAGATACACCGATCAACGGTGTTCTCTACAAAACCGTATGACATAATGGTATCGTTAAACTTAATGTACCATTGTTTGGAAGCTTGTTTTAATCCATAAATTGACTTATTCAATTTACACACCAACTTTTCATTTCCAGGAAATGAAAACCCTTCTGGTTGATCCATGTACACTTCTTTCTCTAAGTCACCGTTAAGAAAAGGGTTCTTTACGTCCATTTGGTGAAGCTCTAAATCATAATGAGCCACCAAAGCCATAACTATCCTTAAAGAGTCATTCTTTGAAACCAGAGAGAAAGTCTCTTTATAGTCAATGTCGTCTTTCTGAGTATAACCTTTGGCGACAAGTCTGGCCTTATAACTTTTGATATTACCTTTCGAATCACGTTTGGTTTTGAAAATCCATTTACAACCAACGCGTTTCTTTCCTTCAGGTTACTCTACAAGTTCCCAGACTTTGTTGTCATCCATCGATTTCAACTCTTCCTTCATAGCATTAAAGCACTTTTCGGAATCATTACATTTCATGGCTTTATTGAATGACTTTGGATCTTTATCATTACTCAAGTCACATTAAGCACTTTAATATTAAATCAATGTTACTTTAATTAACATGTGCCACATTAATAGATTATTGTTAAATAATCTAACACCAAAATCTTCTAAATCCATTCTCCATGGATATTAACTCTTTTCCATTGAAAATCTCTTCAAAATCACAAGTTTTTTTCAATTTTTTCATGGGTATTTTTTCTTTTCTACTGCGATTTTCAAAAAGTCGACGATATTCAAAATGACAATTTCTCATAATTCAGTAGTTAAATTGTTAACAAAAATAGTTTAGTGGTTGACTTGTCATTGATTACAAAGTACAATGGTTGGTTTGTCATTTTCCCTATAAATTAATTAGTTCAAATTGTTGAATTAATTTGAGTATTAGAAATAATTTGAATTAATTTGGTAATTTGGATTAAGTTACACATACTAATTTGAATTAATTTGGTATTATGAACTAACTTGAATTAATGTGATAATTTAAATTGCTTTACGTATGGTAATTTGAATTATTTTATTGATTTGTATTTTAATTTGAATTAATTTCATTATTTGGATTATGTTTCATGTTATAATTTAAATTAATTTGAATTAATTTAAATTAATATGATAATTTGGATTATGTTGCATAGTAATTTGAATTAATTTGATAATTTCAATTATGTTACATATAGTAATTTGTGTTACGTTACATATGTTAATTTATATTACATTACATTTGGATTAATTTGGTAATTTGAAATAATTTGATAATTTGGGTTACATTAAAAAACATGTTATGTTTTCTATTAAAAATAGATCTGAACGTGTAATATCCTAGATATTAATGGAATTAAAATCTCATTATCTATGAATTTTAGAAGTTTTATAATGATTTTTTCCATTGAATATAATACCTGGATTTCCTGTAATGGAATGAAGTCCAAGATAAAGACCCATTGAATGGCAAGTTGGCCTATGGTGGTGTTAGAGATTGAGGAGGTTCCAATGGAGACCCAAAGAAGGAATGGATTGAATAGAAAATGGATAAAATTGAAGATAGACCGAAGCAGCCCATGACTCAAGCCACTGTGTGCGCCGCCCATAAATCAACGGGCGCGTCACCCAGACAGCCGCCCAACAGTGTACCCAGCAGCGCACGTCGCCCTCTCGACAGAGCACCCGCCAGCCGACAGCGCTCCCGCCTGCCTTGACCGTGCACCGGCCAATGTCAACCACCGCGCCCAATGCTGCCTCCCACGTGCCACCCGCAACAATTCTTCATCTAACATTGAAGTTTTGCATTTTGTATATTTTATGTAATTTTATAATGTTTCTATGTCCCCTAGAGTTGCCTATAAATAGATGGGCAAACCTTCAATGTAAATCATAACTTACAACTTGAAATTTGAGAGCATTTTGCTTAGAGAGTGATTCTCTTCTTGAGTTCTCTTTGAAGACTTGATCTTTTTCAATTGTTTGCTTGAAGAGATCAAAGTTGATAGTTTTTGTAACGACCGGGTTTTTCGTAAATCCTTTAAAATACGTGATAATTTAAAATTTAGCTAAGATCATTGAACCCAAATCAAAGAGCACCTAAACCGGACTGCTACCAACCATTCGTAAAACTCGTTATAAAACCCCATTAATTAAACTTATGAAGAAGCGTTGTAAAACAAAGTCTTTTATTGAAAATTTTTTCAGAAGCGTAAATAACAAATTTAAAGAAGAAATGCTAAGCAATTGAAATACTACTTTCCTTTCCTTTACAAATGAAGCTATCAATTAATTACAATTTGGAAAACTTAATTTAATTCTCTTTTACCCTTGCTATGCCTGGCCAGCCACGGACTACCTCGTGGGTGCAAATCCATCACCCCTGCTTTGATGTTATTCGTTTGTATTTTCTTTTCGCTACTCCTAGTCTGTCCATTGGTTCCATGTACGACTACATACACCTACACTACAAGTAAAACATGAGCCTAATGGCCTAGTAAGGAAAAAGAGTTTAATGCATATGAATGCCACTCTTTAGTTCATTTTAGAATGGGGCCCTCCCAAACCAATCCTTTCATTAGGTCATTAATCTATTTATTACTTTACTGAATTTTACTTTGATCCCTGGGGATCCATATTCTATTGATCTCTTGGGATCCATTATTCTATTATTCCATTTTTCCATTCTTGTACTTCGAGCTCGAATTGAGAGGTTTTTCTTGTGCAATGGCATAGTGGTCAGACCTAGCCTTTTTCCTTGCATCTAGAACTCCCATACCCTATGAGGGAGGGCTACACGTAGATCGCAGACTAGATCAGCTACCCATCCACTTCCAATTTCCTTTTTCTTCTTTACTTTTTCTTAACCTTTTATCTCACTCATGCATGCCTGCGTACCACCTCGTGGCAATCCCTATTAGTCTCTAGTATCATGATGCATGCTCATACATTCTCAACTTATAATAATGCATGATGCTTCACAACATAACATTCATAGAAATTGAAGTGCACATTAGAATAAAAGTAAAGCAGTAACTGTAATTGAAAACGTGTATAAAAGAATAATAGGAATTGAAGTGCACCACAGAGAACAATCAAAATACTGAATTGTAAACAGCGGAGCACTTAAGGAATTTAGCAATGATAATAGCATGCAATGATAATAAAAAGGAAATTGAATCATACTATTTATTAACAGGTTAATTACCCTAGTTAACTTTCTAGTCTATTTACATGCTTCCTACATTTATTACTCTAGGCGATTATTCTAATCAATTATCCTAGTTAGTTTACATACTCAATTAGTTAACTAACATGCTCAGATAAGATTATGATCACAAGGCTAGTTAACTAAACATTCTTAAGGAATCAAACATGCTACTTGGTTAATTATGCCACTTACAAGCTACGACTATTATTCTAGTTAATTATTAGTCACTTTACATGTTCGAGAAGTAATTGCACTTAAACATGCTCAATTATATATAGCAGGACAATATAATAAAGGAGATAACAGCTCGTAACTAATACTGGAATAATTAAACCAAATGCAGCAGGATCATTACAGCATTCAATGCGTCTAACCATTTCATTTTCCCTAGCATTCTCATTCTTATATTTGCAGAAAGTAAATTACAGGAAATAAGGAAACTATCAACAGAATTAAGAATATTGTGGTAAATAAACTACAGGAAAAGTAAGGAACTAATAACGGTAAGATCAATCAAGAATAAGCTCAACTCACGCACACTACTTGCCGTGTAGGGCCTCCACACGGTCAAGACACCCCAAATTCCTTAACTCGAAACTTTAATGTGCAATAGTTGTTAGTTGTTATTCTTTTTCTCTTCTTCTCTGTACCTAACATCACCCACATAATAAGTACTCGAACAAAGCCAACGACCTATACTAATATCGAAGAAGGGTATGAAACCAACGACATCAACGATCAACCAATGTACGACCTAACTTTTGATATTAAGAATATATTAATTCAACCCATAAATAGTATATTAACAAACAGATAGCATTATCTATAAACCAAATCAAGACAACAGACAACAACCAATGCATTCTTAACAAAACAATAGTTGAATCGTCCAAACGTTTAAAACATTTATCAACGTGCATAACACTCACTTAAATCTCACAGTATTCCCACAATACATTACACTTGATACAATAGATTATTGTATCAACGTGCATAACACTCACTTAAATCTCACAGTATCAACGTAGACGATTAACTAACCAATCCCAACATATCAACGTTCCATTGGGAAAATACAGCGATTATTAAGCTATAACTAAATTGCAACTCAATAATATATGATAATTCACGGATAAGCTTCACATAACAATTTCCTTATATCTCAATATAGTCATTCATACAACGAGTCCAAATTCAGTAATCAGTTAAAAGTCTTAACTCATTATCAGTTTGTAGCAACACATAACTAACACTAGATAACTATAATTAACAGAGCATACTTTCATCTCAACAATTTATTCTAATTGATAGAAACAACATCTAATATGGACAATTCATATCAACAAAGCCTAACCGATCGTAACCTAGCAAATAACCAACGATCAATGCTTCCAATAAAATTAACAGAGTAGCAACACCCAAAGAAATATTCAGCCAATAACAATCAAGTGCATAACACGATTTCTCGACAACAATATCCAAACATAACCAATTACCAAAACAGTGTATCAAACCTATATTTCTATTATTCTCTAAAACCCATTATCATATGAACATAACCTAATCCAACCCGACAATCAACACATAATTGAACTCCCTCACATTATCAACAAGAGCATATCAATTCCAGCAAGTCCAAAACCAAGAAATTGAATCCACAAAGGCATCATCACAACAGCAACCAAAAAATTCCAACACTAACAGGTCATTCCTCCACTAACAGAACACCAATTCAACAACAATAACTTATTTTGAAATTCCCAACTAAACAACAGAACACCAATTTAACAACAATAACTTATTCCATCATCATCCCATAACTTGTAACTAAATTACAGAACACATAATCAACCAACAACAGGGTATCACAAACAGTGTATCACAAAACATCCAACAAAACAATGTATTCATTCATCACAGGGAGTTCACATAACACAATCCAAACATAGCATTTCCATATATTTCAATATTCAGAGTTACTATCTAATATATTTGAAATCAAATAATAATTTAAACGTAATACTCACAACAACACACAGAGTATAAAACCCAACAACACACACAATTATCCTTAGCTATACAATTTGAATTCCCAACCAATATAGTACATAACCAACATCACGACTGGGAAAACTCATACCAACAGAGCACTAAGCATACACTCAACATATTATTAACCAACCAACAGCAATTACATGAAGAAGCAACCAGAATAACGAACCAACATAGTATGTTTTCAGCAAAATAGGGAAGGAAACTCACCATCAGAAGCATCGGCCAACCTCTAGAGAGAGTTCTCAGATCCTGCCTCCATTTTCCTGCTTCTGTTCAGGGTCCAGCTCTCTAGAGAACAATCCCATTCCTCCCCTGCACTCAGCTTCACCTCCAGAGAGCAACATCTGCTCTCTGCCCAGCACATCTGAAAACACTCTCCAATCACCCCTCCTCCACTGCATTTCAATGTCTCCCAGAGGGTACCCATCACCTTACCTTTGTCCTCTCTACGTTGTCTAGAGTAGAGGCACTCCATACTCTATCACTGCCATCCACTGCTATGATGTCTCCTCTGTCGACTTCTTGTAGAGCAAGGACCTGAAGAAACCGCGCCACAAGCTGGACCAGAGCCTTTGGCCTGTCCAGCTCGAACCGCCAACTTGTCCAATGACCCCAGGCGGTGATTCACCGTCCAGCTCACCCTTCGACACCATCTAGTTTTGCTCGCTGCCTTATTACCGTCACCGAGCATCACCACCATTGAGCCGCTGTCGCCATCCATCTCACCATCACCATTCCATCGTCGAGGCTCACAGCCATGACCCGTAACGCTATCCGTGAAGGAGCAGTCCCTGAACGCATCCCGAGCTCGCCTGACAGCCGTCATCGCCTCACCGCTCCCGGCGCTCATCGCTAGTTCGTCTCTCTCCGTCTCCATGTGTCTCCCTCTTTCCCGTCTCTCCCTGTCTCCTTTTCTCTGTCTCTCATTCGAAAGAATGGCCGAAGGCAATTCTTCCGGTTACAGGGCAAACCAGTTCACTTAGTGAACCGGTTAATTACTCATTATCTTCCCATTTTTAAATCCTCTCTAATTAATTTAATTCATTAGTTAAATCCCCAATTAATTAATTTATTAAACCTCCTTAATTTCCATTAATTGAACTCCTTTTACATTTAAAATCCCAAAATTATTATATATTTTAGTTTATTAAATTAATATTTATTTTATTTTGATTACGTTGATTTCCCATTAATTTCCATAATATATTATCTAACGAGTACGTTCTTGGTGATGCCCCGATAGTCAACCCACTTAAAAAGTCGGGGTATTACAGCTTTAGTTCAACCAACAAGTTTAGCTTGGGTCAAGCTCATTTCTTTGGTAGTTTTGATTCTTATCTCTCCATAGATAACGGGTCGAACTCTTAATCCGTTTGAATCTCCAAGGCATTATGTGACATTCCGCATTGTTGTCGGGTCTCGGATATTTAAGGGTGAAAGTGTGGAGGAGGAGTTATTCGAGAATTGGGAAAAGTTACGCTTTGGGGAATTCTACCATAGAAAAATTCTACAAGAGCTTCCCATGGATGTGCAAATGCCTATAGATAGAGGCATTGGCTGAAGGAAGAAATCACACCAAAGCGAGAGAGAAGGAGAGGAGCCAGAGAGAAGGAAGCGAGAGGAGACAAATAGGAGTGATTGTGAGAGTTTTGGGTTACAAAGTTTAGGGGTGGAATTGTTAAAGTAGGAATTTCGATGGGAGAAATTACGCGATAGCTCTTGGATTATTTTGGTAATATTTCTATCCTTAAAGTAGTCAATAATTAGTGAATAAATATTAGTTTCATTATTATTATTATTATCACACTATTATTATCACGGTAATATTCATTAAGAGATATTGTTATTAGTTCCATTATTATTATTGTTATTATTGCCCTATTATTATTATCGCATTAGTGAATAGGTGTAATTGTATTGTGCAAAGTAAACTCTGTCCAAGGAGACTGGTTTTTAATAAGGATCGTTGTGACCACCCAGTCTTTCCTGGGAACTTACTTGGAAAGGATATTCTGTCTAAGGAGAATTGCTAAGAGTATTCTTTCTTGGGAATATTTCTGATTAGTACTATCCACATTTAATAAATAATGGAAAAATGATAAATTAGATAATTATCAATTTGTGATAATAATTATGGATTTAACTAATATGCTTAGGTTATAATCATTAAGGGATAGAATTACTAAACGTGATTAAAGAAAGTTATATTATCGAAAATGTATAAATTAGGTAACTAAATAAAAAGGGAAATGTGTATAAATTAGGACTATGTTGTTAGAAAGATAAATAAATAGAAATTAGTAATTAATAAACGAGGAAAATATGATAAGTAGTAATTAATACTTAAATAGAAATACGGTAATGCGTAATTGAAATATAGTCAGTTAGGGTTTAATTGATAAATATATTAATATATAAATGATAACTATTTTGAAAGTAGTAACGAGAAATGAATAAGGAGCTAAACACACTAAGGACCACAGGTAAGTGATTGCATGTGTTTTGGTCTTTGGACCCTACATCGCAAGAGTTAGGAGTTGTATGTTGACTGTTTACTACTTTCATAGAATATTTAGGTTGTTTATTGCTTTACCAGAAATTAAGCATGTTCCATGTATTGTGCTATTGGTTGCTAGATGTTTATTAGAATTAGGTTCTTTTAATGATATGTTTAATAGACGAGCATGCTTAGAGATTTTATATTGTATGTATTCACGAACATCATACTCATGGTTTTCTAAATGATACGAAAATGGTTTATATGCATGATTTTGAAAAGGAAACTGAAAGAGAATGAAAAGAAATAAATATAAAAGAAATAAAATGAACTGTGAGTTTGTTAGTTGGTCTTTAGACTGGCTAGCCAAAGGATATGTGAGACTGTTTAAGCCTTAATGGCACAGTCACTAGTAAGCGGAGTTCGGAGCCTCGAGCTTCATACTGGGCTCAGTAGCTAGTAAAGATTTTGGTTGTAGCCAGAGTTGCTTATTCTTAAGGGTAGTCATTATGCGAGCACAATAGCTAATAGGCAGTTCGGATGGAGCCGAATCCTTTGTCACATATATGTCTCTAGAAAAAGACTGGGATGGACCGCCCAATGGTTAGTGAGGCCGTTTAAGCCTTTGTGGCACAATTGCTAGTAGGGGGAGGTTGGAGCCCGTGCCGCTAGCTAAACTTTCGGTCGGAGCCGAAGTTGCTATACCAAAGGTGTCGGGGACTGTAAATGAAATGGTAAAAAATAAATGAAAGACATAAAACAAAAACGCATATGGTTTTAAAAAGAGCATATCATGAGCATTGTAACGTTTTATTCCTATCACTTACAAGACATTAGGCTCATAACTTACTGTCTTGTGATGTAGGTATACGCCTGAAAACAGATGAACAATATACAAAGCAGTTGATGAAGGATTTACATCTAGCGGATCTTGTGGCTGGCTGGGCTAAAAAAGTAAATGGTTTTGTAAATAATAAAGTAAATCGTTTACACTTACTAAATGCATTTTAAGTTTAATAATTGTTTTTATTAATGCATCCACTATGTTTTAAATAAGTATATTTCTTAACACGATAAATTAGAAAATGATGTGAAGTAATGAATTTAACACTCGGTTTTAAAAGGAAAGACTTACTTTGATATTATAAAATGAAAAGTTTTAAATTTCACTCTATTTTTAAAGAAAATAAAAATCGGTATATTACAGGACGACTGCGGGAATTCACGGACGTCCGTACTTTAATTATCAGATGATAAGGATGAAAATTGGTTTGGGTTGAACAGGGTAACCAAACCAAACTGAACATTTCGGTTTGATTTGGTTCAGTTTTAATAAGGCAAAAATTGCCTATGGAACCGAACCAAACCGAACCGAAAGATTCAGTTCGGTTCTTGGTTTTGAGTGGTGTGAATTGAGTTGCCCAAACCAGAACTGAAAATTTAAAACAAACCCTAACCCACCCGTTGAGTGCCTTAACCCTAAAGTCTTGATACTTTGTATTATAAAGTCTTTTCGTACCCTCTCTCGCTCTCGGCTGCAATTGGCAATCGTGAAACCTTACCAACTGCGAGACAATACCAATGGAAACGGTGCCAAGCCACAAGCTCAGGTAGTTAACCACCAGGAGGTACCCATGGTTCCAGGGGCTTACGTCCAGTGCCTCTTTCGCTATGTCTATGCCTTCTTCTCTCAAAGAAAAAGAGTCAGAGCAAACACATCTCTCCCAACCGTCAAAACCCAATAGCAACAAAAAGTCCCAGTCTTATTTTTTGAAGCGAGGGCAGACTGTGCAATTAGTTTGTGAGTCTTTGGTGTTAGCCTTTTTATTAGGCTAAATTTTATTTTGATGATGACTAAAATGTTATTTAACATGTTAACTTGTTTATCTAAGTTTGAAGATATATTAATTTGGAACTTAGAAATATAAAAAATATCAAAACAGTAAACGTCGCTCAAAGAAGGAAAAGAAGGCAGTGAAGATTTTGGAGCTTCTGACATCCCTCATAGGATTATGGACGTCCCTCTACTACTATGTGAAGAATTTGAAGGGCGGATGAAGTTGAGTGAAGAATGGACGTCCCGCCAGTGAAGGAAATGAGGAATGGACATCCCTCATTGAGTAAAGGACGTCCACCATAGAGTCAGCGAAGATTTGTGAAGAGCGAGCGAAGTTGTGAAGCAGCGGATGTCCCATGCTAAGGAAAACAATGTCACGTTTGGAGTTATAGACATCCCTCATGTAGAAATGGACGTCCGTCATAGTAGCAATGCTGTGGAGAAACGGACGACCCTTACGCTAGAACGGACATCCCTTATGCTGGAACGGACGTCCGACATATAAAACCAAAGCAGAAACGTCATTGTCGGGTCCAAAGAATTTGAGGAAAGGATGTCCCTCATGATGAAATGGACGTCCAATATAGAAGCAGCTTCAACAAATTATTTTTGGATTCATTTCGGATGAAGCGCGGGCGAGCCCGGTCAAAGAACGTTTGAATTTGTAATATTTGACGAGTTATCTGGATGGATTTCGGACGTCCCTCATCAAGACTTCGTATGTCTTCGTAATTCCTTGAAAATACGTGAAAATTTGAAATTTCTTTTTGAAACCAAATCAGAGAGCGCCTAAGTCCGAATCGCTACCAACTGTTCGAAAAACTCGTTATAAAATCCATTAATTAAACTTATGTGGAAGCGTTATAAAACAAAATCTTCTATTGAAAACGTTTGCGGAAGCGTTCAGAATTAAATATACTAAACCATTGAAATACTGTGTTTATACAATTTACTACTTGATTTAATTACAACATTTAAAACTTAACCTAATTAAAATCGTTTCTCTTTTACCCTTTTTATATGCATGGCCAGCCACGAACTCCCTCGAGCGTGAGAATCCGTCATCCTTGCCTCTATGTTTGTTCATTGTTCATCTTTATTCATCTTTTGCTACTCTTAGTCCGTACATTCGTCATAGCGTACTAGTGCCTACATCTACACCACAAGCAACTGTAAGCTCGAAGGCTTAGCAAGGAAAAAGGGTTCTATGCATATGAATGCCTCTCTTTAGTCCATTTTGGAGTGGGGGCCACCCAAACCAAACGTTTATTAAGTGATTAATCCATTTATTACTTTACTTTAAGCCGTTACTCATACTTTGAGCTGGAATTGGGAGTTTTTTCTCGTGCAATGGCCTAGTGGTCAGACCTAGCCTTTTTCCTCGCATCTAGAACTCCCGTACCCTATGAGGGAGGGGCTACGCCTAAATCGCAGACTAAATCCGCTACCCATTCACTCTCAATTCCCTTCTTCTTCTCTTTCTTAACATTTTAACTTACTTATGCATTCGTACCACCACCTAGGTGACACTTCCTACACTTTCTATTAACATGATACATGATGCTTCACAACATAACATTAAAAGAAACGCACATACATAAGGTAAACTATCGCTATATGAATGTCACTCCTTAATCCATTTTGGAGTGGGGGCCACCCAAACCAATCCTTTCATTAAATCATTAATCCGTTTCTTACTTTACTTCGTCTTACTTTGATTCCTTGGGATCCGTCATTCTATTGATCCCTTGCAATCCATCATTCTATTATTCCGTACTCATACATCGAGATGGAATTGAGAGGTTTTTCTCGTGCAATGGTGTAACGGATCTAGCCTTTTCTCTTATCTTCTAAGTAAACTAGAACTCCCATACCCTACGAGGGAAGGGCTACGCCTAGTTTACAGACTATATCCGCTACCCATCAACTCCCAATTCCCTTTTCTTCTTCTTTACTTTTTCTTAACGTTTTACCCCACTTATGCATGTTTACGTACCACGCCGTAACATTCCCTATTAGTTTCTATTATCACGATGCATGCTCATACATTCTTAACCTATCACGATGCATGCTCATACATTCTTAACCTATCATGATGCATTCATACAAATTGAAGTGCGCATAAGAGTAACTATAATTGAAAGTGCATAGCAATGAAGGCAACCACAACATTTATAATATGGAACACGAGACTAACATGCCAATTATCAAATTAACTTCCTAGTCATTTTTCATGCTTCCTATATTTATTAGGCTAAGTAATTATTCTACTTAGTTATCATATGTGAACATGCTCAAGTTCAATTGCTTTGCGTGCTTTTATCTTACTTACAATTCATAACATGCTACTGAGAAAACAATAACAAAAGCACTTATAAAACATACAATTGACTACATGCTTCTATTATCTAAATGATTTAAACATGCTCTGAACAACCATTACAAACTAATTACACATACTCAAACAATTACTTTAAGTTCTCATGCTAGTTCATTAACATGTTCAAGTTACTAATTATCTTCGTTAGTGTACATGCTCATTCGGTCAAGTAAATCAATTAATCATGCTTACTATGCTTACTAAGTGATTATCATACTCAAGTACTCATTATTAATGATCAACTAACCTAATTAATTGCATGCTCAAGTTTAATTAGTTTAAATCTAATATTTCATGTTATCCAACACGCTTTTCTAATTGATTTGACAGTCAACTAATCATGCTTAAGAAATTAAAATAGCAACTACATAGTCCTTTATCTCATTTTCAAACTTTACTTTACACAATATTTTACTTACTATGCTTCCATTTCAATCATCATTTCACTATCTAAGCGTTTTACAATTTACAGCATACTAACAACAAGGAAAATCATCATAGACCAATTCATCCAGCAAGGAAATCTATGAACCACACAAAGGAATCAACAGAAAATATTATGGACTTCTAACAGCGGTACATTTGAACGTTCTTCATCCTTAGACTTTAGCATTTATTATTTCTCTTCGTTTACTAAACATTTGTCTTACTAAAAATTGAAACAAGGCATACCTACAACAACAAGGAAACACCACAACACTTAACTAAAATTACAGGACATATCAAGGACATATAACAGGAAATCGTTTCAGGAAACTACCATCTAACCAATGACTACTTCATACAAGCAGTAAACATTTTAGGACAATTCAACCTACCTACCGTTTACACTAGCAAAACGTTAAGCATTTGTCATTCATTCCATTACCTTAGGCCTTAACCTTCATCATTTCTTCATCACATCCTATATTCCTCCACTAAGCATTTTTATCACATCATAGGCAACAAAACAAAGCTTAGCAATAAAAAGGAAACATCACATATTCAATACTATAAATCTCTACCCTATAGCAACTAACAACCATAACACACACACCCATACTTGTGGTGTAGGGCCTCAATGGTCAAAACACCCCATTTCCCTTACCAAATTTGAAGACTAAAGAATTCAGGCACAACTCTCCTCACAGTAGTTTCCAGCTCCCAATTCCAAGCTTATAGCCCACTCTAACTTCTTTAGCTCACTCACGTTTACACACATCTCACATCCTCACTTCACATAACATTCAATCTTCCACACTTATAAGCCCTCTCTCTCTTTCAGCTCCCTCTCTTGCTCTAGAATTTACAAGCAGGAAGGGAAGGAAACTGAAGGCTGAAGGAAGAATGACAGAGAAGAAAGTTGGGGAGGGGTTTTTACCTGGATGGAAGGGAGGGACACCATAATCACCATAGGGGAGGAGGACAGGCCAGCTACGGGCATAGGGGACAATTTTTCATAGCCCATGAGAGGGGAGGGTCGATTCTTGTCGGGAAATCGTGTTATTCAACGATTTTCATCATTTTCTTCTTATTTTATTTCGTAGGTTTGGGCTGTTTTGGACGCATGCAGACGCATAGGTCTCAGCCGCACTTCTTCCGCAAGGCTAAATATCGCAGGCTATTTTGAGGCTTCAGACAAGAAAACGCATCCCCGCCTTGTCCGTACCGTCCACAAATGAGGTTCGGAAGCCATTTTACGTCTGTACTAGCGTCCATACTATCGTCCGAAATTGTCCTAAAATCGGACAGAGGCAAAGCGGACGATACTTCAACTCATTCGCAGCCATCTAGACTCGTTAGAACGGATTCGATGCGGACAAAGCAACTAGCGTCTGCATCGTCCGGAACCTTGTCTGCAACATCACAATACAGTGAAGTTGGGACGAGACAACACGTCCCGAGTCATCCTATACTCAAGGGTAACGTGGTTAAGTACTTGCGGAAGACACTTCCTCGTCTGCAAGTCGTCCGCAACACTATAAATCCCACTTTTCTCTATCTTTTTACACTTAACCCTTATCCTTTAACATTTCCCCCATAAATACACGTCATCGAATGACACGTATAGAAACATCATGTAATGTCCTCCAACTCCAACACTTCGATTACATCGCATATACGGGGAAAACGTAACGGAATTACTCCTCATCCTAATGCTCAGAAACGTCCTTGGTAATACCCTGATAGTTGACCAACTTAAAAAGTCAGGGTGTTATAATGATTCCCTAAGAATTCATCATATTAGGGTAACGTCCTGAAATAGTCATAGGCTTGATTGAACGCCGTAAGTTCAATCAAAGGGTAACTCCCCACAATAGTCAAATATAGGGTGACGCCCCGTAATAGTCAAGGTTGACAACTGGTAATAATCAAAGGGTGACGCCCTTATAATTAGTCTTTGTAAACGGTTTAATTGACACCCGTAAGTCAATTAGTTAGTGGATCTCCAAGTGTAACTTGAAGTGCGGACGTAGGTGGGTTTGTCGAAACTCCTTAACAAATCGTTGTGCACTCTCTCTACCTCTTACTCTTTAATTTTCGCATTTTATGTTTTAATTGTATATGATAAATCACATAGGGATTCAGAGATTAAATATGACATTAAATTATTAGTACACTATATTCACTCCCCCCTCTATAGGTGTATATTGATCCTTCAATTGGTATTAGAGTGGGTATTTAAATTTTTTGTGCGATTTTGTGCATATTGTAAATTCTCTTATAGAAATTTATTTGAATAAATTTGATTGAATTTTTGGGATAAATTTCTAGGTAGAAATTATTTGATAAATTTGTTTGTTATCTTAAATTGGATAATTTGATTATGGATTTCAATACGTACATTGAAGGTCAATGCACTTCTACACCTCCACTATTTGATGGTAGTAATTCTTTATATTGGAAGTGTAGAATGAAAATATTTGTGCAATCTTTAGATTATGCTTTATAGAAAATAATTGAAAACGGAATTATTGTTTCCAGACCATCTTGTGAATTCAATGATTTAGATAAACGGAATTGGAATTTAAATGCTCAAGCCATGAATGTTTTATTTGCTGCTTTAAGTAGAAATGAATTTGATAGAGTATAAACATGTGTTAGCACTAATGATATTTTGAGAATTCTTGAGCTTATACATGTAGGTACAAGTCAAAAAGATGAAAGTAATGAAAGAATATCCTTCGGAGAAGAGTAAATAGTCAACACTTGCTTCATGGCTAATGAGGAAATTGAGGTAACCAACACTTCTAGCAATTCCCATTCCAATAATGAGAATAACGAAAATCAATTGCTAGATGTGTTTAATGATTTGCTTGAGAATTTCAACTTGCTTAAATCTAAGTATAAATCTTTGAAAAAAGGAAAATGATAAATTGATGAAAAAGCATGTTGAAATTGTTTAATCAATTGAGAAGCAAGTTAGTGATTTGAAATTGTTAAATGATAGTTTAAATTCTACTATCAAATCACTAGAATGTGAAATTGGCACACCAAAAGTTAAGAATGATGATTTGAATTGTATTGTGCTCAATTTCACAAATGGAAGTGAAAATTTAAATATGCTCTTAAATTCACAAAGGGTTACACTCGATAAAGCAGAAATTGACTATAAACCCTTTACAAAGAAGAATTACACTAATTTATTTGTTGATTCTACTATTTCTAATTCTTGCAATTGTGTGGGACATAAATCATTTGTGTGTCCATTAAAATGGAATGTGAATGTAAAATCCAATGTTAGTTCTAAATTTGTTCATTCTTTGAATTTAAATTCAAAAGTTAATTCAAATTTTAATTATAAATTTGTGTGGGTTCTTAAAGGAATGAAACCTCTAACCAATGGACCCAAAATGGTTTGGGTACCAAAATATGCAAAGTGATGGTTTTGTAGGTTGAAGATTCTCCCAAGGATCTAAATGGATTTGGATGATGGAGTATCCAAAAATAAAAAAGGGAGAAGCTTCAAGAATATACCTCCTATACGATAAAATAGAATTAAAACTCATAGAGGTACACATTTTTGTCATTTGGATTTGTTAGTTATTTTTTATTGGATTAAATTCTTTGGTATCTTACTTGAATTGATTTAGTTTAATTTTTTGATTCTTGATTTGGAATGACTTTGAGCACTTGAATATTTTCTTGGATTCATTGTTAGCTTTGACCTTTTTGTATAATATAGGTTGAAATTTACTTTATTCCTTCCATTACTATTTTGATGATTGGGTTCTAACAATTGGATTCTAAATTGCATATCTTTGAAAGATTGTTGGATGTTCAATTTTGATAAACTGTTTCTCCCATAGATTAAATATTGTTAATTGATTTAAGAGGAGAAAAATACAAATATTTTAATCTTGATGATTTTGCTTCCACTATGACTTAAACTTTGATTATCCCCATTGATTTTATTTTGACCATGAATTTAGGGGGATAACATAAAATTGTTTTTTGATTTTGATAATTTGAACCATTTCCCCAAATGATTTGATTGATTGATTTAAAAGGGGAAGAGTTTGTTGTTGTTGATTTTCAAAATTGATATCAATAATTTGCTATGGATTTGAAATCTCTCAATTGGAATCAATGATTGTTTTTGTTTTAAACTTTTACAATTGGTATCATTAATTTCTCTATTGTTTGAAATATTTAAATTGGTATCAATAATTGTTTTTAGTTTGAATTTTGACAAGTACTTATCATTTCAAAATTTTGGTATCATGAATTTAGGGCCATTGGAATTATTTATACAATTATTTTGGTTTGGTATTAGTGAAATTATTTTTCTCTACAATTGGTATAATCTTTTAAGAAATTTTACTTTAGTAATTCCCAACTATTTGATTTTGTGCATAATGATAGAGGGAGAAAATTTTGTTTTGTTCCATCTTGAACTCATCCATGGATTTGTGACAATTGGTATCTATTTTATTTTGAACTTGGATGGTTCTCTATTTATGGATTCACTCTTATATGTTAGTTGATAAATTTATAAGCGGAGAAATTTATTAAGTTGTTTTATTAGTGCTCTAAGGGGGAGAGCAAATATTTTAATGTGTGGTATTCCCCCAATAGTTTGTTTTTTTAATTAACATAGGGGGAGAGATAATTTGGTTGATATTTTGGTTTTAAATTTGGTATCTCTCATAGATTTTTATTTTGGATTCCATTTTGAATTTACAAGTGGTATCATACTTTGCAAAATATATTTGAGTTTGATTTTGGATTTCACTTTGGATTTGTAACGACCCGGCTATTTATTAATTTTTTTTAAATGCATTAAAATTTAAAACTTTGTAAATCTTGGTTAAAACCTTCTAAAATGAAATCAGAGTGCTCTTCTTATAACCAAACCGTTAAAACCCTTTTTACTTTGACTCGTAATCAAAATTGTAGATAACTATAGTTATAAGATCTTTTCTCAAAACATAGCAGAAGGGTAAATAACTCAGTTAAGAAATACTGAACAGCGTAAGACTGATTTGATAAAATCCTTTTTTTTAAAAGCGTAGCAAAAGCATAATTATTTCATTTAAAGATAATTAATAAAGTATTACTTTATATTTTACAAATCCTCTTTTCATTCGTTAGCCTAACCAGCCACAAGTCTTGTCTGCGCAAATCTTTCATCAGCTGCTCCCTAATATGTTCGTCATTTCCCTCGTACTTGTACCTACATCGCAAGTAGTAACCTATGAGCGTAAGGCTCAGTAAGTGATAATACCTATCATACTACATGTTCATGCTATGCCTTTTTAAAAATAGTATGCAGTTTATCTTTTTATTCTTATATTTTGTCTTTTGCATTTTAATTATTATCTTTCTATGTTCTTTCTGTTATGACCTCTGGTATAGCAGCAATGGCATAATCTGAAAGACTGCTAATCATTGGCTGTTAGGTCCTGGCATAATCTAGGGACAGTCTCGGCATAATCCAGGGACATTGCAAAAGATACGAGCAGCAATGGCATAATCCGAAAGCCGCTAGCAACCGTGCCACAAAGGCTTAATAGGCCTCACATCATATCATTGCCTTTTTCCTTTCTTTACTTTACTTTTTGTTATTATTCTTTTTCTTTACTTTTTATAGCTTATTATTCATTCGTTATCTATTTCTAAAATCGTAGATAAAACTCATTTTCGTATGCTTTTGAAAATCATGATGCATGATGCTCGTGAATACATGCAAGTTTAGAAAGCGTAAATAAACATTCAACGTGCGATTCACTGAACGTGCTATAAAATTGTAGACATGCTGCAAAGCAGTAAACAACGAAACGTGTGATTAATAACTGTAGGCATGCTATAAAAACGGTAAACAACGAAGCGTGCCATTAAAAACTATAGACATGCTTGGAAAGCAGTAAGCAACGAAACATGCGTTTCCTATTCTTGCGATGTACGGCTCGAAAACCAAGACACATGCATATCACTTACCTCGATTGGTTAAGGCGTTAACACTTAAGTGCTATCTTTCTTCTTCTTAGTACCTACATAATTAGAAACATTTATTAATTAATATAATCAATTAATCCACTTATTAATCTCACTGTCTTTTATATTCTAATTCCTTATACGTTACTTACTAAAATCTCCTAAATAGAATCATTTTCTTAATTGCTACTTAGCTTAATAATTATCCTTACATCCATTTCCAATTAATGACTAAATTCTAAACCAATAAAACATATTACCAAAGCTAGAACTTAACAGGTTTATATTCAACAACATAACACTTCCAACTTCCTACTTCTAACAACATAACACTTTCGACATCCAACAACAGATTAACCATTCATTTTTAACATTTATGATAACTACAATAGAGAGCAAATCCAAATTAACATTACACACTTATAGTTGACAGATTATTCCACCCAATAAATTTATTCAGAAATCCAAAATAGTATATACACTGCATAATTCTTAAAATTGTAGAAGGCAAAGAGTAGAATCCAAACATACATGCATAATGTTCCCAGCAACCAATTATTGATTCTAAACAAAATCATTCTACATGTAATATACAGAACAACCTTTCTATTCACACAACTCCACTTTCCAGAACGAATTTCAACACCACAAAACCATTAAATCCCATCAGGTAATCATTCATTCCACAATACAGAACTATAACCAAAGTTGAAGTATATTCAGCCAACAAAACTCAAGACAACACTCAAAACAGAACCCAAATGACTAAACTTCAGAGAAGGAAACCTCGCCATCAGGATAGGGCATCCGAGAGTAGGAATGGCAGCTCCAACCTTCACAGTTCTCGGCTAGCACCACAAACACTCACTGCACTCTTCCTCTCTTGTCTCATTTCTATCTCTCAACACATAGAAGTAAAACACCCGAATACCCCTTTTTAACTTAGCAAACATGAGAATACACACCACCAATTCTCCAACTTATCATCACCTTTCCCACTTCTACCATACAAACGTGCGACTGCCCATGCCCTGTCATCACCATGCTTTACGCACGTCAAGTTGTCGGTTTCATCACGGTCGATTTGAACCCAACCGTAAGCTGGACCCAGGCCTTCGGCCGGTCCAGAATGAACCGCTAGCTCCCACCTCTTTGCCACTTCGCCTTTGCCCTAGCCGTTCCAGTCACCGACGACGCCAAGTCTCTTCACCGTCTTCATTCTATCAACGCTAGCCACTAGAAATCGCGCCCTGACTAGACCCCAAACTAACGACCACCATTCTGCAAAGCCCAAAGCCCAAGCCCTAAACTGTGACCCGTGATGCTAACCAGCTGCTCGCTCGCGCACTACTGGAAGTCGCCACGTTGCAAGGAAGTTGCCCTGATTGCGTCCTCCCTTGCTCGTCGCTCATCGTTCACTTGCGATTGCTCTCTCTCACTCCCTCTCTCCGTTCTTTCTCTTTTGTCGCAAAATGGCAGAAGGCCAGAAGAAATCTCCCCCCTCTTCATTAAATTTCTAGGCCGAAAATCAAATGGTGTGAAGTTGAACCGAACCCAAAAGCCATAACCCGAACTGGTTTTCTTCCAACCCCATTTAATTTTCCTTTATTTTATAACTAATCCCCTTTTTATTTAATTTCATTTTATTATCCAATATCATACTCCCCTTAATTTATAATCTTACGAATACATCTTTGGTAATACCCCGATAATTATCCAATTAATCCAAATACCCCTAAATACTTTCCAATTATCCTTATGAAATTCTGATATGAAAAGTCAAGGTATTATAGGATTTACAATTGATACCAATGTTTGAAAAATGGCTTTGTTTTTTAATTGTAAATCGTCAATTGGTATCCTTAGTTAATTTCTTATTTCTTTATTTGGTATCACTTTTAGGAAATGAAAATTGGTTTATCATTCTTAGTCTTAAATTGGTATCTATTTATTTAATTCTAATGTTGATATTCCCTTAAATGAGTTGCTATGCTCAATGACAAAGGGGGAGAATATTTTTGTTAGAAATTTGCTTTGAATGTGGTTGTATTAATTTGATATTTTTATCTTTCACCACAAATTGGATTCTAATGCTTGAGACCCCTCCATTGTTTGCTTTTTGGATAGATTCTTTGAAAAAGGGGGAATTTTTTTTTCAAAAGACAAAATTACTTGTTTGTTGAATGATTACTATTTGTTTAGATTGTTTGTGAACTCCCCACCCCTATGATTGCTTTTTGATTATGACAAAAAGCGGGAGAGAAATATATAAGTTGATTATGGGGGAGTGACAATTCTTATGAAATAATAATTGCTATAACATGTATGCATGGAATTAATTGTTTGATAAATTGCGTAAATTAAAAGGGAAAAATCTAATATGCAATATTCGATACACATGCTTAGGTTTTAAGATAACCAACTTATTGGATTTTGTCATCATAAAAAAGGGGGAGATTGTTAGCCTTTTTGTTAGGCTAAGTTTTATTTTGATGATGACTAAAATGTTGTTTAATTTAATAAAATCAATAAGTTGTGTTTTGCATTATTCAGATATTATTCTTAATGTTTTTATCATAATATTTATATCTGTGTTTATTGAAAATACCTGTATTGAGGGTATTAAAGTATGCTAACATGTTTATCTAAGTCCGAATATATATTAATTGGGGACTTAGAAATATCAAAAATATCAAAGAAGTGGACGTCACTCAAGGAAGGAAAAGAAGGCAGTGAAGATTTTGGAGCTTTGGACATCCCTTATAGGATTACAGACGTCCCTCATACTGCTACATGAAGAATATGAAGGGCGGACAAAGTTGAGTAAAGAATGGACATCCCGCTAGTGAAGGAAATGAGGAACAGACGTCCCTCATCGAGTAAAGGACGTCTGTCATAAAGTTAGTGGAGATTTGTGAAGAGCGGGTGAAGCTGTGAAGCAACAGATGCCTGTGCTAAGGAAAAGGACGTCGTGTTTGGAGTTATAGATGACCCTCATGTAGAAACGGACGTCCGTCATAGAGTTGTGGTGACACTATGGAGAAACGGATGCCCCTTATGCTGGAATGGAAAAACGAAAGCAAAAACATCTTCGTTGGGTCCAAAGAATTTGAGGAACGGACGTCCCTCATGATGAAACGGACGTCCGATATAGAAGCAGACTTCACAAATTATTTTTGGATTTATTTCAGACGGAGCACAGATGAGCCCGGTTTAAGAACGTTTGAATCTATAATATTTGGCGAGTTATCTAGATGGATTTTGGACGTCCCTTATCAAGAGTTCGGACATCCGCTACATCCATTTTCACTCCGACGGATATATTTCAAACGACTATATTAAAGGCTCTATAAATAAAAGAGGCACTCCAAGCTCACAACAACAAACGAAGAATCGAGGCGAAGTCTTGCCAAATTTACTACTCAATTCTAAATCACTATTAGCATTGTAAATCAAATTCTCCCTACCCATAAACTTGCGAGTTAATATTGGAAGAATTCGAATTAGTGTTTGGAGCTTTATTTTTCAAATTCTATAATTGTGTTAAATTGTAAAGAGTGATTCCCTAAGAATTCATCACATTAAGGTGACGCCCCGAAACAGTCATAGGCTCGATTAAACACCCGTTAGTTCAATCAAAGGGTAACTCCCTGCAATAGTCAAATATAGGGTAACCGTAATGTCCCAATTTTTATAACATAATTAATTAAGGATAATTGAGAGATTCATTTAATGAGAAATTTAATTGGAAAATATTTGGATAATAATCAAGAATTTATTTAATGAAAAATTTATTTAGGAAATGGATTTTAGAAATTAAAGTGGACCCGTAATAATCATTAATTAATATTTGGACTAAGCCGAGAATTTCAAGTGGGTCAATTAATAAACGGTATGCATAATTAATACATATATATTATATGTCAATTAATTAAGTAAAGGGTAATTAATGGAAGAATATATTTTGGGGAATATTAAGTGGAGAAATTATCACAGATTTTGTAATTTACACATTCGGACACATGCGGACGACACAAGGAATAGAGGTTGCATCTGAAAATGCATTTCATGTTGTCCTCAGTGTTTTGGGGGGATGCAAGATGAGGACTTCGCGTTCCAATTCATCCTTCGCTTGTAAACGCGAGTTTCTGGATCTTCCTCTTCTAGCATTTCTATTGATTGGTTGTTGATTGGAGGTGTGCAGTGCCGATTTACGACCGACAGTGGCGATTTTCACCTGGGGCAGGGACGTCGGTCTGGGCGGTTCGTGCTGGACCCGCCGAAGGCCATGGTCTAGCTTGTCGACTCTTCAATGCTGAACCGATGCTTTCTCCAAGTGAGGTGGACAACATGTCGGGCGTGGGGAACACTCTGAGAAATCTGCAGTGGGATTGTCAAGTGTGAGAGAGGTTGTACTCTCTGCCTTTATTTTTGGTAGAGAGTAATTCCCTCTCCAGTGTTACAATCTAGAGACCGAGACGGGAAGGATGGCTTGGACAGAGAGAAGCTCTCGGGTGAGCTGCGTTGGAGAAGTGTGAGAGCTGAGGACTTGGATGTTGCTCTCGACTGTTGTACCGGTGTGAACCACCCCCCCCCCTCCTCAACTATGACTTAGAATGGGTTATGCTGCTGATGGATGCGTTGTATTTTTGTTGACCTAAGTCCTTGTGAATCTGTTTATGTGTGGACATTTAACCTATTATTTGTTGATGGGTTGGACTTTGTGATTGTTCTTGTGAGAGAACATTGTTGTGGCCTATTTTAATGTGCTCTGTTGGATGTGTTAATCTGAAGTATATTATTGGATGCAGGAAAATGATAAATCGTAATTCTTTGATGGATATTGATCATCTATTTTGAGTAGAACTAATGCCCTTATTGTTCAGTCTTTGGATTCCGTTTGAGATGATAAGTTCAACGTTGATATTAGGTATTGTCTTGGATCGTTGTAGTTATTTGAGTTGTTCAATTAAGAATTTCTGAATGAGTTATCAGGATGAGATTTGTGACTTGGATTAGTTACTGCTACATGTTAGTTAAGCTTCCTGCATTTCATCACTTGAACATAGTTATGTTGGAAATGGTTTTTGGTGTTGGTAGTTGGATTTAAGCTATCAATCTGTTAGCTATGGTTGAGTTGATAAGTTGGTTAATAATCTATAATTTGTTGCTAAGTGTGGAGGAAATGTGCACTGTTATATCAGCTTGGCTATTACGATATTCTATGAAGCATGAATATGTTAGAATTAGTGTTGCTACGGATAAGAGTTCGGCTGATGGTTTGGGATTTTTTTCTCAGTTGGACTCAGAATATTGGAATTGTTAAGTGTTCAAGTTTATAGGATTCGATGAAAAGTTGCTAATGATAAAATGTTTCTAATTGTGAAGGTACCGGAAAGAGATAGAGGATAAAGATTTAGCACTAATCCGCATTAAAGATTTGAGGTAAGGAATTTAGGTATATCTTGGCCATTTATAGGCCCTACACCACAAGTAAAGTGCGTGAGTGGTAGATTATTGATGCTCTGTAGTATTCCCTTGAGTATATTGTTGTTGTTATTACCTTTGTAGATTTCCTTGCAGTGATTGTTCTCTCGACTTGCATTAATTTCCTTTGACAATAGTGTAGATTTCCTGTATTGATAATTGTCTTCCTTATTGCACTTGTTAGTTTTGTGATAAATGGTCAATGTCTAAATGTGATGAGAATAGAGAAGAGAATAATAAATGTGTGAATGATAAGTAGCATGAATGGATTGAGAGTTCCCTTAAATGCCCGGTTAATTATTATTTATTTGCCATCTAGTTTACATTTTTGTGATAATGCAACTGCCATTCCCTTTATTCGATAAATGTAATGATCCATCATTTCCTTTGTTTGATATCCATGTTAAATTAACCAGCATGTTAACCAATTTAGATAATTTAAGTATGAAAATACTTTAATAAGACTTAAGCATGTTAAATTACTTGAGCATGTTAGCTATTACTCAAGCATACTAAATTACTTAACTATTTATTTAATTAACAACAAATCTTAAGCATGTTAATTAATTGTTAGTTGAGTATGTTAATTAGTAATTGATTAGCCTTAAGCATGTTTAACATGTTAATTAACTTAACTAGGGTAATCGATTAGACTTGAATATGTTTCATTAATTAAGTTAATTAATTTGCTAGTCGTTCAATTCATAATTACCCGAGCATGTTTAAATAGTTGCATTATTAGCATGCCAATTGACAAAGACAATAATTGAATTACTAGTTAAGAATGTTTAATTAACTAAATTGAAGCATGTAAATTATTCTTCAAGCATGTTAACTAGGCTAATTAACTAGATCTAAGTATGCTAGTCAATTTAAGCATGTTAACTTGAGCATGTAAATCGATTAGGAAATTAACTAGGCGAAAGGACTAGAATAATTATCTTATCTTCTTGAGCATGAAAATTAATTTGGACAACTAACTAAAATGATAATTCTATTTGAGCATGTAAATTAACTTGGATAACTGGCATGATAATTAAGAACATGTCTTAATTTCTATTTCATTCTTATGTTCTATACGTTCAAGCATGCTATAATTCGTCGTATATTGTTCAGACACTTAATTCTGTATTGCTCTCATGATTCGTTATTTACTTCCATTAATGGTCGCTATTTCCTTAAACACATTTCTCACTTTCAGTTATTGTCTAAAGCATGTTTCCATGTTTAGTTTAGCTTAGTTTAACGGGCATGTTAGTTGCTTTGTAATTCATTGCATGTTTACCTTACCATCTCTTATTATTCATTCACCGTTGCAATTCGACACAATTGTTCCTTGTTGTGCACTTTTAATTTCTGTTATTTTTTATATGTGCCTTAAATTTCAGCTCCTTTACTTTCAATGCAACTGTTGTTAACTTTTCTTATATGCGCAATTATTGTTAATGTTACGATATAAGCATCATGCATCATGTTAGGTTGAGAATGTATGGTCATGCATCATGCTAATAGAAACCCGTAGGGAGTGCCACTTTGGGGTGGTACTCACAGATGCATAAGTGAGGTAAAATGTTAAGAAAATGAAAGAATGAAAGGGAGTTAGGGGTGGATGGGTAGCTGTTCTAGTCTGGCAGCTAGGAAATGCCCGTATCTTGTCGAGAACGGGACCTACCTGTCCACAAGAGGTTAGATCCGACCAACTATACCATCCCTTTTGGGTCCTTCAATCTCTAGCTCGATATACGAGTAACGAATGAACGAAGGTAAAGTAAAGAATGAAGGAACGAATATAATGAAAGGATTGGTTTGGGTGGCCCTCATTCTAAATGAACTAAAGAGAGTGATAAGCATAATTACATTAAACCCTTTTCCTTACTGGGCCATTAGGCTCACGTATTACTTGTGGTGTAGGTACAACAACGAACAGATAATAATAGGTTCATATACAAGGAACGACGAACTAATAATAATAAGCAGAGGTGAAGGATTTGCACGAACGATATCGGGGCTGGCCAGGCTAAAAGAGTAAAATAAGGAACAGTTGTAAGTACATTAAGTTTTATTAAATTGTATTAAATTGTTTAATTTCTCCTTTAAATTATTTACGCTTCTGTAATGCTTTAAACAAATGATTTTATAATGCTTCCGCATTTTTATTAGTTAGTTTTCATAACAAGTTTAAATAAGAGTTAGTAGCGATCCGATTTAGCGTCGCACTCTGATTTTGTTTTATAAAAGAGACTTTTTAAAATTTTAAATTTCTCACATTTTCAAGGAATTACAAAAATTTGGGTCGTTACAAGGTTAAGAAAAGTAAAAGAGAAAAGTAAATTGTAATTAACACGTAATTATTGATTTAGTATTCCTTAAATGAATTTCTTACACTTTCGCTATGTTTTAAGAAAATATTTTATAACTATGGTTTGGCACTACTTACAACGATTTTTATAACGAGTTTAAAGAAGAGTTTTAACAGTCTGACTTTTTAGAAAAAAACTCTTATTTAATTTAGAGAGGTTTTATGAAAGATTTAGTTATTTTATTAAAGTTTTAAATTTCACGTATTTTAAAACTGGGTCGTTACATATATTGTAATACCCCAACTTTTTATATCAGAATTTAATAAGAATAATTGGAAGGTAATTGGGAGTATTTGGAATTGTTGGATAACTATCGTGATATTACCAAGGACGTACTCGTTAGATTATAATTTATGAATTTATTGGATAATAATTAGTATTAATTAAGTAGAGAATTATGGATTTAAATGATTTGGTTCAGCTCGGTCCAAAAATAATGAATGGCTTGATTTTGTTAAGAATTGGAGTAAAGGAAATAATTGAATTGTTTGGGATTAAAATGTGAGAAAATTATTAGGAATGGATTAAGTAATTATAATTATTGGATTTATTGGAGGATTAAAAGTGTTGAGGAATGGTTAAGTGGAGAATAATTGGGGATTGATATTTTGG
>CM039480.1:18399657-18448739 GCA_022433065.1 Begonia loranthoides | reverse complement strand
GCCATTTGAGAGAGAGAGAGAGAGAGAGAGAGAGAGAGAGAGAGAGAGAGAGAGAGAGAGAGAGAGAGAGAGAGAGAGTGGGAGAGAGAGCAGATGAGGGAGCGAGTGAGCGAGCGAGGCAGAGCTTGAGCTCGGGCTCGTACTGCTGGCATCAGGCTTCTTTGCAGCGTCGTGTGCTGTCCGACGTGGTGTATGGAGCGGTGCGGCGGTCGCAGGTGTGCCTTGCAGAGCTAAGGCACAGGTTAGTCCATGTTTTCGTGGGGTGAAGTTGTAAAATCGTTGGCCGAGGTATGTGGTTGGATTTTGTTGCTAGAAATTGGAGGAATCTACTTTGAATTGGGCATTTGGTAGTCTGAATTGGTGAATGTGGTAGTGGAGTTGCTTCGGCTGGAGACGGCATGATGGCAGGTGAGGGGTGAATTGGACCAGACTGGAGCTGGTTCTTCCAGCTGCTTCTCATCTGGCAGGCTTTCCACGTGGCAATTACTTATTGGACCTCCTCTATTGAAATGGGCAAACGTCGAGTTTTTCCAATCCTCTTCTGCCTTTAAATTGATGGGATGACAGATTGAAACGGAGTAGAAGTCTCCATTCCTGTCATGTGTGCTGCTGCTGCAAATTGTAGGGAGTGAAGAGGGAAGGTGAGAATGTTTTATTCTGTTATGTAGGTGTGTGTCACTCTGTGAACCATGGATGAAGGAAATGCTCTTTGGTGAGCTGCTTGGGAAGTGAGGGTCGTGTGTGGCCCTCTAAAGAATTGGAGGTTGTGGTCATGACTGCTATGATATTTAGGTAAGTTTGATTCCTCTCCTTGCTGTTCGAGTATGGAGTCTTGAATGTTAAAGGTATTGACAGCCTCTGTTGGATAATTGTATTGAATAATCTGGTACCTTGGTTGGTCTTGGGATGGGACAAATTGTCTTGTTTTCTCTTTGAGAGTTGCTACAAATTGTGTAATGGACGAAGAGCTCAAGGGTGAACTCCTAGCCTTACGTGATCTTCCCTCATGTCTAGCTGAGCTTCTTGCTCCTTGGATGAGCATTTCCTTGTCTATTAATTGTCAAAGCATATTAATGGAGATATATTATGGATTGTTGAACTGCTCTATGGATTTGGGATAGTATAACATGTTGGATAATTATTTTGGATGAGTATTCTCTATTGATAGTGATAATCTTTGGTGAAAATGTTGGATGTCCATTCTAGAAAGTCAATGTTCTTTTGTTAAGTGTTTAGCTACTGCCTTCATTAATTGGTGAGCTACTGCTTTTAGAATTTTGTTAAGCATGAGTTTAATGGATTAAGCATTTTGTTTGGATGATAAGTAATGGTTCCGTTGGATTGTCTAGATGAGTTGCTAGATGGAATTGTTAATCTGTCGGTTTGAAAATAATACTAACTGCTTGATGTTGTAGGCCATTGTTAGTAATTCTGCCTTTATTGCCTTGTGAAACATGATTTTATCTGGGTGTAACATTCTATCTATAAAAAGGAATTAGTTAGAGAAAAATTTGATATAAATGGAATTGATTATGTTGTTAGAAGTTGACAAGCATAGAGATATTGGAAGTGTTATATTGTTGGAAATGGTTAAGTGTCTAAGTTGAACTTGGGTTAAGGATTCTAGTAAGTAGCAAATGAA
Organism: Begonia loranthoides; assembly: GCA_022433065.1. Taxonomy (NCBI): domain Eukaryota; kingdom Viridiplantae; phylum Streptophyta; class Magnoliopsida; order Cucurbitales; family Begoniaceae; genus Begonia; species Begonia loranthoides. The sequence goes on along the minus strand of CM039480.1, from coordinate 18,447,097 downwards.
AATGTGTTGAGATTGATGAGTTGTGATTTTAATGATAGATGTTGTGAAATTGTGAAGGTATAAAAGGGAGAAGGACAACGTTAACTTCTAAACTGTGCTAAGGACGTCAGGTAAGTTAGCTACGCAGGGAGCAGTGAGGTGAGAGTTAGCTACGTGGAATCTAAGGTTCACACTTTCCTCCCGTTCTGAAACTCCTAACGTCTTTAACAAAAGTGAGGATACTGTCATGTGGAACACCTTTGATGGATATATCTCCTCGTCAGAGTGACTGGTTAGGCCACATGACCCTAGGGAGTAGTCCACCCTAACTTTCAGAAGAGATACGGTTCTCTTCTGTAATGCATTGTATGATCATGCATAACAATTGTATTGCATTTCCTTTTATCACTTACTGAGTGTTAGGCTCATTAGTTAGGTCTTCTGATTTAGGTACGAATGAGAAACAGGTGAACAGGTCAAAGACAGTTGATGAAGGATTTGCACGAGTGAATCTTGTGGCTGACTGGGCTAAAGAATTTAAAGGGAATTTAATTGTAAAAAGGGTTTGTAAATTATTTAATATTCTTTAATGCTTTGTTTTAATTCCGTTGCGTTTTATAAAAATGATTTTATTACTTCTTTTGCAATTGATAAATATTTTAAGTAAAGAGTTTTAACGAACGGGTTTTATGAAGGAAGAATACTCTGATGTTTATATAAAGAGAAAACTTTTAAATTTCACGTGATTTTAACGTAAATAAAAATCGGGTCGTTACAGTTGGTATCAAAGCGTCCGTGTTTTAAAACCGATTCTGTATACTGCCTACTAGCACAAGATTCGCCGTGGAAATACTTCATCGACTGTAATATTATAATTAGTTCTTTCTTTATCTAATTATTTAAGTGTTTGTTGGTGGGACAACAATCCTGTCACTTGGAGAAATTATGGAAAATGTAATGAAAATAGAACAGTATTGGGATACTTGTAATGGATGTAAGCAATTGTGGTTCTTTTGATAGAATAGAATGATAGATGTGATAAAAGATAAACGATACTAGAACTGCTTGAGTTTTGAGTGCAGGAATTAGCTTTGGGGGAGTAAAGAAACAGGGGAGAGTTTGCGCAAATTTTTATAATTGGAAAGGGCATAAGTGGAAAGTAAGTTCTGATGAACTAGACAATTTGGCTAGGTCGTCTATACTGCAAGGAATTAGATAAGAGGGTGGATTGTTATGAGAAACAAGAACATTAGGGTTAGTCGCTAAGCTGAATTATGAGGACGATAATTAGTTAGTCAAGTGTTTATCCAATTGGTCAGAATTCTTAAGGATTTGTAGAAAGAGTGTTTTGGATCTTTAGTAATGGATCATTGGGTATTTGATACCGTGATCACTAATCACTTGGTTAAGCTAGAATCTACCCAATATTAGGATAAGAAACCTATTTAGGTTAAAACAAGGAACTGATTAGTTGTTATTTTCCTTCATAGGCTAGATTTTATCATAAACTGGAAAATTGGAAAGTCTAGTCTGTTTGTAGGAACGACTTGGATCAATATTGAATTCCGAGAGGGGATGTAGTCTAAGGAATAATATCTTAAGTAATTGATTGAATTAGAAGAAATTCAAAATAAATTGTAGGGTCTGTGTTGGGTTTGGTTTAAGTTTTCTATCTCTGGTAAGACTCAATCAAGACAATCAAGGATGTGACTACAATGATTGGGATAGAGTTAGAAAAGAGCCTTTACGACGAGGATCTTACTCACAAAATGCGGATATGCAAGATAATAGGATTCACTCAATTTTGGCTGTAGGGAAATTGTTATGGTGAATGAAGGTTAATTAAAGGGTTGTCATGCTTACCTCAGATCGTGTGAGCAATAATGAACATGAGTTACACTAGTTTGTACAAGGACTTAAGATAAGAGTTATAAAGGTGTAAGATATGGGGGAACATTGTGACTTAGAAAATGGTTGGGGTCCGTATATGTAATGAGTTAGTTACTGCCTCAATGATGGATTTCAAATTGCTTCTTATAAATTGATAGATTTGAGGAATAGTTAGACCAGAAGATTTGAATTTATGGATCTAAGGGATTCTCTTAAAATAGAGAGAAAACATGATTGTGTGCCGAGTGGATAAAGAATCTATCTAAGAGTTTAGGTAGTACACTGTATGTTCAAGTATGGCTAACATTAATAATTGACTCTGATCGGAAGTTAGAAATATATGATTTGGAATGATCCAATTTCAGTTTTAATTTGGAGTGGAAGTCTGTCATATATAAGGGTTATCTATTGTAGAACAAAATATAGGTTTGAAAATCTGCTATGTCAGTTCTCGAACATATTGATGGTTGGTTTACCGAGAGAATCATGGAATGGAGTTCATTGATATTCTGAATCTGTTGCTCATGGATTTAATTAAAGGAATTGTTAAGGTTAATAAATAATTGATCAAGGTCTTACTGTCTGCAACCAAAACAGAAACAGAAACAGACACAGAAACAGCAAACGAAACAGAAACAAAAACAAATACAAAAATAGAAATGGATACTAGACCGGAAGATTTTAATTTATGGATCTAAGGGATTCTCTTAAAATAGAGAGAAAACATGATTGTGTGCCGAGTGGATAAAGAATATGTCCAAGAGGTAGCACACTGTATGTTCAAGTATGGCTAACATTAATAATTGACTCTGATCGGAAGTTGGAAATATATGATTTGGAATGATCCAATTTCAGTTTTAATTTGGAGTGGAAGTCTGTCATGGGTTATCTATTGTAGAACATGATATAGGTTTGAAATTCTATATGTCGGTACTTGAACATATTGATGGTTGGTCTATCGAGAGAATCGTGGAATGGATTGATTAATATTCTGAATCTGTTGCTCGTGGATTTAATTAAAGGAATTGTTAAGGTTAATAAATAATTGATCAAGGTCTTATTGTCCGCAACCGAAACAGAAGCAGACAGAGAAACAGAAACAGAAACAGATATAGAAATAGAAACGGATACAGATACGGAAACAGAAACAGATACGAAAACAGAAATGGACACGGAAACAAATACAGAAACAGAAATAGAAACAGAAACAGATACGGAGACAGAAACGGACACGAGAATAGAAACGGAAACGAAAACAGAAATGGAAACAAATTTTTGGAAATGTATTTCTGGGAACGGATACAGATACAGATACAGATATAGAAAAAAAAACAGAAATGAAAACGGATACAAAAAATGGATACGAATACGAAAATAGATACGGAGATGGATACGGAGACAGATATGGATATGGATATGAATACAGAAATGGATATGAAAATGGATACAGATACGGAGACGGAAATAGATACAAAAAAAAATTTAAGATTAATTAGGTGATAATGGCTTCAACAACTTAAGCCGCTATAGTTAAAGGAGAAGCTTATGATCTAACAAGCTTGGACGGATGAATCTGAATTGTAAAGAGCATATTGAGCACGTTAAGTCAAAAGAACAAAGGTGAATGATATTTTATTTTACATGACGATAACGGTTGGAACGAGAGGAACGAGTGAAGTAAGTTGAGATTTTATTCTACATGACGATAATGGTTGGAACGAGAGGAATGGGTAAAGTGAGTTGATATCTTATTCTTCACGATGATAATGGTTGGAACGCACTAGGACTGGGCAGTGTATGGTGGTATGTTAAAAACAATGTAGGGGTTTATCGTGTATATATTTTGTTAGAATTAAATGTGACAATGTACGGTGATTGTTTTCGCCTTTCATTGGGTAATATTGATATTGGAAAAGTGAAGAACGACTTAGTTGAGGGTAAAATATTTGATGAATTGAATTTAACTTTGGTTCTACCAATGGATGAAGTTCAAAACTATATTGGTCAAATAGGAATCAAGTGATGAAATGAGTAGTAAACTATAGAGAGTGTAGGAATGTCAACTTCAAATAATGGTAGGATAATGAAGGAAATCAATTTGATAGATGCTTTGTAAGATCGAAGCGACATTGTAAGTGAAATGAAAATGGTCCTTTTATCAACAATTCTCATGCTGTGACATATGAAACCATAAATGGTTGCCCCAATGGTATATTTTATTGAGAATGATACGAATGAATGTGGAATCTTGAGAATAAGGACGAGATTTTTGAGGATTAGGATCTTAAAAATGCAATAAAGTTGTTCACGTTACGGTGGTTCGACATAGATTATCTGATGAAAAGAAATAAATTTGGACAAAGGTTTTTCTTTTATGACAAAGGAAGTAGGCAATTTAATAACACAGACGTGAAATAGGAATTTCTGCTAAGTTCTTGTGCCCTATAGAACTAAAAGTGATGTAATCTTTTGGATGTTTCGTGTAAAAGCAGGACATGAGAAGTTACGCTGAGTCGTAGATCAAAGAATAATTACGCTAAGCAAATTTTGAGGACGAAAAGGAGGGAGGATTGTAATACCCCGACTTTTTATACTGAAATTTAATAAGGATCAATTGAAAAGTAATTGGGGGTGTACAAATTATTTTGATATTTCTCGGAGTATTACCAAGGAAGATTAAGTTATTGAATAATAATAAAGATTAAGTTAGGAAAAATATTGAATAATAATAAAGATTAAGTTAGGAAAAATATTATATTGGATAATTAAATTAATATCGGGATAATGTTGACAAAATAGATAATGAGATTAATTGGGAATAATTAATTCAGGGAAATTAAGTAAATGGAAAGAAGATTATTATAAATAATTGGAAGAAATAAATTAGAAGAAAAATGGGAGGATGTTGAACCGGTTCAGTTTGTGTTTTAATTGAAATTGGCCTTCGGCCATTTGAGAGAGAGAGAGAGAGAGAAAGCAGATGCGATAGCGAGCGAGGGAGAGCTCGAGCTCAGGCTCGTGCTGCCGACGTCAGGGCTTGTTCGCGGCATCGTGTGCTGTCCAACACAGCATATGGTGCGGTGCAGTACGGCAGTCGCGGGTGTGCCTTGCAGAGCTAAGGCATGGGTTAGTCCGTATTTTCGCGGGATGAAGCTGCAAAATCGTCGGTCGAGGTATGTTATTGGATTTTGTTGCTGGTAATTGGAGGAATCTACTTTGAATTGGGCATTTGGCAGTCTGAATTGGCGAATGTAGCCGTGGAGTTGCTTCGGCTGGAGACGGCGTGATGGCAGGGTAGGGGTGAATTGGACCGGACTAGAGCTGGTTCTTCCAGCTGCTCCTCATCTGGCAACCTTTCCACGCGGCAATTCCTTATTGGACCTCGTTCATTGATATGGGCAAACGTCTAGTTTCTCCAGTCCTCTGCTGCCTTTAAATCGATGGGATGATAGATTGAAAGGAGCTGAACTCTCCATTCCGGTCATGTGTGCCAGTAAACCGTGGGAGTGAAGAGGGAAGGTGAGAATGTTTTATTCTGTTATGTAGGTGTGTGTCACTCTATGAACCATGGACGAAGGAAATGCTCTTTGGTGAGCTACTTGGGAAGTGAGGGCCGTGTGTGGCTCTCTGAAGAATTGGAGGTTGTGGTCTTGTCTACTGTGATATTTAGGTAAGTTTGATTCCTCTCCTTGCGTTTCGAGTATGGAGTCTTGAATGTTGAAGGTATTGACAGCCTCTGTTGGATAATTGTATTGAATAATCTGTTGCCTTGGTTGGTCTTGGGTTGTGATAAAATATCTTGTTTTCTGTTTGAGAGTTGCTGCAAATATTGTAATGGACGAAGAGCTCAAGGGTGAGCTCCTTGCCTACGTGATCTTCCCTCATGTCTAGCTGAGCTTTTTGCTCCTTGGGTTAGCATTTCCTTCTCTATTAATTGTCAAAGCATATTAATGGAGATATATTATGGATTGTTGAACTGCTCTGTGGATTTGGGATAGTATAAGATGTTGGATAATTATTCTGGATGAGTATTCTCTATTGATCGTGATTGTCTTTGGTGAAAATGTTGGATGTCCATTCTGAAAAGTCAATGTTCTGTCATTAAGTGTTTAGCTACTGCGTTCATTAATTTGTGAGCTACTGCTTTTAGAATTTTTTCAAGCATGAGTTTAATGGATTAAGCATTTTGTTTGGATGACAAGTACTGGTTCCGATGGATTGTCTAGATGAGTTGCTGGATGGAATTGTTAATCTTTCGGTTTGAAAATAATACTAACTGCTTGTTGTTGTAGGCCATTGTTAGTAATTCTGCCTTTATTGCCTTGTGAAGCATGATTTTATCTGGGTGTAATAATCTATCTATAAAAAGGAATTAGTTAGAGAAATATTTGATATAAATGGAATTGATTATGTTGTTGGAAGTTGATAAGTGTAGAGATATTGGAAGTGTTATTTTGTTGGAAATGGTTACGTGTCTAAGTTGAACTTGGGTTAAGGATTCTAGTAAGTAGCAAATGAAAATGTGTTGAGATTGATGAGTTGTGATTTTAATGATAAATGTTATGAAATTGTGAAGGTATAAAAGGGAGAAGGACAACGTTAACTTCTAAACTGCGCTAAGGATGTCAGGTAAGTTGATACTTACTGTGTTTTGGTCTTCGGACCCAACATCGCAAGAATTAGGATTGTATTGTATGTTTACTAGATTTAGGTTCTTTTAATGATATGTTTATTAAACATTTAAATCATCATATAGGGTTGTATATATTCACGAGCATATTGCATGACATAATTAATATATGTAAATAGGCGTGTGGGGATTCGGGTGATTGGTGACATTCCATATGGTAGGATACTCCCACATAGGGAGCAGTGAGGTGAGAGTTAGCCACGTGAAATCTAGGATTCACACTTTCCCCCCGTTCTGAAACCCCCAACGTCCTTAACAGAAGTGAGGATACCAGCATGTAAAACACCCCCGATGGATATATCTCCTCATCGGAGTGACTAGTTAGGCCACATGACCCTAGGGAGTATTCCACCCTAACTTCCAGAAGAGATACGGTTCTCTTCTGTAATGCATTATATGATCATGCATCACATTGTATTGCACTTCCTTTTATCACTTACTGAGCGTTAGGCTCATTAGTTAGGTCTTGTGATGTACGTTCGTATGAGAAACAGGTGAACAGGTCAAAGACAATTGATGAAGGATTTGCACCGCTAAATCTTGTGGTTGGCTGGGCTAAAAAATTTAAAGGGAATTTAATTGTAAAAGGGGTTTCTAAATTATTTAATATTCTTTAATGCTTTGTTTTAATTCCGCTGCGTTTTATAAAAAGGATTTTATTACTTCTTCTGCAATTGAGAAATGTTTTAAGTAAAGAGTTTTAATGATTGAGTTTTATAAAGGAAGAATACTCTGATGTTTATATAAAGAGAAAAATTTTAAATTTCACGTGATTTTAATGTAAATAAAAACTGGGTCGTTACATGATAAGTACGAACGAATTATTAATTTCCTTAATGATGATTTTTCCTGTTATTTCATTTGTTTACTCGCTGTAGTGATTACTTAATTTAAGTTAGATATTTCTGTGTAGCTGTTATTCCCTTATTTTGTGCTGCTGCTAATGGTTGTTCTGCATCTCTCAGTGTAAACACTTGTAATAACAAAATAAGATATTAATTTATCGACTAATCAACGGGTTGATCTAAGCATGTAACTAACTAGTTAATTTAAGTATGTGAATTAAATTGTGTTATAACCTTATTGAGCATGTTAATTAATCAGAGTAATTAACTAATGATTGAGCATGTGTAATTATTTAGAGTAATTAATTAGGCTTAAACATGTTAATCAACTTAAACATGTTAATTATCACTTAAGCATGTTAACCAACTTAACTAGAGTAATCAATTAGAGCCGAGCATGTTTAATTAACTAATTAGACTTGAGCATATTTAACTAGTTGTTTAATTAATAACAAATCCACGAACATGTTAATTAACTAACTAGTGAGCATGTTAATTAGTTAGTTGAGCATGTTTACTTAACTTGATTTTGTCTTGATCCATGTCAATTAATTAGAACAATTAACCAATAACTAACTAGACTCAAGCATGTTAACTAACTAACTTGACTAGATTAGACTTGAGCATGTATAATTAACTAGCTTAATTAATTAATAAGTCGTTAAATAACTAATCAAAGCATGCTTAACTAGTCGTTTAACTAATAGGTACCAATCACTTCTTTGAGCATGTAATGAACTAGGTTAATATTAATATGTTGTCCTTCCTCATTAATACTATGTGCATTTCTCTTTTACTGTAATTTTCCTTAATATAATTATAGTCTCCCGCTACCATTTTCCTTACCATGCTTTACTTTAATAGAATGATAGAGAAGATGAAAAAAGAAGGAACTAAGTATGAACGAACTAAGAATTTTATTGATTATGTGAATAGATGTTTCTACATTACTTTGTTATTGTCTTCTTGATGTTGCTTATAACTGCTTATGATTACTTGTCAAGCATGTTATCGTTTACTAAACTCGAGCATGTAAATAATTAGAATAATATTAGCATGTTAATTAACTTGGTAATATCATGCCCAACTATTAACTAGGTTAAGTTGTATTCCCTGATGCATGTTTGATTAACTAACTAGCATAAAAGCATGCTTAATCATATAGGATAATAACCGAGATTCTTCCTTGAGCATGTAAATTATCTAGGATAACTAGTTAAAATAATAAACGTAATCTTCTGGAGCATGTAAATTGACTAGGGAATTAACTATGATAACTAGCATGTTAATTAATAGTGTGTTCCGACCTCTGTTTCGTTGTGTTGTGATCTATGTATTCAAGCATGCCATTTGTTGATTTAACTCCTTGTATGTCGTTCTGTTATGTGTGTTTAATGTATGCTTTTCCTTCATGATTTGCTATTGAATTTCTTAACGTTCGCTGTTCGATTTCCTTATGTATTTTGTTGTTTCCAACTCAATATTATAATTGTTCTTCGATATGCGCTTTCAATTTCTGTTGTTCATTTACTTCTTTTATATGTGTAATTCAATTATTATCAATGTTACATTATATGCATCATGCATCATATTTGGATGAGAATGTATGGTCATGCATCATGCTAATAGAAATCAATAGAAAGTGCCACCTTGGTGGTGGTACTCACACATGCATTATATGAGGTAAAAGGTTAAGAAAATGAAGGAAATGGGGAGTTGGGGGCAGATGGGTAGTCGGGTCTAGTCTGCAATCTAGCCGAAGCACCTCCCTTGTTAGAGTTCTAGATTGCAAGTAAAAGGTTAGGCCCTGTCAACTATACCATTCCATACAGGTCCTCCAATCTCCCACTCGATGTACGAGTAACGAACTAATGAAGTAAAGGAAAGTAATGAAACGAATGAATGATGTAATGAAAAGATTAGTTTGGGTGGCCCCCATTCCAAAAAGGACTAAAGAAAGGCATGTCCTGAATGCATTGAACCCTTTTCCTTACTAGGACATTAGGTTCACGTATTCTTGTGGTGTAGGTACAAACTACGAACAAATAATAATGCAAGGATCAAGGGTTTGCATGCGCGCGACTTGAGGCTGGCCAGGCAATAGAGAATGAAAAGCTTCGTCGCGCTACCGCATGACGAAGAACCTCCTCTCACAAGCCCTAACCTTCCTCTTCTTCAAATCTGACTTTTTTTTTTTTACTGAAAGCACTCTTTTCCATGTCAAAAATCTATTTCCTTCACTTATTCAAGAATTCCCCTTCATTAATCTCTCAATTTCATCTATCTCAAGAGCCTAGTTCTACAAATTTGTGTCCTCTACCTATACTCCTGATTTATCCACCACTCTATCTCTTTATTTCAAAATTCAATGCTCTTAGAAGCACCTAGGGTAACTTGAAAATGCAAAAAGTATTGTGAGTTGAGGAGGAACCTCTTGACCCTCATCTTTAACTAAGTTATACTCTAAACTGTTCAAGACAACCTCACGCAAGGAACAAAATGAAAATGATATTAAACTTTGTTTGGGTTATTTATTACATGAGAGTTTCGTTTTCAACTTTTGGCTCTTTGGATATTGAAGATACATTTAAAAATGTGCAAATTGATGGATTTTGTGATCTAAATGGTCCATACTATGAGAGACTTATTAAGTTATTCTATGGTAATCTAGTTTATCAACCTCAACCAAGTTAGGAGTTATATTCTCGATAAGGAAATTACTTTAATATTAGAAAGAATTAATGAGTTGATTGTTTTTGTATTAAGTGACTCAGTTGATAAATACTTTAACACTTCTAAGGATCCCAACTTTGTGGAAGGAGATGAAGGTTTGGATTTTTACTTTAAAAAATCCACAAGGATCCCAATGTTGAAGTCTACTATAAACCAAGAGCAAAGGACTTAAGTGTACATGCTCAAGTTATTCATCACATTCTCACATACAACTTTCTACCTCGAGATAGTCATCGGGATTACGTGAGCTATATGGACTTTAATTTATTGTATACAGTGGGCAGTGATGTAGTCATAGATTTATCATTTTGCATCACATGATAGATGTTGGCGGAAATTATGCGAAATCACTCCCATATAATCTTTTGTTGATGAAAGTTTTGAGGATAAAAAGGTTACGATTCCCCCAAATGAGCTAGTTAAGCAAATATGGGCAGTGTATATTTATAATAATTTCACTTTGGCTCGTATTAGAATTGTGGAGAATACTCGAGTTGTATGGATTTTCAAGGTAGTTATGTTGCCTCTACTTTAGTAGCACGTTTAGCTCAGTCTAAGGAGCCCATCGAGGTCTAAGATGTACCCATGGAAGATGTACTGAGTTATGCTTCTCCTCCTCGTTCTACTTAATGATATTTAAAAGGAAGATTATCTAGAATAGGAGAAAAGTTAGACTCATTGACTACATATTTCACTTGTTTTATGATAGACATGAACTCTCACTTTCAATAGGTTGATGAGAAACTTGCTGATCAATGTGCTTCTCTCCTCAATTTTCAGGTAGAGTCACGCACTGAGTTTGATGCTATTGAAAATTGCCTCAATGAATTATAAGATACCTGTTGGAAAAACATGTTCTCCAAGCCTACACCACCAAGCCATGATCAATGAGTTGATCCTTGCTTTCCTCCATCCACATATGATATCAATCCTCCAACGGTTGATTAGGAGCAACTTTGGAGCACTATTAGTGTTTATTTTGGCTATTGTATTGATTTCGTTTTGATTCTTTTCTTCTTTAGTTTGCACTCTAAAATTTCACTAAATTCTCTTGATATTGGACATGCTTTACTTTATATTTTGTTTCAAACATCTATCTTTTTTATCCTGGTATTATTTCATGGCATACTTTTCGACTTTTAGGTTGTGATTATCCTTTGGATTGCTATTCTAGATACGTTTGGATAAAGTTTAAGTTGAATGTTCGGATTTGTAATACCCCAACTTTTTAAATCAGAATTTAATAATAGTAATTGAGAAGTAGTTGGAGGTATTTAGATTAATTGGATATTTATCGGGGTATTACCAAGGACATAACCATTAGGTTATAATTTAAAAGAATTTATTGGAGGTTAACTGATAGAAATCAATTTAGGAAATGGAATTAAGAAATTTAAATTTGGACAGCTAATAATCTTTTAAAGACATTTGGAATAAGTCGAGAGTTACAATTTTAGGTCGGTTAATATGTGGTACGAATATTTAACACTTAAATATATATATTTTTAATATTAATCAATTGGGATTTAAAATGAGGAAATTAAAAAGAGAAATTAAAGTAAAGAGTGGAGGGAGAGCTGAATCGCTTCAAGCTAATTGTTCTCCGGCTGGGAATTAAAGGGAGAAAATCTCCCATGGCCTTTGGCAACTTCGTGACAACCCAACAAAAGAGAGAGCCAAACGAGAGAAAGGGGAGAGAGAAGGGTGAGGGAGATGATCGGAGCGATGAACGGCGATGCGAGGAGAGGAGCGAGCGCGAGTTCCAGTGGCGTGTCACTTCAGGTGGGTTGCAGGCAATGTTGCGAGTCGAGGCTAGGGCTTAAGATCGAAGCCTCTGCTGTGACAATTCCAGCAACGATTTGAGGTATGTTTGATTGGGTTTTCCTCCTCCTTTTGCGTTTTGTTGATCTGCGTTGGCTGGAGGTGTTGCAGGGATGGAATCCGGCGAGCTCGTGATCGGCAGTGGGTGGCGAACGGTGGTTGGAATGGCGTTGACAGACCACATTGTTGGTCTGTCTATGGAACGGTTGGTTCAGCTTACGGTTCGGCCTAAACAGGTACTTCCTCCTCTGGTTTTGTCATGATGAAATGGACAGCGTGTTGGCGTGGGGAACATCCTGAGAAACTTGCCGTGGCTGGTCGGGCGTGCAGGGGAATGTCAATCTCTACCTTCCAAGAATTGGCAGAGAGTGTCCCTCATCCTGGTGTTGTAATACAGTGATGGACAAGGAGAAAGATAGAGGAAACGTGAAATCCAGAGAAGAGCTGTGAAGCATGGAGAGTTCTGGCTGAGAGCTTCGGGTGAGTTTTCCTCTTGGTTGTTTTGTTACTTGGTTTCTGTTTCTTGGCTTGTTGAATGAGTTTATTAATTGTCATGGGTTCTGTGATGGAGGGACACTCTGAAGAAGCTGGGGCAGAGGGAAGAAAATAAAAGGGGCAAGAAGTGCTCTCAGGTAAGCTATGGCTGAGGGCATCCCTGTTTGGTAAGTTATCCTCTACTGTTATGGATAATCTTGAGAATATCTATTGATTAATTGGTTCTGTTGGGTGTTGGTTGCCGGTTGGATTGTGATCTGTGTCTTGGCTTGTGTTATTCATAGGGATAATGAGTAGAGGATTAATGAATGAAGATTTTTAAATAAGTTATAATGGCTGTGAATTGTAGATATTGAACTGCCTGTTTTGGTTGAGCTATGTTCTGAATAAATTTTATGGGATATTATCTTTGTTGATGGATTGGTCGGAGTACTCTTGAGGATAATGCTTATGTAAACTTCTACTATGTTGGGTGGTTAAGATACTTAACGGATACTATCATTGAATACGGAAATAAATTGCTGCTTTGATGTTTAACTTCCGATGGGTTAAGTTTCTTGTGATTATTACAAGTGGATTAAGCCATTAAGTTGGGAAAGGTGTGGATAGTGCGAATGATTTAGGAATTTAGGGAATATGTTTCAATTAGATTAGGATGATTGTTAAAGGGTTGTTATTAATAAGTAAATGTTCTAATTGTGTAGGTATTGAAAAGAGAAGAAGGACAACATTTAAGTGCTAATGCGCGACAAATTTCGAGGTAAGGAAATAGGGGTGTCTTGGCCATGTGGAGGCCTTACACTGCAAGTGTATGAGTGAGTTTTATGTGTTGTTCTTGATATGTTTAGTTCCCTGTTTCTATTCTTTGATCGATTCCTTCTTGATAGTTTCCTTGGATGATAGTATAGAATTGTTAGCGTTTAGCTAATTGTAGTTGTGTGATAATTCCTTGATGACTCTTGCGTCAATGCTTTATTTGTTATACTCTGTGGATTGCCTTCCTGATTGGTTGTCCTCTCTATAAGCGTTGCTTTCCTTGTTAGTTAGTTTCCTGCAAATTTGACATAGGCTGCTATAATATCTTGTAATTACTTCATTAACTGAATATCAGTTCCGAAATCATGGTCAAGATGAAAGTGAAATGAGTGAATGGTAGATGATTATGTGAAGTCCGAAAATGAGGTAAGAGTCCTATGTTGTGTTTAAATGTTTACTCGCGTTTTAGTTATAATGCTGTTATTTCTTTCGTTGTTGTTTTGCCGTAACTTATTTATTATGCACCCTTAATCGAAGCATGCTTAATTGAGTGTGATAATAAATTAGGATGAGCATTAGAATGTTAATCAATTTAGTTAATCGTTAATCAATTGAGCATGTTAATCAATTTAGTCAATCTAATTATGTAAACCACTTGATTAGTCTAAACATGTGACCAACCCGTTTAAGTTAATTAGAATATACTAGCATGTATTCCCCACTAGCACGTTTACCTAATTGACCAGCATGTTTAGGTTAACTAACTAGTATGTTGAAATAGCATGTGTAAATCAATTGGTAGTATGTTTAATTATTATTCAATTAGAATCCTTATTGTAATTATCACTTGATCATGTTAGATAACTAAACTAGCATTTATTAATTATACTCAAGCATGTTAATTTACTTAGACATTGATGGTAGATGACTAATTAGACTTCACTTGAGCATGTAAATTGACTAGAATAAGCAATTATAAACTTGAGCATGTAATTAATTAGAACGATATTATCATGTAATTAAAAGCATGTTTAATTAACTAGCTATGCGTGTTAATCCATTAAAAACATGTTTAATGAATTACAGTGAAAGGGATGTGTAAATCATCTAGAGTAATAATTGTAATCCCTTCTTGAGCATGTAATCAACCCTTGAGCTTATAACTAACTAGATTGAATTGAGTAGTAAACCTAGATTTAACCATGATTAGTCAAGCATGTTTAATTATCTAGCTATGCGTGTTAATCCATTAAAAGAATATTTAATGAATTACAGTGAAAGGCATGTGTAAATCATCTAGAGTAATAATTGTAATCCCTTCTTGAGCATGAAATCAACTTGAGCATGTAATTAAGTATGATAATAACTAGACCATTAATTACGACATGTTTAATTAATTTGAACAAAAGCATAATTAAATCACCTATAATGATAAATATAGGAAGTATGTAAATGGACTCGGAAGTTAACTAGTATAATTGGCATATAAATTCCTAGGTTCAGTTTGATAAATGTTCTCTGTTGTGTGTTGTTCAATTATTGGTTGTATTCGTTGCTATGTGCTTCAATTCCTATTATTCTTCTATATGCGCCATTAATTTCAGTTACTTTCTTTTATATGCGCACTTTAATTTTTGTTAAAGTTATGTTATACGCATCATGTATCGTGATAGGTTGAGAATGTATGGTCATGCATCATGTTAATAGAAAGCATAGAAAGTGCCACCTTGGTGGTGGTACACAAGTATGTATAAGTGAGATAAAATGTTAAGGAAAGAAAGAAAAGGGAGTTGGGGGTGGATGGGTAGTCGAGTCTAGTCTGCAATCTAGCTAAAGCCCCTCCCTTATTGGGTACGGGAGTTCTAGATTGCAAGTAAAAGACTAGATCCAGTCAACAATACCATTCCATATAGGTCCTCCAATCTCCAGCTCGATTTACGAGTAATGAACGAACGAAAGTTAAAGTAAAGTAATGAACGAACGAATGACGTAATGAAAGCATTGGTTTGGGTGGCCCCCATTCCAACAAGGACTAAAGAGTGGCATTCATATTTACATATAACCATTTTCCTTACTGAGCCATTAGGCTCACATAATACTTGTGGTGTAGGTACAAACGACGAATAGATAATAATAGGTTCATATACAAGAACGACGGACAAATAATAAGCAGAGGTGAAGGGTTTGCACGAGAGAGATTGGGGCTGGCCAGGCTAAGAGTAAAATGAGAAACGGTTGTAATCACATTAAATTTATTATATTGTACTCCATTTTTTAGTTTCTTCTTTAAATGATTCATTTACGCTTCCGCAAAGTTTTGATAAATCCGCAATGTTTTGAATAAATGATTTATTCTATAACGCTTTCGCACATTTTATCAATTGGTTTTCATAGCGAGTTTAAAGAGAGAGTCAGTAGCGATCCGGTTAGATGCACTCTGATATGTTTTGCTTTAAAAAGAAAATTTCAAATTTTCACGTATTTTAAAGAATTTACGAAAAACCAGGTCGTTACATATCAACATAACTCTTTTGATGACTTTGTGCAGTTAAAAATTGTTGTCCAATGAGTTTGATCTTCTCATTAGTTTCCTAAATCATGTCAAATCCCTATAACATTTTTCTTCTCTCCAATTTCAACCCAATATAGTGGAGATGCATGGCCTACCATAAAGTACTTCAAATAGTCTCATGTTGATACTATCTTGACAACTCTTATTATATATTAAGTTGACTAAATGTAGATTGTCCTTCTAGGTTCCCAGGAAGGCAATGATACATGCTTTTAAACATATCTCCTAATATTTACTCTAGATGATTTACACATGTCTTTCACTGTAATTCATTAAACATGCTTTTAATGGATTAACACGCATAGCTAGTTAATTAAACATGCTTTTAATTACATGATAATATCGTTCTAATTAATTACATGCTCAAGTTTATAATTGGTTACTCTAGTCGATTTACATGCTCAAGTGATGTCTAATTAAGTCATCTACCATCAATGTCTAAGTAAATTAACATGCTTGAGTATAATCAATAAATGCTAGTTTAGTTATCTAACATGCTCAAGTGATAATTGCAATTAGGATTCTAATTGATTAATAATTAAACATACTACCAATTGATTTACAAATGCTATTTCAACATACTAGTTAGTTAACCTAAACATGCTGGTCAATTAGTTAAATGTGCTAGTGGGTTACTCAAGGAATACATGCTAGTATATTCTAATTAACTTAAACGGGTTGGTCACATGTTTATAGACTAATCAAGTCATTTACATAATTAGATTGACTAAATTGATTAACATGCTCAATTAACTAACGATTAACTAAATTGATTAACATTCTAATGCTCATCCTAATTTATTATCAAAGTCAATTAAGCATGCTACGATTAAGGGTGCATAACAAATTAGTTATGGCAAAACAACAACAAAAGAAATAACAACATTTTAACTAAACCGCGAGTAAACATTTAAACACAACATAGGACTCTTAGCTTATTTTCTGACTTCACATAATCATCTATCATTCACTCATTCCACTTTCATCTCTACCATGATTTCGGAACTCATATGCAGTTAAGGAAGTAATTACAAGATATTATAGCAGCCTATATCAAATTTGCAGGAAACTAACCAACAGGGAAAGCAATGCCAATAGAGAGGACAACCAATCAGTAAGGCAATCCACAGAGTATAACAAATAAAGCATTTGACGCATAGAGCCATCAAGGAATTATCACACAACTACAATCAGCTAAATGCTAACAATTCTATACTACCATCCAAGAAAACTATCAACAAGGAATCGATCACAGTATAGAAACAAGGAACTAAACATATCAAGAACAACACATAAAACTCACGCACACATTGCGGTGTAAGGCCTCCACATGGCCAAGACACCCCTATTTCCTTACCTCGAAATTTTTCGCGCATTAGCACTTAAATGTTGTCCTTCTTCTCTTCCCGATACCTTCACAATTAGAACATTTACTTATTAATAACAACCCTTTAACAATCATCATAATCTAACTGAAACATATTCCCTGAATTCCTAAATCATTCGCACTATCCACACCTTTCCCAACTTAATGGCTTAATCCACTTGTAATAATCACAAGAAACTTAACCTAACGGAAGTTAAACATCGAAGCAACAATTTATTTCCATATTCAATGACAGTATCTCTCAATTATCTTAACCACCCAACATAGTAGAAATTTACATAAGCATTATCCTCAAGTGTACTCCGACCAATCCATCAACAGAGATAATATCCCATAAAATTTATTCAGAACATAGCTCAACCAAAACAGACAGTTCTATATCTACAATTCACAGCCATCATAACTTATTTAAAAATCTTCATTCATTAATCTTCTACTCATTATCCCTATGAATAACACAAGTCAAGACACAGATCATAATCCAACTGGCAACCAACACCAAACAGAACCAATTACTTAATAGAAATTCTCAAGATTATCCATAACAGCGGATGATAAGTTACCAAACAGGGAAACCCTCATCCATAGCTCACCCGAGAGCACTTCTTCCCCCTTTTATATTCTTCCCTCTGCTCCAGCTTCTTCAGAGTGTCCCTCCATCACATAACCCATGACAATTAATAAATTCATTCACCAAGCCAAGAAACAGAAACCAAGTAACAAAACAATTGAGAGGAAAACTCACCCGAAGCTCTCGGCCAGAACTCTCCATGTTTCACAGCTCTTCTCTAGACTTCACATTTCCTCCTCTGTCTTTCTCCCTGTCCATCACTATATAACAACATCAAGAAGTTGGAAACTCTCTGCCAATTCTTGGAAGGCAGAGAGTGACATTCCCCTGCACGCCCGACCAGCCACTGCAAGTTTCTCAGGATGCTCCCCACGTCAACACGCTATCCATTTCATCAGGACAAAGCCAAAGGAGGAAGTACCTGTTCGGGGCGAACCGTAAGTTGAACGAACCGGTCCGTTGATAGACCAATAGCGTGGTCTGTCAACGCCATTCTAGCCAGTGTTCACCACCCTCTAGCGATCATGAGTTCTTCGAATTCCGTCCCTGCAACACTCTCCAGCCAACAAGGATCAATAGAACACAAAAGGAGGAGGAAAACCCGATCAAACGTACCTCAAATCGTTGCTGGAATAGTCACAGCAGAGGCTTTGATCTCGAGCCCTAGCTGCGACTCGCGACGTCGCCAGCAACCCACCTGAAGTCGCACGCCGCCGGAACCCGCGCTCACTCCTCTCCTCACGTCGCCGTTCATCGCTCCGATCGTCTCCCTCACCCGGCTCTCTCCCCTTTCTCTCGTCTGGCTCTCTCTTTTGTCGGGTTGTCGCGAAGTGGGCAAAGGCCAAGGGTGATTTTCTCCCTTTAATTCCCAGCCGAGAACAATTAGCTTGAACCGGTTCAGTTCTCCCTCCATTCTTTACTTTAATTTCTCTTTTTAATTTCCTCATTTAAAATCCCAATTGATTAATATTATAAATATATATATATTTATGTGTTAAATATTCATACCACATATTAACCGACCCAAAATTGTAACTCTCGACTTATTTCAAATGTCGTTAAAAGATAATTGGAGGTCCAAATTTAAATTTCTTAATTCTATTTTTTAAATTTATTTCCATCAATTAACCTCCAATAAATTATCATAAATTATAACTTAATGATTATGTCCTCGGTAATACCCCGATAAATATCTAATAAATCTGAATACCTCCAATTACTTCACAATTACTCTTATTAAATTCTAATATAAAAAGTCGGGAATATTAGATGATAGACGATGAAAATTGTTAGAATTTGATGTGAGTGATCATATGTTTGTGAAGGTCAAATCTCACAAAAGTATCTTTGAAAAGAGTGGTATTACCACCTCAATTGACCCGTGTCCATGACATGTTTCACATATCCATGTTAAGAAAATATCTACTTGATCTTTCTCATATTTGGATTGGAAAGGGTTGGAAATTCAGCCAAACATGGGTATCGTGGAAGAACCTATTTCATTTTTGGATGAACTGGATAAAATTCTTCAACATCCCTTTTCATCATGTCTTGGAATATAACCCATTAGGGTTAGCCTATTCTTTGTACATGAACTATTGTGATGCTTTCCCACAACGTAAATAATTCTTTTGCAAAAAGTCATTCCAATCATTAATGTATTATGGATAAGATATCGAGTTGAAGAAGCTACCTTAGAGCTAAAATCAGAGGTCGAGAGAAAATACCCTCATTTTTTTAGTACCTAAAGTATATTTTAATTTTGGGACAAAATTTTCTTTAAGGAGGTTAGAATGTAATGGTTTGACATGTAATTAACTTCTTAATTAAATCTTGAGTATGTTTATATTTTTACTAATACAAGGAAACTGTTTGGTTGGATATCTTAGGTGCATATGAATTATAACTGTTGTTTTCTTATTTTGGAGGACATCAAATCAACAGATGAGACCATACTCAAACTTCTAGTTGAAATATAAAAAATAAAAGAGAATAAAATAAGGAGCTCAATGACAATAGAATTAGATTAATTGGGTTTAGAATTGATAAGTTATGTGAATAGGAAGTTAATACCTGGATTAAGGAATAATCAAGTCAAGAGTTTTAAACTTTGGTAAGTTATTAACTTACACTACAGTGAGAATTGAGAAGCATAAAACATATCAATTTGACTCATTTTAATATGGTTCAACTATTGGTGTGAAGAAATAATTAGGCTAGTGGTGAAATTAACATGTGTCACCTGCTTAGTTAAGGGGTTAATGACGATTAAAATCTAATCAATTTCAAAATATCATAATTTTTATGAAATTGAAGGCTAAATCGTTAATTTTCTAAAAGCAAAATTGTATGGAATTGGATTTATCAATTAGGTTATATTTAAATTAAAATAAGAAATATAACAGAACTTAGAAAGAAAAGAAAAGAGATATCAGAGGGATAAACCAGCATATCAGACTTTTGATCCAAGACGTAATTCTGGCAAGAATTTTAAGTGGTCATCAACACGAAAGTTTTGATTATGAAAGCTTTTGTGTAGTTTTCTTGGTATGAAAATTGTTTTTGATTGGAAAAATAGTAGGAAAACAATGGTTGAGTGACGAAAGTTGCAATAAAAAGATTAGTGTCGATGTTTGGTTTCTGAATGCCGATGTATGTTGTAATAGGTGAATGTCACAATGTTCATGGAATGATATGCCCTAGAGTTCTAAAGAACATAATGCCACAACATTGTTGGTTTAATGCTTTGGTGTTTTTATGGGATAATGCCATGACATTCTTTGATGGATGCCACAACGTTGTGGCGTATATTTTGCCACAATGTAGTAAAATCTTTGCCATGACACTAATACAATTTTATGTTCTACGTTATTCCTTCTATGTCGTAGCGTTATTTCAAAATTAAACTTTCTAAATATTTTTTTAGTACTATAACAAAATGTTACACTATGATACAACTTTCATTATTATGTGAAATAATTTAAAGGAATTGACAATCGTTTCATTAAATGACAATCGTTTCATCACCTGTATGAGACTTGGAAAATATTATATTAGTAGGCATTAGAATCTTATCACTATTTTTCTAAGCTGTGAAGTATGTTTGTGTAATATCTCGATAATGTTTTTCCCGTATACGTGATGAAATTAACTATTGGGATAAGCAGAGCATTACATTACGTATCTATACATGTCAAATTTAACTTGTATTTATGGGAAAATATTATGGGATGAAAGTTAAGTGGGAAAATGTAGGGGAAAAACCTGTTAAGTGAAGTTTCAGACGCATGCGGACCACGTGAGGACGAGATGTGTCGTCCGCTAGTGCATTGCATGGCATCCTCAGTGCTTTGGAACGAACCAAGACGAGAATTTCCGTCCTGATGCGTGACTTTCGGATGAACGGGGAAGACATGCAAACAAGAAGTATCATCCACAAGTGCATTGCACGTCGCCCCTGAGTCTTGGGATGACTCAGGACTCCATTTCGCATCCTAACCTTGTTTGGGTCATGAAGTTTTGGATGAGCCCGGACGAATGTGGACACGGCCAGAATCATCTGCTTTGAATCTGTCCAATTCATGGACAGTTTTTGATGCGTGCAGACGCTATATGCAAATGCCATATCACGTCCGAATTGTGACCTCGGATGGCAGTGGATGAGGGATGATAAGGATGGAGCACATCTCATTTCAATCTGTCTAGTTCTTGGACACTTTCGGATGAATGCGGATGGTATATGCAGACGGCATCCTTCGTCCGAATGTCCAATTTTGCCTGAGGAATTTAGACCTTCAGACGCATGCGAATGAGACCCTAACGTCCGCACTCGTCTAAAGTAGCCCAGACCTACGAAATAAATTAGGGTTAAAATGATGGAAAATTTTCATGTAGTCCATAAATCGCGTCCCGAAGACAGAGCCGATGCCAGCCCACGTGGACGCCAGGCCTCCCTACCACTTAACTGTCCAATTTGTCTCCTCCAGGCATTGACTTCAAGTTCATCCTTTTCCATTTTTCTATCGAGCATTCTCTTTTCCCTGCGTGATAGGCCTGCGAGAGAGAGAGAAAGAGAGAGAGAGAGAGTCTGAGAGAGAAAGTCCTAGCATGAGTGAAGTCTCTGTGTGAGAGCTGCTGTGTGTGAGTCCTCGTGAGTGAGAGATGTGTTGTTCTAGTAAAGTCATGAGTGTTCAATGAGTGTGAGTCTAGCTTTTCAGCGTGGATTTGAGAAAGGAGTGAGTGAGCTGCTGGAGCTGTGTCCCAGAGTTGAGGGTGACCTGAAGTGTTGTCCGTGAGTGTAGTTTCTCACCTTAGGTAAGGAAATAGGTGTGTCTTGGCCAGTGGAGGCCCTACCCACAAGTAGAGTGCATGAGTGTAGATTATTGTTAGCGCTGTGACATTTCCTTGTTGATAGTCCGTAGATTCTTTTACTGGTTGTTAGTTCTATTGCTTTTTTATTAGCTCTGATATTTCCTTTATTATTAGTTTTATTAGCAATGCTTCACTTAGTCACTTAGATAGACGATTGATGAATGTTCACTGCTTAGATAAATGAGTTAAGTCTGAAGTTATTATTATGACTTAAAATGAATGAGTTGGGAGCTCAACGAGAATGACCATATTTATTATTGTTTACTTGCTGTTTAGTTAAATCTTTTCTGCTTCTTATTGTTTAGTCAAACATCTCTGTGACTATCATAAGTATTAAATAAACCGTCAACTTCCCTCATTCACAATGCACATATTGTTCTGTTGTTGTCATTGTTTAATATCTAGACACTAACTAACCCTTAACCGAGTATGTAGAACCATCTTGAGCATGTTTAACTTGTAATCTTCTCTGAGTATCCTAATCAATTTATTGTAGTTTATTAACTAATTAAACATGTAAACAATTTAATTAATCTAATCATGTGAACAAATCTCTAATTGGCTAATTAACGGTAATTAATTAGATTATGCTTAAGTGTAATTACTTCTCAAACATATAAAGTGACTAATAATTAACTAGAATAATAATTGTAGCATGTAATTAGAATAATTAATTAAGTAGCATGTTTAGTTTCTTAAGCATAATTAATTAACTAGACTTAAGCATGTTAAATTACTAGAGTAATTAACTAGAATCACAATTATAACCTTATTTGAGCATGTTAATCTGAGTGTGGTTATTTAAGGATAACTAATTCGAGTATGCTTAATTAACTAGAATAATTAGCATGTTTAATTAACTGTATGTTAATTAACTAAGTTATGCCATACTAAATCAGCATGTTTAATTGACTAACTAGAATAATATTAGCATGTTAATTAACTAAGTTATCCGAACATGCTTACAATTAATCTTCACGCATGTTAGTTAACTATTACTTGTTCAATCTTCCAGCATGTTAATTAACTCTTCAAACATGTTAATTAACTATTAGAGTTGTTTGATATTAACTCATCCATTGTTAGTTTCCTTCAATTTCTCTTAATTTCCTTTATTACAAGTGTTTTACTTTGATAGAGATCAATGCTATGCTGAAACTTAAAGATGGAATGTGATAAATGCTTAGTGCGTGAAGGATGATAGTTTCCTTAACAATGGTTTTGTTTTGTACATCTATTATTTAGTCGTTGTAATGACAGTTTCCTTATATTGTAGTGATAATACTACTCTTCTTTTTGTTAGTTTAGAATTCAATACATGTCAATAACCTAATATGAGCATGTTTGTAATCTTTCTTGGGTATGTAATTAACTAGAATAACTAACTAGTAAAACAAATGTAATCTTTTTTGAGCATGTAACTTAACTAGGATAATGAAATAGAATATAAATCTTATCTTTCTTAAGCATGTTTAATGAGTTAGAATAATAATTGGAACTAAGTTGTTAACTTTAATGCTCTACCTTACTTTAGATTCACGTTTCCTTTAGTTCTTGTTATCCATGTCTATTTACTGTCGTCACACTCTTGCGTAACATACTGTTTTCCTTGTTTCCTTTACATTTCTTTTATTATTGTATCTACGTGTTAAAGCATATCCCTTGCTGTTTAATTATCTCTATAATAGTCTCCTTCATGTGCCTTGCTTTCAATCTTTGTCATTCAATTATTGGTTGCTTTCATTTTTATGCGAATGCAATTCCTGCTATTCACTACCTTCCTTTATATCCGCAATTCAATTATTATATATATTACTTTATACTGCATCATGCTAGTTAGAAAATGTGTCATCATGCATCGTGCTAATAGAAATCATGTAGGAAGCGCCACCGGGTGGTACTCACGCATGCATTATGTGAGGTAAAACGTTAAAAAAATGAAAGAAAAAGGAAAAGGAAGAAAAGGGAGTTGGGAGGCGGTTATGGGTAGCGGGTCTAGTCTGCAATCTAGCTGAAACCTATCCCTTGTCGGGTACGGGAGTTCTAATTGCAAGTAGAAGATTAGATCCGACCAACTATACCATTCCAAAGGAAAATCCTCCAATCTCCAGCTCGATGTACGAGTAAAGAATGAACGAACGAATTTAATAAAAAGATTGGTTTTGGTGGCCTCCATTTCAAAAGGACTAAAGAGAGGCATATCGTATTACATAAACCCTTTTACTTACTAAGCCTTTGGGCTTACAGTTTACTTATGGTGTAGGTGTACGTACTTGTACGCAAATACATAGAATTAGGAGTCAAGGCAAAAACACTACGCAAATCAAAATGCAAGGATGAAGGATTTGCATACACGAGACTCGTGGCTGGCCAAGCTAAAAAGAGTAAAAGAGAACTCGGTTGTAATTAAATGGTATTTAATTGTTTAATTTTCATTTCTCAAACGCAATATTTAATTGTTTGGTATTCCTTTAGTATGTCTTTCTCAAACGAAATATTTTTACGCTTTTGGTATGTTTTAACAAAAAAGGTTTTGACGTTCTGGTTTTGCACTCTGATATTATTTTAAAAAGGTTTTAATAAAAAATTTTTGAATTTTTATGAATTTTAAAGGGAAAAGAAAAACTGGGTCGATACAGTTTGTCAATAAAAGCAGATTGAGATCAACTAAATTTTCTTCTTGGGTGCAAAACCCTTAAAACCCATGACATAGCAAAGTTCGATGACTGAAGTCATAATTGTGAAACTCTAGGAAGCCTAGCATTGTGTGGTGGATCTCATACTAGTGCGATGACCTATCGAATCACATATAACATATTGACATAGATATTAGAATGTTAATATATTTAATAAATACTAAATTATCATTTGCATAACATTGTATATAATGTGCTTTATTAGATTGCTAAGATCATATTCATAGTATTGGTGAACTACAGAGTACTTATAGTGGAGGTTACGAGTGAGTAACACACATGAGCAAAAGATTTTGAGTGCATTCAACACATGTGATGTGAATTTATACTTCTTTAAATATTGGAAGTCAAGATTATCATAGTGGGCTTTATAAAAGCTCACTTTGTAGAAATCTTCTCTTTTTGAAGATAAAGGTGATGATGAGCAAAGAAGGAAAGGAATGTCCAAGGCAGATTGAGCTAAGTTAGAGGCATACTAGACAGAGTAGGTCACTAGTTTCTGCTCTAGTTTTCTCACTTTAACTAGGATTTCGCTGTGTGCATGGGCGTGTGTGAGTCTAGAGTTTTAGTGTGGTATGTAGGCTTCCATGGAGTTTGGTAGTCTATATTTTATAATTTGGATAATTTACATTAGTATATATAGTTGTATATTATTTTATATACGGTGACATGTAGACACTTATTTAGGCTTGTATGTGGTTGCGTGTAGTGTTGTAATGCCCATTTTTGTAAATATCTATTTTCATATAGTCTTTTTTTTTTAAATAACAACAACTAAAACATGCGTTTAAAAATAAACAATAATTCATGCTATTTAAAATAACAAAGTAGAAGACTTAACCATGTAAAACCCAATAGTCCATTGACTAAATAAATATTAACGCCAACCTAAAACATTTCATAAGACATTTTCTATAGTAAAACGCAACTAAAACTATTACATAAAACCATAAAGAGTTAACTTTTTTTTATCCTTATTCTTATTTCTTTTGAAAACCTCTTCATTTTAAAAACCAGATCCACCAGGCTTGAAGTTCCAACAACATCAAGTGCTCACCATGACATGTCCATCAACTTGTTTCTTCATCGTGTAACTCATCATAACTTTCTCACCTACAACACAGTTTATCTATAAGTCTAAAACTTAGCAAGTAATGCATAAGACCATGGACATATGAATGATGCACATGCTACTTACGAAAAGTTTATAGTTTGTCTTTCATTCTTTATCGTTCATTTCATTCATTCTTTCTTTACCATTGGAATTCGGCACCAAGCTAAATTATTTTGGAGCAAGTTCACCAAAGCTCCATTAGGGGACAAACTCACCAAAACTACATTGGGGATAAATCCCGAAAGCTACATGGATTTCAAATCACCAAATCTACTTTCATTTTCTTCATTTCATTCGTTCATTCTTTCTTTACCATTGGCATTCAACACCAAGCTAAATTTTTGGGGAACAAGTCCACGAAAGCTCCAATGGGGGACCCACCCACCAAAGCTACTTTGGGGGATACCCAATCGGCAAAGCTGCTTTCGTTTTCATGATTTCATTCATTTGTTCTTTCTTTCATAAAAACATATGCGTGAAAAACCCATTTTTCTGTTCTTTCTTAGAAAATATTTTTCGTGATGCATGATTTATGCTCATGAACATATAGTGACCAATCAACATAACAATCTCAGTAATCCTTACATGAAACTAAACATAAAACATTTACAATAAACCATGCAAGATAGTCACTTCCACATTATCATTAAATTCCCATATATCATCATGAACGTCACCATTAAATTCCACATTATCAAAGAAAACAGTTTCAAGACGAATGATTTAGAATACGACTAACCATGAAAGTCACCATCCCACCGGTCAAACGTCTTGTACAAGACAAGAATGACGCTCACAAAAGACAAGCGCGAGATGGATTTGACTGCACCACCCATACAAAAGTGGATCTAAAACATACAGTTCTAGCATAGGAAAGGTTCAGAATGCGAAAAACTGACATGGACTGAAATGAATCAAAACTTACACCACCGAAAGGCTATTCACATGGGAAGAGATAGCGTCAAGTATCCATGGGGTTCTCATAAACTACCGATACAACCGACACTAGAGACGAAACAATAGAAACAAAAGAAGGCGATCATTGAAATCGAACGGTCTTCAAACAAAACGACCTATTGCAAGGATCGATGCACTAAGATCCTCCGACATATCAAAGCCGTAAGAACACTAAGGTAAGATAAAAACTAAGAAAATGATTCCAAAGTGGACATTTGGATTCTGACAAACTAGAAGCATTGCTATCCTATCATTCAGACTCCAATTTACAAAACGGATGTGATGATCATAGAAAATGAGCTCGTGGTCATCACGGCAACATGACTTATTCTTAATAGAGTACAAGACGAGCCTTTGTCAAGGAAGTCTCTATTGCAGTCATCCTCTGGAAAACCTCATTGATCGACTCAAATTTCCAAACCAAGTATTTCCAACAACCTACGTAGAGGTCTACACTAACGTTGGCGCACAAGAATAAAGCCTGTTCAGAGACTGTAATATCCCAGAAATAAATCGAGATGTTATACCTAGATTGATACATTACAAAATATTAGAAAACCAATGAAAGGATCCATAACAAATAAGATACACAAAAGCATACATGTTTTAATCTATGAAGTCCAACTTAAAGACCCATTGAATGGAAAAGTCATGGCCCATGGTGGCGTTAGGGATTGAGGAGGGTCCAATGGAGGCCCAAGGAAAGAATGGATTGAATAGAAAAGGGATAAAATTGAAGATGGACTGAAGCAGCCCAAGCCCCAGGCCCACTGGGTGCGCCGCCCAGAAGTCAACGGGCGCACCACCCAAACAGTCGTCCGACAATGCGCCTACCAACATACGTGCACCGCCCGACAGTGTGCCCGCAGACACACACATGCCTCTCGACACCGCGCCCGCTTTCCTTGATCGTGCGCCCGCCAAGGTTGACTGCCGCGCTAGCTGCCTTGACCGCACCCCCAGCGCTGCCTCCCACGTGCCACCCACAGCAAACCTTCACCTAACATTGAATTTTTGCATGCTTTTGCATAATTTATATAATTTTATAATGTTTTCATGTCCCCTTGAGTTGCCTATAGATAGATGGATGAGCCTTCAATGTAAATCACAACTTACAACTTGAAACTTGAGAGCATTTTTGCCTAGAGAGTGGTTCTCTTCTTGAGTTCCCTTTGAGAACATGATCTTCTTCAATTGTTTGCTTGAAGAGATCAAATTTGATAGCTTTGGTTCAACTAACAAGTGTAGTTTGGGTCAAACTCCTTTCTTTGGTAGTTTCGGTTCTTATCTCTCCATAGATAACGGGTCGAACTCTTAATCCGTTTGAATCTCCAAGGTGTCCTGTGAACATTCCGTATTGTTTTCGGGTCTCAAATATTTGAGGGTGAAAGTGTGGAGGAGGAATTACTCGGGAATCAGGAGAAGTTACGCGGTAGCTCTTGGATTATTTTGGTAATATTCCTATCCTGATAATTAGTGAATAAATATTAGTTTCACTATTATTATTATTAGTATTATCTCACTATTATTATCACATTGTTGTTAAAACGTATTTAAGAAAATAGAGAATGTATAAAAAGGGAAAAATGTGAAAATGAAATATGTATGTTTAGTAAACATGAAATTAAGAAAGATAAACAAATAGAAAGTTGTTAAGTGGTAATTAGTAATAAATATAAATACAGAAAATAATACTACATAGACATACAGTAAAAAGTAATAAATGGAAATATGATAAGAAGTAATTAATAAACAAGATATACGATAAATGGTAATTAATAAATAAACAATTAGCTGTATCAAAGTTTGAGTTTATAATGGATAAATATATTAATAAATAGATTATAATTATTTTGAAGGTATTAAACAGGAAAATGATAAAGAAACACGCTAAGGACGACAGGTAAGTTGATATGCATGTGTTTTAGTCTTCGAACCTTACATCGTAAAGACTTAGGGGTTGTATGTTGACTATTTACTACTTTCATAGAATATTTAGGTTGTTTACTACTTTACCAAAAATTGAGCATGCTCCGTATATTATGCTATTGGTTATTGGATGTTTATTAGAATTAGGTTCTTTTAATAATATGTTTAATAGATGAGCATGCTTAGAGATTTTATACTGTATGTATTCGCGAGCATCGTGCAGCATGGTTTAAAAAGAATACGAAAATGATTTTACATGTATAGTTTTAAAAGGTGGTTTAATGGATGTTGATACATACTAAGTGTACGGTATTTGTGGAAGGCTGATCACCCAAAGTGAATGACCATCATTTGGGCTATAGGATTATCCCTTGATCCCACTAAAACAGAATAAATATAAAAGACTTAATACAAGGCAAATGGTATGCGTGAGACTGTTTAAGTTCATGAACAAAGACCGGGACACAGCACTAGTGGGCTTTCGGAGAAAGCCATTATCCACTAGCTAAGCTTTTGGACCAAGTCATTATTGCCATACCAGTTGCGAAATCCCCAGACAAAGATCGGGATAGACTGATAAGACTTAAGTCCTTGGACAAAGACTGAGACAAACTAAAATATAAATGTAAACAGAAAGAAGAAAACAAAAATGCATATGGTTTTGAAAAGAGCATAGCTTGAGCATTAAACAGTTTTTATTCTTATCTCTTACTGGGCATTAGGCTTATAACTTACTGTCTTGCGATGTAGGTATATGCCGGAAAGTAAACGATCAATATATAGAGCAGTTGATGAAGGATTTATAGGTAGCAGATCTTGTGGCTAGCTAGGCTAAAGAGTAAATGGTTTTGTAAATAATAAATAAACAGTTTAATTGTTTTATTTAATGCTTCCGCTATATTTCAATAAAAAGGATTTTGTAAATGAAAGTTATTTCACTGCTATTATTTCATAAATGGGAAAAATGATTTCTAGGAATGGATTTAACACTCGGTTTTAAAGGAAACATTTACTTTGATATTATAAAAGAAAATTTTTAAATTTCTTACAATTTTCAAGGAAATAAAAACCGGGATGTTCTAGAGACTTTAACCAATAGTCCTTGAACCAATAGGACAAATACTACACGTAACCGATTCAGAGTATACAAACTAAAGTTCAAACCTAGACTAACGAGTTCCAAATATGACAAGACAAGCTCGAAAATCTAGAAAGAACCAAGACTTGATCAACATTCTAGGGCAACAAATTTAAACTTAAACCTACACAGCCCCACACAAGAGGGACAAACAGAAAGGACCGGGAAACTAGACGTTGGATTTGAATTCTGAATCACATAGGCCCACACATGAGAAAGAACCCAGGCGAGTTCTTAATTCGTAATCCAAAAGATTTTCTCTTGGCGATCCATGAAACATACCCAACGCTCTCATGGATAGGGAAAAGATGGGGTCACCATCTAGTTGATGACTAGAGGATGCCTTCCTAGCAAAACCCTGACTCATTTAAAAAAAAACTTGACAAGGTGTTGGAACAATTCCATGCATAGTTGACACAAGACTAAAACATTATACTATCAATTTCTCAAGTAATCACTCCTAGAAAAAGTGAACCTTGTGCTCTGGTACCATAAAATTAAGCCCAAAATCCAAATCACATAGGTTGGGATTAACAAAGTGATTAACAAGAGACATGATAGTATAAGAATAACAAAAGATAGTACTGTGTAGGAATTAAACCAAACAATACCGATCAACAAATCCAAAACATACATGGGACGGAGGAATTGAACAAACGAACATTAACCCATCTACAAGAAGATCGAAGCCCCCACCAGAGGACACTAGAAATACCCCATGACTACCCCAAAAGTTCCCATACAGATCCCAAACATTAACATGGGAAAAAATATAGTCTGAGAGGTGGGTGACAAACTTAGTAGGGAAATCTATATTAAATGCAATGCATGCGAAAAACTGTTTTTCATATCATTTGAAAACCATTTTTCATGCATCTTATTTAACGTACATGGATTTTAAAACATTTAAGACCTCTTTACCATTTTATTAAAGTAGCCCATGGCCCTCGATGTGACTCCATCAAAAATAGTTGTATACATAGACAGCTATACTAAAAAATAGCCAACACAATTTTCCATCCTAAAACTTCATCAGTGAAAAAGGATGGTCTCTCAAGAACCCATTCGTCACTCATCAGAGCATAGGTAATTATCTGTTAATAAAAACACCTCATGAGGCAGAGGAAATATAAATGACAGCTATCCAGAGATCCAACGAGTCACCCGAATTACCAGCGAGCTAAAGCTCTGCGATGACATAACTCATACGATCAAGTAAAATGGATAAGATTGCTCCCGATGGATTGCTTCTCAACTAAAATGCCTATAGGTTCCAAATTTACAAGTGTTCCTGATGACCAAAACTAAGAGCCGTTAAGCCACCTATCAAATGAAACTATACTAGGATTAGCAAAATTTAGCGACTAACAACCTTCCGATTTATGTAACTAAAACCCTGGCTAAGTTCTAGGGCTCGAAACCCAAAGACGAGTCATCACCGTCCCATCTCTATTTTTGATTTTCAGGGCTCAAAACCTGAAGACATGTCACCAATGCCCCATCTCCATTTCGCACGTACAAAAAAATGAACCTTCTCGCATTAGAAGATTTTGCGGGATAGCCGCATGATGCTTTGGCGCATGAGTGACAATAGCATCAAAAGGATTCATCCTCTCAACATATATATATAAAGAATATCATGTACAGAAAGTAAACGTGAGAAAAGATATATATACATAAAAATAGGTATCATGCTGAAACAGTCCTTGTTGGGTTTTCAAGTGTGGTTTCCAAAAAAATATCAAGTTCAAAAACATGATGCAATGTAATCCAGAAAGTATAGAATCTCTACCTCATAGACGATCATGAAAACCTTACCGACTAGCCAGCTCCACGAGCTATCGAAAATGAGGGTCGAATCAACTACATTTGTACTGACCCAGCTTTCCTTTCTTAAAACGTGGCATTTTAAAAAGACATTTTCTTTGGAAATCTCACATAAAATTAAAACTTTTTCCTTTCGATTAAATCTTATGTTCAAATTGCGTAGCAAAAGACTTTTCATTCTTAAAACCATTTAAAAGACGATAAATAAAATTCTTTTCTTAAAAACCTGTACAATTTGGAAAATCTCTTTTATAAAACAAAGTAGAAAACTTTTATGAATAAAACAAAACATTTAAGAATACAATAAATAAACTTTTACAAAGCTTGTCTTAACTTAAAACAATGAACACTTTATGAATTAAAAAACATTTATTAAAAAATTTACACTTATCCTTATTAACCTTTAATCCTTTAGCTTAGCCATCCACCAAATCTACAACACACACGCTCCGTCAACTGCTCCTATCCTTGATACCACACATACCTACATCACAAGACTTAACAATGAGCCTAAGGCTCAGTAAGAGATACAATGCACTTGCTATGCAACTTTTAAAATTTGTATGCAGTTTCTTGTTTTCATTTTCCATTTCTGTGCACGTCAATGCACCTGCCAACGACTCGACACCTCTAGTGTAAGTAGCTTTGACATCGATTGAAAGCTTTGGTAGCTGTTGTATGCATCACCGCACAATAATTGGCTCCACCATCAATCATAGTGCACTAGCGACTGTGTGCATCAACGCTTAAAAAGCCTCAACAACCATTGGCCAGTCTGCCTCGACATCAATCGAGGACCCCGCAACCCGCTATGTGATAAAGGCTTGACATCGATCGAACCGCCTATTAACTACTGTGCACATCAATGCACAATAATCAGTCCTGACATCAATCGAAGACACAGTAGCGGCTATGCACATCAACGCTTAAATGGCCTCACCATACCGTTGCCTAGCCAGACTCGACATCAATTAAGAACCAACTAACAAGCTCACACTTATCCTTTCAAATATTTGTTTCATTTCAAAAACCCTGCTTAAAACCATTTTTGTAACATTTAAAAACTATGATGCATGAATGCCCGTAAATGCATACAATTCTAGCACATCATCAATATCACCTCAAAGCATGATCAATATCACAATTCTTAATGTAACGAACCTAAGTATAACAAACACATCATCAAACAACAAGCAATAATACATACTCAAGACAGGTCACAACCTAACCATCTAATAAATACAGTCAGCATACAAACCCTAACTCTCGCGATGTAGGCATTTTCAGGCAAAACACAAGCAATATCACCTACCTGGCGGTCTTCAATGCAATTTAATATTTTTGCTTATCTTCCAAAGTACTCACACTTTTAATGTTAACAAAATCATTATCAATAACTCTATATATATATATATATTAAGGATTCAACATTCTAAATTTCCTCTAATTCCTCAATCACCCGAAACTATCCATATTTACCTCAAAATCTTTGTCTAATCTATAGCTTAATATAAACAAAATATAATACCCATCAATATCCAGTGATGCAGACAACAAAGGCTTTCTTCAAATTCTAAACTATCTAAATTTCGTAACTTATTTCCTTCTTTAATTGGTTTTGAGATAACATGCCTATAATAGCTTTCATTCATCATATCCAATGATTAATTATTCACCAACAATCATTTCACAGTTCCACTTTCTAACTTCAAACGATAATTAACTCAACCACTCAACATCAGAACATATACCTCCTAAATACCCAATACTAGTAGCCAACAAAAGACAAAAATACAACATCAACCCAATAGAGTACAAATCCAAGCATTAACCAACCTTCATAGAAGTAAAAAATTGAAAGAAAACCCAAAAAGAACGTTGAATACCTGAAGACCAAAAAGGACCCGAGGGCTGATCTTCCTTCTCCTTCTTCTTTCTTCTTCTACTTCTTCTTCTTCACACTCTCAGGCTATCACTCTCCCTTTTCTCTCTTTCTCAGATTTTCTCTCAGCCTCATCCTTTCTCCAGAGACCCCTTCTCTCGTCTCTCTTAGTTTTTCTCCCTTTTTCTCGTTCTCTTGGTCTTTTCTCTCTCAATTTCTCTTGCTCCTTTTCTCTATTTCTTTCTTCTCTAAAAGCTTCCCTCATACGCTTCATATAACTCATCCCCAAAATATCTTCTATTCACCTCTTTTCATGCTGCCATCTATAAAGGGAGAGGACACATGAACAACAAGATGGCATCCTTGAAACTCTCACTTTTCTTTTTGTAAAGTCGACATTTAGCAGTCCCAGTCAATTAGGCTCTTCCCATGATTGACCAGAACAATAGCTTAAAACACAACTTTTAGAAATTCCAATGGAGCCGATCGATTACATGATAGACTACCACTCAATGTTCCCAAACAACATTGCATGCCAAATATGATAACCACTGCCATTTTTGTGGTCAACCGTCGTCAAGACTTTGTTTTGCCTCTAAGATATTCGTGGTCGACCTTGTGGTTAACCGTTTCCTTCTACTTCCCTTCAAAACTAACAACTCTTTTCTCTAACCCTTAACTACCATTTATTCAATTTATCCTTAATGAATCCATACTTAGAACCATGAAAACCAGGGATGTTAAAATCTATAATAAAATCATTCCTTAATCTCGAATAACTCACAATTATTATCATCCTTAGTCTAAGCTCAAGGTAACCCAAACATCTCGGGTATCACAACATCTTTGGGACCTATAACAAGGCCGATGTCAACATCCTTATAATCATAGAAGGGATAACATATAAGTCTTAATATGACTAGAACTCCAAGACAGTTTCTAGGGACAAGCACTAGTCCTAAACCGGAAATTAAATCTAGGAATACTACAAGAGTGCTTGACTGAAACACGAACTCTGACCAAAACCTAGTTATGGCTGGTGAAACCGAATGGAGTTTACTAAGCCCAACTCTGAGAAACAAATAGTGCGGTCAACCAAAACATTACCATGGTCAACCTCACACCTCAACAAATAATTTGGAAGACCCACTGGTCGACGAGATATGATGACAGTCGACAAAACAAGACACGTTCAACCGAAATAATGCAGCAGTCGAGAAGACATAGGTGAAGCCATTCGAACCCAACCACAGTAACCACGACATCATATTGGCCGGCCGAGACTACCTAACAGTTGTCGAGGCAAAATGAAGGTCAACTGGGACCTCGTAGCTTTGACTAAACTAAAAGATGGTCAATTGGGATCATCCAATGTCGATGAGGCACATTGGTAGTCAATAAGACAAGCCAAAAACCATCCAAGACTCGAAAAAGGTCAACAAGACCTAAACAACACGTAAACAGTCCGAAAACATGACAAAATACACTTTGTGGTCGACCAGGCACCCCTTAAGGTTAAAACCGTCCAAAATACGGCTGACTAGGAATAGTTTGGTGATCGACCAAAATTGCCGCAGTTGACCGCACACTATTCATGTGATCAACCGCATGAACATTACAAAGCAATCAACCACCACTGTTCATGCAGTTGACCACATGAACAGTGGTGGACCAATGTGTTGCCCACACGACCGGTCGACTGAAATAGTGCTAAGGCATGGTTTTCTGATGAAAAATACCTTATCTTTGCCCGATTATGGACTTCTAATAACAAATAACCCTGAACAGACTCATATTCTACCAATATAAATAAAAAATTTCCCTCGAATTGGAGTTTTTCAAAACTTTAAACATTAAAAATGAGGCTAGAAATTGACTTACCTGCGAAATGCCTTTACAAAAGTCGGAGTACACAACGATGCAAACACAAATCGAGCTGAGAAACGACAAGGAGTGTTTGTTAGATTCCTCCCCCTCTCCTTTCTCTCTTCTATTGTGGAAACTCTCTCCTGTAACGGAGAGAGTTGCTTAAATAAAATTTTTTTTATTTAAGTAAAATTATATTCTATTATATATATATATATATAGTAATTAAATCCTATTCTAATTCTAATTCAAAACCCAACTCGTTCAAAATATTAACCGAAAATAATTATTTAGTTAAAAGATTGTACGAAAAATATTTCCACAATTAAATTACTGCTTGGTAAAACCGATTTGACCATGTTTTACTATTTGATTGAAAATTCACACATGACTACTACGCAACCTTTCAACACTCGACCCAAAATTACACAAAAAAATTCACGCATGGAAATTTAAAATTATAAAATTGATGGGTTTTACAATTGTCTTCCAATGGAGGGGCACATTATATGCTGACTATGATTGATGATTTTTCTAGAAATGTTTGGTTGTTCTTTTTGAAAAAGAAAAGTGAACCTTAAGGAGTGGAAAACTTTAATTAAAAAGCAGACAGAAAGGCAGGTAAAAAATCTATGCACTGATAATGGGTTAGAGTTTTGTTCAAAATAGTTCAACTCTTTCTGCAAATCAGAAAGAATTATGAGACATCTGACAGTTTCGGGTACTCCTCAACCAAATAGTGTGGTAGAGCAAATGAATATGACTTTAATGGAGAAGGTTTTGTGCATGCTTTCAGGTTTTGGGTAATCTAAGTCATTTTAGGCTGAAACTACTACTACTGCTTTTTATATTGTGAATCATTCTCCATCAAATGCTCTTGATAAGAAAGTTGCTGAAGAAGTTTGGTATGATACTCATGTTGATTATTTAGTTTTGAGAGTATTTGGTTACCCTGTGTATGCTCATGTTGATAAAGGCAAGTTAGAACCCATATCACTAAAGTGTATATTCCTTGGATACAAGTCTCGTGTCAAGGGATATAAGTTATTGTAATATTCAGATAAATCCCTCTATGTATAATCTAAAGAGCTTTCTTGGAATATATTATTTTATGAAAGAAAATGCGTTCCGTAATAGTGTATGGTACACTTGATATATTGTGATAAATATAATATGAAAAGTTAAATTAGAAGCAATGTAAATTAATTAAGAAGTAAAATTTAGTTAAAAGGAGTATTAAATGAATTAAGATAAAATTAATTGAAAGGAAAATAGCAATTTCATATATGCAATTTGGAGAAGTGGGACAGGTCGAGCATATGTTAGACCTGGTGAATGGCAAGGCAAAAAGGCACAGTAGAGCAATCGAGCACATGGTCGACTGGGAAAACTGGATTTTTAAACTACAGCAGAGCGGTCAATCCTGGGATCAACTGGTCCCACACAGAATTCCAAAATTTCAATTTCCAACAGTGCATTGATAGAGCTTTGCCTAAAACAATGATGGATTAACCTTGATTCTCCTGAAAAGTTAAGATTATCCATGTGGCAACTTTGGATTGTGCCACCTCCTCTGTGGTTGGTGTTGTTGTATCAGTAGAGGCTTCTCTAGGAAGCTTCTCCTATGCTTATAAAACGAAGGCAGAGGGAAGGGAGAGAAGTGTTATGGGTTGTTTATAGAGAGGAAGGAAGGGAAGGCAAAAGAGAGAAAGAAAGAAATGTGAGAGAGAAGTGTTTACAAAGAGCAGATTGAGAGAGAGAGAAGTTTTTTGTGAAGGAGTGTGTTGCATTGAATCATCTGGAGTGTGAGCTACTTGTGTGGTGCTATGGTTTGAAGAGGAAGCTCTGCTGCTGGGTGGCATTTTGGCAAAGGTAAGGAATGGAATGTGAGTTTGGTTTGAACAGGACAGTGTGGTTTGTTTGGATACTGCCTTGTTTACTTGTAGTGAAATATTCTCTCTTGTTGTGAAATATTCTCTACTCCCATAAACGATTTTAGCTACTTCCATTTATAGTTGGATGAGAGGCTAGATAATATTTTGTGATTTATTATTGGTTGTGATTCTGTGATTTTATTGACTATGAAGTGTTGGTCGATGAAAAATATATGAAGTTCTCTATAGAATTATTCACACAATAATACTCTACCGAAAAGTAAATAGTATAAAGAGAAGGTTATTGGTATCCTACTGTTGTTTTGGATTAGTGCTTCGGATTTGGTTTTGCTCTGCTCTGTTAGTGATAAACTGTCCTCTGTGTTGTGAGTTGCTCTCTAAATTTGTGTGTTGCTCCCTATGGTGCGTGAGTTACTTTCTGTGATAATTATACCGTTACGTTAATATTCATTTTCCAATATAATGGATCTCTGATTTGTTTTCTATATGTTATTGATAAAATGTTACAGGATAAGGATGGGTGCTTTTGCTTGAGCCATGAATTGTTATATCACTATTGTAATGTTATGCCTATTCTGTATATTCTGTTAATTGCTGTGGATTGAATATCGTATGACATACATGCATCATAATTAGGATTTATGAAAATGTTGAAATAAGCATGGAATTTTAAGGAAATAAACGTAAATAGGTGTGTGGGGATTTGGGAGAGTAGGTGACGTTCCTTGGTGGTAACACCGCTGATGGATGCAACTCATCCCACGTAAAGATGGAGTGACAGTTAAGCCCACACATGGACTAAATGTATCATTTCATCTGTACGAAAAATCCCCAACGCTTGGATTGGTAAGCGAAACTTAAACTAAAAAGTAGAGAAGATAGGTTATTCTCTAAGACATACAGTATAAGCACACATGAGCCTTGCATTTCATTATATTTCTTGCTGAGCGTTAGACTCATTGTTTTATCTTGTGATGTAGGTGACTGTCATTATATCAGTGATATACCGTGGAGGAGGATGCATTACATGATGAGCATTTGGGTTATCAGTCGGGTTTGACTTGAGGGTTATAGCTCACAAAAAGTAATACTGGTTGTTTATGAACAGTTAAGGATGATTTTTGAATTATGATAAATGTTTTGTGAAACAAAGGAATTTTTGGTTAAAATGCTAAAATGATGCTTTGAGACCGTTGTTAGCTTCTGCTTTGACTACTATGATATTCTTTCCTTCAGGTTAGCCCAGCTAAGATAATCAGGGTGATATCATTTCCCCACAATCATTTGTATTAGCTTAACCACAATATTCCATCACCAAGAATAGACCAAGAAGAGAGATTAAACCTCCACATAAATATAGTGAAGCAGATTTAATTGCTTATGCTTTGAGTGTAGCTGAAAGTATGAATTCTAATGAAGATCCGTCTACTTATTCAAAGGCAGTAAGTTCAAAAAATTCTTGAAAATGGATTATCACCCTACAGGAAGAGATCGAACCACTTTAGAAGAATAGGACATAGGACTTAGTAGCCAAAGGATAAGAAAGTTGTTCATTGCAAATGGGTATTCAAGAAAAAGGTACACAAGTGTTGGAGAAGACAAGTACAAAGAATGTCCGATTGATAAAGGGACAGTCAGGTTCCAGGTGTTGACTTCACTGATGTGTGTTTCTCCAGTGGTTAAGAACAATTTGAATTGAGCTTTTCTAGGTGTTGTGGCTATGCACGACTTTGTGCTTGAGCAGTTGAATATGAAAAATGCATTTTTACATGAAGAACTTAAAGAGGACATTTATATACAACAACCTAAAGGTCTTATAGTCTCGAGAAAAGAAAACTATGCTTTTTCTTTAAAGAAGTGCCTTTATGGTCTGAAACAATCACCAAGACAATGATATAAGAGGTTCTATTCATTTATGCTTACTCAAGATTTCAGAATGAGCAATTATGACAATTGTGTCTACACAAAGAATATTAAGAATGAGTAAGTGATTTATTTGCTCTTATATGTTGATGACATGTTAATAACAGCTAAAGATATAAAAGAAATAAAAAGAGTCAAAGCACAGTTGATTAAAGAGTTTGAGATGAAAGATTTGGATGCAGCCAAAAGATATTTGGCATGGAGATACAAAGAGATAAAAAACTAGGAAACTGTACCTAAGTCCAAGAGGATACATTCAGAAAGTTCTCTACAGGTTTAACATGAACAAGTCTAAACTAGTTAGTACTCCTTTAGCAGCTCATTTCAAGCTTTCATCTGACTTATGTTTGCAATCAGATGATGAAATTAATTATATGTCACAAGTTTCGTATTCTAGTATAGTGTGATGTCTCATGTATGTTATGATTTGTACGCATCCAGATTTATCTTATGTAGTCAGTGCCGTTAGTAGTACATGGTAAATCTAGGAAAGGAACACTATTTAGTGGATTCTTAAGTATCTGTGTTGAACTAGTAATGTCTGTCTTCAATTTGGAAGAACTAAAGATCCTATCATTGGATATGTTGATTCTGATTATGCACGGGACCTTGATAAAAGAGATCTCTTATAGGATATGTTTTTACAATTGAGGGTTATGCTATCAGTTGTAGAGATACCTTATAGGATACCGTTGCGTTGTCTACTACAAAGGTAGAATATATGGCTTTTATAGAGGTTTATAAAGAAGCTTGGTTAAAATATTTGTTCGGTGAGCTCAGTGAAGATTTGTAGATTGCCATAGTGTTTTGCGACAGTCAGAATGCTATCTTTCTCACTAAAGATCAGATGTTTCATGAGAGGATGAAGCATATCAATATTCGTTATCATTTTGTTCAACAGTAGTTGCTCGTGGCGATTTTGTTGTGAGTAAAATTAGCAATCATGATAATCTTGTTGATATGATGACCAAGACATTGCCCACATCCAAGTTCAAGCATTGTTTGAGCTTAGTTGGTATTACCTTTTGATTTCGCCCTCATGAGCTTTTATGAAAGAGGAGGTTTTCTAGAGTTTTGAAGATGTAACGACCCGGTTTTCGTGATCCTTTAAAATGCATGAAATTTAAAACTTTTATAAAACCATTGAAATCTCTTTTTAAAAAAAATATCAGAGTGCGTCTAAACCGGACCGCTACTAACCTTTCTGAAACCGTGGTTTACTATTAATGTCACAAATGTAAAATCATTTGTAAAACATAGCGGAAGCATTATAAAACCATTTATTTAAACATTGCGAAAGCGTAAATAATCTAATGAAGAACTAAATAATTGAATACAATTTAATAAAACTTAATTTAATTACAACTGTTCCTTATTTTACTCTTTTAGCCTATTCAGCCACGGGCTCCCTCGCCTTGCAAATCCTTCATCTCTGCATTTTATTATATATTCTTCATTTTTTGCATTGACTCCTAAGTCTGTGCATTTATTCCACGTATAAGTACCTACACCTACACCACAAGTAAACTGTAAGCCCAAAGGCTCAGTAAGGAAAAGGGTTTAATGCAATGTGAGATACCTCTCTTTAGTCCTTTTTGGAATAGGGCCACCCCAAACCAATCATTTCATTACGTCATTCGTTTGTTCTTTTCTTTACTTTAGTTTATTTGCTCGTTACTCGTACATTGAGCGGAAGATTGGAAGGTTCATAGGGGATGGAATAATGGATCAGATCTAACCTTTTACTTGCAGTTAGGTCCCCGTTCTCAACACGGTAGGGGACTTTGCCCAACTGCAGACTAGACCCGCTACCCATCCGCTCCCCAACACCCCATTTCCTTCATTTTCTTAACATTTTACCTCACTTGTTCATGTGTGAGTACCACCCTAAGGTGGCACTCCCTATTTGTTTCTATTAGCATGATGCATGACCATACATTCTCAACCTAACATGATGCATGATGCATTATAACATAGCATTAACAATAATTGAAATGCGCATATAAGATAAAGTAATTGAATAGCAGAAATTGAAAATGCACATTGGAGAACAATCAAAATATGGAATTGTAGACAACGAAGTACATAAGGAAATCAAGCAACGAATGAACTCAGTAAGGAAATGCAGAAATTGAAACGATGAAAACATACTCGAATTAATAGAACGCAATAATAATCGAAAGGGAAATCGAAATATACTATTAGTTAACATGCTGATTATCCTAGTTAATTTCTTAGTCCTTTTACATGCTCCCTACATTTATTATACTAGGTCATTATTCTAATTAGTTATCCTAGGTAATTTACATTCTCAAGAGAGAACGATGATTAACATGTTTTTATTATAATCCATTAAACATGCTTTTAATAGTTCAACGGATTAAACATGCATAACTAGTTAATTAAACATGCATAACTAGTTGATTAAACATGCTTGACTAGTCATATTCAAGTCTCGTTAATTACTAGTTAATTCACTCTAGATAATTATCTGCTTAATGTCTAATTAATTACTCTAGTTAATTACATGCTTAACTTCTAATTAAGTTAATCAATCTAATTAATTAACATGTTGCTAATATTCTAAATGTGCTAACTCGAAATTAATGATAAGTTAGTTAATTAACATGCTTGTCTAATTAATTGTCCTAGTTAGTTAACTACTCTAATTAATTGTTATGCATCAAGAAATGATTAAGTTACTTAAACATGCTCCACTAGTTAATTAACGTGCTCATCTGGTTAGTTAATTAGCGTGTTCAAGGAATAATTACACTAGTTAGATTAACATGCTCCAATGAAGATTACGAATGGAGTTCTAGTTAATTATTAGTCGATTTACATGCTTAGATTAATTAAGTTGGTTAACCTACTCAATTGCTTAACATGCTCACGGAAGTGATTAACAACTATTAATTAGTTAAGCTAGTTAATTAACATGCTCAGGGAATTATCACAGAAATATATAAATATATATATATTGACTGAAAGAGATTTAACTAAACAACAAGGAACCGAACCAATGGTAAAACAACACTAACAACGTGAAGGAAGGAATTATAGCATGTAAATTTATACTTAGAGATTTGACTAAACAGCAAGTAAATAGATAACAGGCGTTTCTCATTTCACACGTTAACCATTCGTCACCTTTTAGCATTCATCATCTCTTTATCAACTAAGGCATTTGAACCACAACACAAACCATAAAACAAGCACATCAACAAAAGGGAAATATCACAGAGCTTAACCAAAATCTACAGAACACCAATCACAAGCTAACAATGAAGGAACAACAAAAGAAATCAACAAAGGAGATATCACAGAGAAAAATAATAATCTACCGAGTACTAGCATTCTACATTATCAGCAACAAATAGACACACTCACGCACTCTACTTGTGGTGTAGGGCCTCCACAGGCCAAGACACCCCTATTTCCTTACTTAAGTTGAAGAACTAAATTCACGGAAAGCAAACTCCACGGCACTAAGCTTCACGGATGGCAGCCCCAACAGCCTCACCCCACACAAGTAGCACTGGAGAGTGCTCAGGCAGGGGAACTCACTTTCAGGGGACACTTAGCTCACGGATGATTTTTCTCTCACAAGAAGCTCTCTCTCTCTCTCTCTCTCTCTCTCTCTCTCTCTCTCTCTCTCGCTAGAACAGTCTCTCGCAGAAATGAATACTCAGTTGAAGAATGAATGGAAGAAAGGGAGGGATGGCTTACTTACCTGGAGGTGGCAACATACGCCTCGAGATAGAGAGGGGAATGGTTGGAGACGTAGAGGGCATGGCTTCGAGCATGGCTTCAGTATGGTTTCGTCGTCCCCTTGTCGAGAATTTATGGACAACATGACAAGTTTCTAATATTTTAAGCCCCAATTTTTCTTATGTCTGGGCTATTTCGGATGAGTGCGGACGCGCTGCTCTCATCCGCATTCGTTCACATGTGCAAAATATCTAAGGCTAAATCATGGACACGGACGAGAAATGGCGTCCCCATCCTCATACATACCGTCTGCAGACGACATTTGGACTCATTTTGGAGTCCGTATGAAGCATCCGCATGCATCCAAATCTACCCCAAAATTGGACAGAGACGAATCGAACGTGGCTAATAAACGTCCGCACTTGTCCGGACTCGTTCAAGAGCGACATCCGGATGCGATATGGTGTCCGCATAATGCGTCTGCACACGTCTGAAAGTGTCTAGAAATTGGACAGATTCAAATCGGATGCGGCTAATCCACGTCCGCACTCAGCCAGACTCGTCCGAAAGTCCGTGAGACAGTGAAGTCGGGATGCGAAATCGCATCTTGAGTAGTCCCAAGGTCCAGGGGCGACGTGAAATGCAATTGCGGACGACATGACTCATCTGCAAGTCGTCTGCAGGCGTCCAAATACACCTAGAACATCATTTCCTCACCTTTTTCCCACTTAACTCCTATCCCATAACACTTTCCTCATAAATACACATCATAAAATAACACGTATAAATATGCAATGTAATGTTCGAATTACCCCATCTTTTAATTACATCGCATACACGAAGAAAACGTAATGGAAATGCCCCTAGACTTAACGCTCCGAATACGTCCTTGGTAATACCCTGATAATTATCCAACTCAAAAAGTCAAGGTGTTACAGAAGATATATTTTATAGAGCAGAATTCATGTCAAGGTGGAGACTATTACGATTCAATGTGACCCAAATTCTAATGGGACAGACTGGTTTCAGTTCACGTTAGGAATTTTAGTATGACTAGGATTTCTTGTTTTTCTATAAATATATGTTTGAGTCGAAAAACTTATTATAATGCTCATTATACCGATTTTTATTAGTGATTTCTTTCTTATGCTTGTAATTTTTTACCCGTCTAAAATTTTCTATGTAAAACTTGGTATTGTTATTTTCTGTTTTTCTTTTCCAATTCTCATTCAAATTTCAACATTTATGGCAAAAGCTTACTTTCCCTTAGAAATCATTTAATGCACACATAATTATTAATGTATTAGAATTAACATTCTTTTTAATTCCGAATTTTGCCAAATCCTTTTTCAGGGTACATTTCCTCAAACATTTTAGCATCTCTTCAAGAAAGCGACATCTAAGCCGCAGCAAGCAGTAATTTTTTATTTACACCAATTAATTGCTATTCACAATAATTTATTTTTATTGAATTAACACAACTCTGCTATATCTATTCCTCGTAGCCAAAGTATTAACTAATTAAAATATAATATTAGATTATCATGTTCAACAATAAATAAATTGCATAAAAACAAATATTTTCAACAATTTTGCTCTGACAGGTTCTCTTAGTCAAATTTATACATCTTTGAAGTACTATGCCCCCATTATTACATCCATTAGATCTGAAAACTCAAATAAAAAATTCTGCAAATTTTTCAAGAACTACAAAAAATAAAAAGAGGAAAACAATAACACAGAGAAAAAGAAAACCCAGATGGTCCCGAATTTCAGAGTTGCAACAGCTAGAATATATCAGAAATGGAGGCCCCATTTCTGTGCGTTATCACAGACCCTTTCATGTCCAGTGCGTGACTCACA
This sequence comes from Begonia loranthoides, assembly GCA_022433065.1. Classification (NCBI taxonomy): domain Eukaryota; kingdom Viridiplantae; phylum Streptophyta; class Magnoliopsida; order Cucurbitales; family Begoniaceae; genus Begonia; species Begonia loranthoides. The sequence goes on along the minus strand of CM039480.1, from coordinate 18,402,186 downwards.
TAACTCTCTTCTCTTCCCTTCTCTCTTTTATCTACTCCGTCTGAATTCCTCTTCTGGTATCCAATGTCTTGCTGATATGGTTCTTATTTAAAGTGGCCACCATCCTATGTCATGCCAAAAATATTGCAACCATTTGTTCTTGTGCACACAATCAAGAGCTCCTCTCTCCTCTTCATTTTCGTTTACTTAAAAAAAAATCATAAAAATATTGGATGTCTTTATGTAAATTCGGTCACGTATCTTCGCTTTACAATATAGTCCATTTACTTTAGGATAATATACTAGAATTTCATAAAAAATGAAGAAACCGCCAACCGAAGCCGCCTGGCAAACACAATACGCGAAGCTTGAATCCAACGAACTATAAAGTGTATATGATCAACGCTGTTGTGTCTGAACTGTAAACAATTTAAAAAAAGAGTTTTCCTTGTGGAAGTGTCTTTTATAATTATATTTTCTTTTATCTCTAGTGTCAATTTATCTCTGTGTCAACCCCTGCAGTACTCCAAATCTAGTACTTGTTAGAGTGAGACTTTATAAAAGATATAAGAGTATGATCTATACAAATCTGATTGCAACATTTAAATTGTTTTGGTAAGTAAATTTTTTAACATTTATTTCCAGCATTTAATTCCACAAATTTCCAATAGTTATGATTTTCCCTAGCTCATGACCATTGAATTATTTTCTTTTTTTTTCCATATACTTTATAAGATGTCATTACCTTCTAAAAGTTTTCAACCAAATTCCTTTGCATTGTAAGAGAGAGAAAAACTAGAGTAAAACGTTGTTCAATTTTGGGGGGAAAAGTAGTCTTGATCAACCATATCGTCGAAAATTTTATTAATAGTAAGTCGATTATGTAATACACCGATATTTTAATCATCAGGATATTACAGGGCGTATTAAAAGCGTTAGGCCTACGAGTATTTTAGTGATAAAGAATAAATTGGATTTAATTTGCTAAATTAAATCAATTGAAGGGTATTTTAAAGCTAACGAATATGATAGGGTTAGAAATGACAAATTGGGGTATATTAATTTAATTTGATAAATTAAATTAATAATAAGGTATTTTAAAGGTAATTGGATAATTGGATTAAATTAATAAATTTAATTTAAGTAATGAAAATATTAAATTAAAATGGAAATAGATGAATTTTTGTAATAGATATTTGACTGAACCTGTTCATTTCGAACCAGTCCAGTTCATTACAAGAATGGCCCGCAGGCCATTCTTCGCTAAAGGCCAAAGAATGGCCTTCGGCCATTCTAGTCGACGAGAGAAGAACGGAAGGAGACAGGAGAAAGGGAGAGCCAGAGGGAGAGCTCGCGGGCAACGTCCAGGTGACGGCGACGGGTTTTGGCGTACGTCCAGGCAAGGCGGAGCGGTGAGTTGCGGCGTTCACGGCTAGGGCTCGCAATTTAGGGCTCGGGATCGATTTTGTTAGCGATGAATTCTGACTTCCGGCGAGGCGTAGTCGAGGTGAGTTACAGCAAGATTTTTAATAAAAACCTCATCGATGGCCCTTGGGCCGGTTTGATAAAATGATAAAGAGTTTGAAACGATTTAGAAATCCATGTACGGTAGAATGAAATATAACCCTGATTTCGAAAATATAGAAAACAAGTTTTGCATGAGGTGCACTTAGTATAGCTATACTTTACTGAGTTAATAACTCATCCCAAACGACTCCTCCCCCAAAAACTTCAGGTAAAGGCAAGAGCAGCTGAGGATTAGGAGCTAAAGCGTTCTGTTTTTTACATTTTAGCTGTTTATCGTTACTTGGTGAGGATATTTACATTTGGTCTATAAACCATAAACACAGTTGGCTTTGGATTTGTTGCACAGTACTTGGATTTCATTTTAATTTATGCACCGTTATTTTCTCGTGATCCCTACTCGGACCTAGGCCCATATCATCTTGGGCCGAATTAAATATTTATAAGTCTTCCGTTAAAACACACACCTTGGGCTGGGTGATCGGGTTCTCTATGAGGATCGGGTCGCCTGACCTGACGATTCTGTTAGGCCCGTCTCCTGGTCGTGACAGAATTAGTTCAATTTCTACAGAACCGAACTGGTTCAGCTTAAAGGAGAAATGATCGGGCGAAGGAAGAGCAGCCCGACCATTTGCTGAAAAGAAAGAGAGAGAGAGAACGTTATTTTCTCGTGATCCCTACTCAGACCTAGGCCCATATCATCTTGGGCCGAATTAAATATTTATAAGTCTTCCGCTAAAACACACATCTTGGGCTGGGTGATCGGGTTCTCTATGAGGATCGGGTCGCCTGACCTGACGGTTCTGTTAGGCCCGTCTCCTGGTCGTGACAGAATTAGTTCAATTTCTACATAACTGAACTGGTTCAGTTTAAAGGAGAAATGATCGGGCGAAGGAAGAGCAGCCCGACCATTTGCTGAAAAGAAAGAGAGAGAGAGAACGTTATTTTCTCGTGATCCCTACTCAGACCTAGGCCCATATCATCTTGGGCCGAATTAAATATTTATAAGTCTTCCGCTAAAACACA
>CM039480.1:18305856-18399190 GCA_022433065.1 Begonia loranthoides | reverse complement strand
CCCCCTTTTTGTCATAATCAAAAAGAAATGCTAGGGGATGGAAGTCGAAGAGCAACCAAAATTTTAACAACATATATTCATCAAAATATTTGTCTAAGAAGGATCTCACCCTTTAGAATTATCAACATGAGTATAAGGAGGGAATAAGCATTAGAGAAGTCAATGACTAACTCAACAATTAATTCTACTGAAAACAAATTTCTGCCCCTTAATCAAGAAGTTAATCCACAAATCAAACAAAGGAGGAAAATAAGCATTAACATTCAATATATAATTTAATTACTTCTAGAGCAATTATCAACAAGTTAAAACTATCTCTCCTCTCAGTCAAGGAATCTAACCAAGAAGCAAACCATGGAAAGAAATATAGATTCAATTTCAATTTGTGGTTAAAAGAAAAATACCAATTGTAAATAACCACAATCACAAAGATTTCTAACAAAAAACATTCTCCCTATTTTCTATTAAGCAAAGAAATTCATTTGAGGGAATATAGACGTTAAAGTTCAATGAGTGGTAAAAGATAAGATATCAATCTAAACAACCACAATCACAATTCTATTTTAACAAAGTAGTCTTCCCCATTTTTCCATTAAGCATACACTATTTATTGGAGAGATTTAGCATTCCAATTCAATTTGTGGTGTATAGAATGATACCAATTGAAAAATCACCACAAGAAATATTCAATCAAAAATATTTTCCCTCTTTTTGCTCATTAAGCCTAAACATATATGAGGGTATTTTGCATTTAAGTTCAACCCATAAGCACAAAAAAAATGAGATTCAAGAAATGAATACCAAATATAAGAACTAGAATACAATTTAATATTAATAATTGTAAACATTTTCAATTTCTACAAAGAATACCAATTTCAGAGTTAAAAAATTAACAATGGATACCGATTGATAATTCATAATTTTAAGCCAAACAAATTTTTCAATGATTTATATCAATTTTAAATCCAAAGTTAAAATCAAATCATTTGTGCTAAGTATTGATACCAATTCTAAGTTCAAAGAGATTTCTAAGAGAGATACCAATGTGTTAAATCAAAATCAATTCAAATATCTCTCCCCCTATGCTAATCACAACAACCACTTAAAAGGTATACCGTACATTTAAAATATTTGCTCTCCCCCTTAGAGCAATAATAAAACAACTTCATTAATTTCTCCCCCTATAAATTTATTAATTATCAAATAGGAGGGAATCCAAAAACTCAAGAGAACCATCCAAGTTTAATTACAAATAGATCAATTGAAAAATCTATGGATGAATTCACATTTTGTAAGCACAAACAAAATTTTACTTCCCCTATCATTTTGCACACAACCAAGTAGTTTGGGGAATCTAAAATCCAAAAAAAAAATTATACCAATTGTAGAGAAAAATGATTTCGTTGATACCAAAACAAAAATAATTTCATATATGATACCAATTAAAGATTAAGTTCAAAGATATCAAGTGAAAATCAACTACAAAATTTATTTCCCCTTTTTAAAATCAAAAAACATTTGGGAAATATATAAAGGTTTAATCAAACAGTTTTATTTTCTCCCCCTAAATCAAATATCAAAATAGTAAAAATGGGGAAAGAATCCAAATCTTCAAAATTAAAACCAATTTTATGTTCTCCCCTTCAATGATCAAGATACAATTCATAGGGAAAGTTCAAAGTTTAAGCACAAACAGAAGTAAATTTATGAAAAGTTAAAATCCTTGTACAATTTTCAAAAGCAAATCAAAGATCTCCATTCAAATTTAACATCTCTATTTTCTCCATGTACAAAATTTAATCAAAAAGGAGAAACCAAGTTAGAAAAATCAAAACAAAAATCTCTAAATAATTTTATTTTCTTCATCTATTTTATTATTCAATTTACAACCAATGGAGAAATGTCAAAGTTTAACCTAGTGAAAGTAAACTTTATCAAAACTTATAATTAGAATCAACATTTCAAGGCCAAGTCAATAATCTCAATACAATTTTATTTTCTTCCTCTTTTTAATAATTCAAATTTCAATTCAAATAGAGAATTATCAAAGTCAAGGTCTAGCGGAAGCAAGTTTATCAAAACTAAAAATTAAAATCAACATTTAAGAGCAAGTCAATAAATTTCATAGAAATTTATTTTCACATTTTTATTAAAAGACATAAACAATCCAAAGGAGAATTTCACAACAAGTTTTCGAAAAGGCAAAAATAATTTAGTCCATAGCAATAATCTCTCCCTCTTCATCATAAAAAACAAAACCAAATCAAAAGTGTTCTAAATTTTCAAGAATGGAACATTTGTTGTTTAAATAATTTATGTCTTCCCCCTCCTTTTTTTTTTTTTTTTATCTATAGCAAAATCAATCCGAAAAGGGAAAACCAACAACTTAAAATTGATATCAAACAATTTAATATATAAGACTAGAAAGCCAATTTATCTTAAAAGATTCAATATCCAACAATTCAACCAATTTATGAGTATATTCAATTTAGACTACTAATTGTTGGAATTCAAATCTCAAACAAAATATTAATTAAAGAAATAAGATAAGTTCAATTTAGGTACATCACAAGAATTTTTACCCAAATAAATTCAATATCATCAATTCCAAACTAAGAATTCAATTATCAAATTAAATTAATAAAAAAGAAATTGTGTAACTCAACCAAGTTTATTTCCATTTATAAAGCAATGGAGACATCCTTTGAAGTTTCTCTCCTTTTGTTGGATATTCCAGTATCCAAATCCATTTAGCTCATTAGGAGAATCTCTAACCTACAACAAAAATCATTTTGTAAATTTTGGTACCCAAGCCATTTTGAGTCCATTTGTTATAGGTTTGGTTCCTTTAGGAACCCACACAAATTTAGAATTTAGATTGGATTTAGAATTTAAATTAGACTTACATTTAAAATTCACATTCAAAGAATAAGCAACTTTAGAATTAAAGGTTGATTTCACATTAGTATTTAATTTTAAGGGACAACAAAATGATTTATGTCCAACACAAAATTGCAAGAATTACAAATTGATGAACTAACAAATAGATTCGTGTAATTCTTTTTCTTTGCAAATGGTTCATAGCCAATTCCGGCTTTATCGAATGTAACCCTTTGCGAACCCAAGAGCATATTTAAATTTTTGCTCCCATTTGTGAATTTAAGCACTATAGAGTTCAAATCATTATTTTTTGTTTTCAATTCACAAATGTCAATCTCAAGAGATTCAATTTTAGTATTAGCATCAAGAGTAGATTTAGATTTAGCATTCAAAGATTGAATCTTATTCTCACGTGATTTGATACAATCATTCAAATTATCATTCATAATTTTCAAATCACCACACTCATGTTGAAGACGTTTGATAGTAGCAATCAAATCACAATTTTTAACATTCAATTAATCAATTTCCTTTTCATGTGATTTGATAGTTGTATTCAATTTTTCATTCAACAATTTCAAATCACGACTATCATGCTCAAGAGATTTAAAAGAGGCATTAGAAATATCAATCATACTCTTCAATTCAACAATTTGATTCTCAAAAGATTTTTCTAAATTGACATGTTTTTTTATCAAATTGTTATGCTCCTTTTTCAACAATTTATATTTATCTTTGAGCTCATTAAAATTATCTAGCAATTCATTAAATAAATCACCATCATCATCATCATTAGAATCCGAATTGCTATAGTAGTCGTTTACCTGAATACTTTTTGGCCATTAAGCATACGTTGGCTTCTTCCTCTTCTTTTTTGGAGGATGAGCTCACTTCGTTTTTAGTTATTTGATTTGTGCCTGCATATGTTAGCTCAAGTGTTTTCCATATATCAAAGGCACTAACACATGATTGAACTTTAACAGATTCATACTTACTTAAGGCACTATACAAAAGATTCATAGCCTTAGCATTTAAGTTCCAATTATGTTTATCTACATCATTGAATTCACATGATGGTCTAGGAACATTAATCCCTTGTTCAATGATTTTCCATAAAAAGAAATCAATAGATTTTATAAATATTTTCATTCTACACTTCCAATAAAAGATAATTACTACCATCAAAATGTGGAGGTGTAGATGTGCATTGACATTCAACAATTCTATTGAAATCCATAATCAATTATAAACACTAGAATTGATCAAAGTTATTCTCAATAAATTTCAACAAGAAATTCAATAAGAAAATTTTTCTATAGATGCAACTCAACAAATATTAGCAATGTGCACAATCAACAAAATATCACACAAAAATTTATACCCGCTCTGATACCAATTGTAGGATCGATATACGCCTATAAAGGGGGGGGGGTGAATATAGCGTTTCTAATAATTTTGTATGATATTTAAATTCTCTAAGAATACGATTAAATATGCAATCACATTAAATGCGTAAATTAAATAGTAAGGGTTAGAGAAATGCACACAATATTTGTTTACGTGGTTCGGCAAACTCGCCTACGTCCGCGCTCCAAGTTTCACTTGGAGATATACTAAATAATTGGCTTACGGGTGCCAATAAAATCGTTTACAAATTGACTATTAAACGGGGCGTCACCCTTGACTAATTCTTAGGTCGTCAACCTTTGACTCTTACGAGTCGTCACTCTTAATTTGACTATTGCGGGACGTCACCCAATGATTGAACTTACGGGCATTCAATCTAGTCTATGAGTATTTCGGGTTATCACCCTCGTGTGATGAATTCTTAGGGAATCACCATTTACAATCAAGCACAATATAATTAGGAAATTTAAACCGCAATCTAGCTAATCCGAATTCTCCCAAAGATAATTCGCAAATTCGGAATAGGGAGAATTAGATATACAACAATAGCTCACAATGATTAGAATCGCGTATTAAATTTGGCAGGGCTTCGCCACGATTCTTGGTTTGTTGTTGAGAGCTTGGAGTGAAGTTGTATTTATAGAATTTTCACTTTCGGACGTCCGCATCGTCCGCATGACCATTGTAAACAAAAATGCCTGTTGAGAAAAAATAGCTGTTACACAAATCTGGGCATTTACGGATGCCATTCTCATCGTCCGTAGCGTCCGCATACATTGTCCGCTTCACATCCAGAAAATGGCAGAGTCATATCGGACGCCTTTGCTTTGCGTCTGCAGCGTCCGCATCGTCCGCGTCTTCACAAAAATGTTGGGGACGCCAAAGCAACGTCCTCTTCTCCTTTTCCCGTCCGCACATCTGAAAAGCTGCGGACGCCATTTCACATCCACATTGTCCGCGACAATCGTCTGTTTTTCTCACTGAATTGGACAGAGGCAAATCAGACCCAAAATCCAGCGTCCGCATCATCCGCTGCGTCCGCATCCTCATGATCAGCAGGGCAAGTTCAACCCTAAACTATATTGATTCCCAAAATGACATGATACACTACATGGACTCAAATAAACATGTTAGCACATTTCAATACCCTCAATATGGGTATTATTGATAGATTTGAGTATAAATATATTGAATAAAACATTGAAAATATTATCAATAAAAACACAATTAACCAACTTATTATTTTCATTAAATTAAACCATTTGGTCATCATCAAAATAAAACTAAGCCTAACAAAAAGGCTAACAATCTCCCCCTTTTTGATGATGACAAAATCTTATAAGTTGGTTATACTAAAATCTAAGCATGTGTATCAAATATTGCATATTAGATTTATCCAATTTAAGCTATGCAATTTTATCAACCAATTAATTCATGCAACATGCTACTACATGCTATTCAACTCCCCCTAAAATATATTGCAACTTATGCCTTTCTCCCCCTTTTTGTCATAATCAAAAAGAAATGCTAGGGGATGGAAGTCGAAGAGCAACCAAAATTTTATCAACATATATTCATCAAAATATTTGTCTAAGAAAGATCTCCCCCTTTAGAATTATCAACATGAGTATAAGGAGGGAATAAGCATTAGAGAAGTCAAAGACAAACTCAACAATTAATTCTATTAAAAACAAATTTCTCCCCCTTAATCAAGAAGTTAATCCACAAATCAAACAAAGGAGGAAAATAAGCATTAACATTCAATATATAATTTAATTACTCCTAGAGCAATTATCAACAAGTTAAAACTATCTCTCCTCTTATTAACAATAGTATTACTCTCTCTCTGATGTGATCCATCATGAGCCAAACCATAGCCAAGACCTAATGGCCATTAGGAAAGTCCATAACAAAGAGGATGGACCAAAGTATACACAATCTTTAATGAATGAAGTCCAAGGTTTTGACCCAATAAATGGCAAGCCAAGGTCCACTAGGGTAATAAGCATTATTCAAAGTCCAATGGAGGCCAAGGAAGAAAAGGAGTGAAGAGAAAATGGGTAAAACTGAAGTTGAACCAAACAGCATGCGGCCTGGGATCACCAAGCGTGCCGTCTAGAAGTCAACGGGCGCATTGACAAGACCCTCCTGACAGCGTGCCTGCCAACATGCTCGTACCGCCCCGACAGCGGGCCTACCAGTGGCACTAACTTGGTGCCCGGCAGCTTTGACCAACCTTGCGCATTGCCGCACTGTCCACCGCACACGCCGCCCCACCAACAGTTTCAACCACCGCGCTGATTGGCACTAACGACCACCTGTGTCGACCACCTCACCGACCACCAGAGTGTGCATTCACACCAGCCGGCCACGCGCACAGTCGCAAGTTTGCCAGCGGCACATACTAGATAGCGGCACCAACCTACACCATCCAGTGTTGACCGCCACCCGACAGCACCGCACCAACCTGCCGACAGTGCCCACCCTCCAGCGCTGACCTTTTGTGCGCATTCACATTATCGGCCTTCCCGCACTGCTGCTTGCTACCGCCGCCCAGCGCTGCCTGCCGATTGCCACCTCAGCAATCCATTACCTAACAATGATTTTTATGAATTCTTTTGTAAATTTTTGGACATATTTTATTGTTTCCATGTCCCTTTTCTTTGCCTATAAATAGAGTGGCAAGTTTTCTTTGTAAAACATAACATAGAACAAAGAACACAACTTGAAATTTGAGAGTGATTCTCTTCTTGAGTTCTCTTTGAGGGCTTGATCTTCTTCAAGTGTTAGCTTGGAAAGATCGAACTTGATAGCTTTGGTTCAACCAACAGGTGTGGTTCAGGTCAAGCTCCTTTCTTTGATAGTTTCGGTTCCTACCTCTTTGTAGGTAATGAGTCGAGCTCCTAACCTTTTTTGAGTCACCAAGGCGTCTTGGTTACTATTCCGCGTTGTTGTTGGGTCCCGAATCGCTAATATCCGTAGGTTCGCATCACTCTCTCTCTTTGGGATATTATTACTCTCTTGGGGTATTTACTATCTCGAGGTATTTTCTCTCCACTCTCTTTAGAGTAATATTACTATCTCTCTCTTGAGGTATTACTCTCTCTCTTGTGGTATTTCTCTTTTGGGGTATTACTCTCTTTTTCTTTCTCTCATGGGTGGTGGCATTTCTTGAAATAATGGGGTGGTAGGGATGAGGCTTCATGCGACACATTACTCGAAGACATGTACCTTCCAAAATTTGAAGATATAGTGGAAGACTACTTGCAATGGTGGTCGATGGGGACGTCGACGTTTTCTAGTGGGGGAGGTTTGTTACCCTCACAAATTCTATTGTGGTAGGCGCAGGGCCACACGGCCCAAGGCTGTGCGCTGGGCGAGCCACACGACAAGGGGAAGGAGCTGGGCCTTCCCCCATGCACGCAGAAATAGATGGGTCTGGCAGAGGGGATCATCAATGCGCTAGCCGCAAGGCCACATGAAGGACGAGATTGGACCGTGGGCATGGGCCAAATCCAGGAGGTGCAGGGGCCTTCCCACATGTGCACAACATAAGATGGGCAGCAGGAGCATCAAGGCCCATAGCTGAGGAGCAGCTGGGCCAAACATAAAAACAGGCCACACACCAAAGGGAGTTTGGGGCGACGTCCTACGCACAACAATTAGATGGCCCAAGGCCATCTGGGCACACAAACAATGGGCGGCGGGAAACCGTGCCAGACGATGGAAGCAGCTATTTGACAGTGCGCGCAGTTCATTAAATGAACTAGCGCACAATCCAGGCACTTCATTAAAATAAGTGGAGTTCGAAGCTAGAGTTCCAGATGCAGCGACGGGGCACCTCATCAGTCATAAAGGATGCCAGCAGTTCATTAACAATTCGGCAACAAGCGCAGTTCAGTAAAGGCAACTGGCGCAATTCATTAAAGCAACTGGCGGAGTTCATTAATGGAACTGGTGCACAGTGCGCGCACGGGATGCAGAGAGGCGCGCCGCATAATGAATGGGGCATTAATATGGGTGCTGCGTGGAGTCATAAAGTGCAAGGCAGAGTCTTTATGGGCACCAGTCATCAGTTAATGCCCATTAGGTGCACAGCCGACCGTTACATTGACTTGGCAGAACGATAGCACGCCAACTAGGAGCGCAGAACTCGGATCATGCGCCAGCTGGGGGCGCAGCGCAAGGGATGCGCGCTGCTAGACTTTTCAGTGACCGGCAGTTAATGAATGCGAGAGGAGTGGTGCAGATGAATCGACAGACGTTACTGACCATTGGGAGACCAACCAACATGGAGCGAAGACAGCACGCCAGCTAGGTGCATGCCTAACGGATCGGGCGCTAGCTGGGCGGCGCTCGATGTGGCAATCACAATGTTACTCATTCCATCAATGTGACATAAAATACAGAGCATTGACCTCACAAACCAACTAATACTCTATCACAAGCCTTTCCTATCTAACAAAAGAATTTCACACGCTATAACGTCCATATTCAACAACCTATACCAAATCCCAACCCATTTTTATCAGAAACATTTAAACATATTCCAAATATAGCACAAAACAGAAACTGATTTGTCCTTATTCACATATTTCCAACTTCCTCTTTTGTAGCAATTATGCAAACCATTGGCTGTATTATTCCACAACAATGCACAATTCACAAAGGAACAGAGAGTATACATTGAACATTGATCTAAAATCCTTAAAACTGACAGTAGCAATGAGTTAGTTGAAGACAGAAACTAAACAACAGATTATCACTTCAATAGACGCTGGCAATAATCAAACCAAAGCACAACTTACAGAGAGCATAACATATAACCAAAAGCTCCAACCAGAATTGACAAAACAAAGTTACCATAACCTCTGTCATTAGTTCATTCTCGGCTGAACTAAGCTAAAAAAAACAAACACTTTCAGCAACCAAACACTTTCAGCAGACTCTCATTTCTTTTCAATGACTAACAGCAAAACTAAAAGCCAGAGGGGAGTTCAAACCATTAATTAGCAGATTCCAAACACTAATCAGGTAGTAACTAATCCATCACACTCTTTCCTTCTACTATCAACATAATTAAATCCATAAACCAATGGCAGACAGAGATCATAACCAACACACAAAGATCATATATCCAACTATTATCGAATTATTTGAAATAAATCTTGCATGACATTAATTCTTCTCAAGCATGACTGTTGACAGAGACCATATCAAAGGATGACCAACACCAACAGTGCACAAAAATTTTCTCTACATGTTATTCCCACAAAACACATAAGGCATGATGAAAAGGAAATCTTCACATTACCTGAAGGCCCGAGGCAAACAGCTCCACTTCCTAATTCTTCTGTCTTCTTTTTCTTATGATTTCTCCCTGCCTCATCTTTCTCACTGCCATTCCTTTCAAGCACCCAGCAAGCTCTCGGTCCTAACATTTATAGAGAGCGCTCACCAGCCTCACCATTCCTCTTTTTCTCCAGAGATGACACATAGCTCCATTCACCTGATCTCCACTGCACCAGATTGATTTGTAGCCAAGAAAGACCTCTAGTGACGACTTCCAGTGACACCCTACCTGTGGATAAGTTGCCCACACCAAGGAGAGTGGTCCAACCACCAAAAGCCGCGTGGAAGGCCAGCCAGAGTTACAGCTGGAGTAACCAGTTCCGACTTCGTCCAATCACAAGTAAACCGAACCAGCCACACCAACAAGAACCGCCCGCAAGACTCGTAGTCCTCAGTCATTACCAAGCACTGCCGATTTCTTGTCGTCGTTGTTCCATCGCAGCCGAGCGTCACCATCCACCGGCAATCGGAGCATCACAGTCCGTCGCCCCACCGATCCATCCTGCAAAATGAAACTCGAGCCCTAGCTCACCATTCATCGCGTCACTCGCAACCCGCACAACGTCACTGTCGATCATGGGACAAAGCATGCCCGAGACTTCCCGTCATCCGTCACCCTCCTTCTCCCTCGCGTCTCCTTCGCCTCTCCCGATCTTTCTCTCTGTTCTTCTCTATTTCGTCTCTTCTCCCCCTCAATCTCTCGTTCTTTCTCTCACATGGCCGAAGGCCACATAATTCCAATCAAACCGGTTCAGGGGTGAACCGGTTCATCCCCCCACTTTTTATTAATTCTTCTTTTCTTTTTATTTAATTCATTTCTTTTAATTTAATTAATTCAATCAATTCCTCTTTTCATTTATTAAATTTTCCCCCATTAGTTATTCCATTTTGATTTTTTATTTATTTTCCTCCTTTTAATTAAAATCGAGTGACCTCTTTTCAGACCGAGTCAAACCTAATCGGTTTAGTTCATATATAACACTTACGTCCTTAGTAATATCCCAATAATTTATTCGACTAATTCGAATATCCCCAATTATTTTCTAATTTATTAGTTTAAAATTTTGATATAAAAATTCGGGATCTTACAAAGGGAATTTGCTTGGAGGTATTGATACATGGCTTCCCTTACAAGTTATGGTGGCACATTGATAAGAACAAAGTTGTCGTAGCCAATGTTTAGTCACAAAAAAATGTATGTTCTTTGATCGAGGATGAAAGAAGTTACACCAATTTATCTTCCATGGATTTTAAGGAAAGTTTGACTTGGTTGAGTGACAAAGAAGACATAAAGGTAAATCAAATTTTGGGTCATTTTGCTAATAGAATTTTTACTAACATAATGTTTTGTGATATGTTAAGTACAAGCCGTTTGCTTTGGGAAATACCATGGCTACATGATAGGTGGCATACACATGATGGATATTCTAATTGCCATTCTAGTTATTATTCTTTCAAAGGTAATGGTTGGTTGATCAAGCTAGCTCCACTTCTACCAGAGTGAATTACTAAAGATTATGATGCATTAAAGGGAAATCGGTTGAAAACTACTATGCTTATAACAAAGAGGTATGCACTAATTAGAAAAATTGATTGCTTGAATTTTTAGAATTAGATGGATTAAAGCTTCTTATTTTATTGGCATGATATCTGGATATGAAAATCATGGTGGTAAAATGTTCTATTTAATTGGGTGGAAATTAATTTGTGGATATGCATAGTGGTAGAAAAAGAAGATGGCTATTGACCTTAAAGAATCTTGGTGTTGAATTTGATTGCTATTTTGGGATTAGAAGAACATATTACACCAAGAGGAAAATTTTGATAGTTGACAATGTTGATATTAATTTGATTCTATATCAAGATTCTTATGGCAATAAGGATGATGATGACGTTGAATTTGATTACTATTTTGATAGTGGAAAAACATATTACACTATGAGGGAATTTTTGATATGGCGTGACATTGATAATGATTTAATTCTATGCAATACTTTTATGATGATAAAAATATTCTCTTTAATTACGATGGAAATTCAAATTTGGATGACATTGTTAGCATGCATAGAAAAAAAAAAGCGTTGTTATTGAACTTAATGCATCTAGGCTATGAACTTGATTGCTATTTTAAGGATAGAAGAGCATATGATATCTTGAGGAAGATTTTGCTATGGCATGATGATATTAATTTGATTTTTTGGCAAGATTCCTATGGTAATATGGATGATAAAGATTTTGTTAAGATTGATAATTGCTTGTTTCTTGGTTTACAAAACTACTTACCTAGTTGTTCATCACTGTCCAAGAATAAGTTGCTAGAATGTTTTCCATATATGATCAAGTACAAGAAAAGAAAGACAAAATAGTTGCCAATGCTCCAATTCAAATACTATGTTTCTAAGGATGGCAAGTATTGTATACGAATTCATAGAATTTGGACATCACTGATAAGGATAGTTCATGGTGGGGGTCTAGCAAACCATATTAGAGGAAGGACAACTTAAGAAGCTACCAAGAAATCACTAATAAGGAAAGTAAATGTTGGGGACCTATCAAGCTTTGTGGAAGAAAAGGCAACCTAAGAACCTATGAAAAATTTGTTCTTTGGCCACACATACTCAAAGGTGTTCTCAAAGATATATCTAGAAGAGTTATTGGTAAATTAATAAAGGTGGTCTACATTATTTCTAACTCTATTGCAAAGAAAGAGAACCAAGTATCCGAGTTGTTATTCAACCATGAGAAAGGGTTTAACGGAAATCATATTATCATCGGTCTACTTCATCAAACAAGAACTGTTTTCTTATTACATTAATGAAGAACTTGAAGACCTTGCAAGTTTCATGAGTCATGACTAATCTCCTTGTGTTTATGAAGACTATGGAGGAACAAGACATGATTCGAAGTCAAATACTTTTCAACCCCGAGAGGATGATGGACTACGGGTCTACTCTATCAACAATCAAGCTTCCAATAATTTTATGGAGATATTCAAGGTGAAGCATAAGTGGAAGTTCAAGAACAATTATAGAATATTTGATGAGCTTCATAATGTTGCCTACTTTCTGACCCTTGATGAGTGTTTGATGGATTTTTCATTTGAAATGATGTCATATAAAAAAGTGTGCTTCATAAAGATTGTATATGACTTTTTAAGCTCTCTAGGATGGGCTAGATTGTTAAAATTGGAGTTTGTTTGCTATGTTAAAAGTCCACATAATAGAGAGCAAATATTGTGCAAAACCCAAGTTGGCAAGCTTGGAGACCAAGGAAAGTCAATACATGGAAATCATTCAAGTGGCCGAACCCAAGAAGGAAATGCTGCCAAAAGACATCAGGACTTGGAGACATCAGGACTTATAGATAAATTAAATAATCTATAAGTTAATTGACCTAGTAACCATTAAGTAGAGAATTGGTGAGCTTATACTATAGCCGATGTAGTGATATTTTGCTTATTTAGACTTTACTATTTTATAGTTTGTAAATAGCTATTTAAAGTCACCTTATGTAAATGTTTAAAATTTTTAATTTGAATAGAAAAATACTTTGCTTTATGTTCGAAATTGGAGTGATTCCTCTTTCAAACCTTGGTGAGTTACATCCAAAGTTACCTTGTGTGTCATCTCACAAGATTGAGCTTACTTTATGAATTGAGTGAGCTCTCTTATTGGCATCCATACTCTTACTCCTTGGAGGAAGAGTGTGTGAAGTGGTGTCCAACGAATTTATCTGGCGATGACATTCATACGGGGGCTTTCAAGAGTGACTACTTGCTATTTCTGGCCAATCTTCTTCTTTGCACATATTTCCAAATCCGTGAAGTTTCTTGTTATTATTTTTGGATGAGTTATACTTCATTCATCAAGAAGCTACTGTCAAAGTTTCAGAAGGAAAGCTTACAAATTTAGAGAGATATTGCTACTCAAAGACAGACTTTCCAAAAGAGGGTTTGCGACAAAGTTTAGGAAAGCTAAAGTTGATTGGTTGATTACCTTCACTTCACCTGACTAACAACTTGCCATATTGTTTGAATCTGTAATATGTTTCCCCGTTGATGACCGACCGCTCCTACTACTGCAAATCACCGATCAATTGGTTGTGGTCAAACTTCTTCAGCATCAGATTAGCCACTGCTCCTATATTATTCAACCTGGTTGTTCATCCTTCCATAAATAATTATAGATTATTGTTAGCCTATGTGTTATTAGGCTTAGTTGTTTTGATGATGATAGTATTAATTACAATTATAAGTTGTTTATTGATGAAATATGTTTAATTGTTATATCTATATGGATATTCATTGGAAATACTCTTAATTAGGGTATTAATGTTGACTAACGTGTTTACCTAAGTTCATGTAGTTAATATATATGATATTGAGACTTTATGATATTAAGGAATGCAAAAAGAAGGCAAGAGGTCGAGTATTCAGATGTGGAGGTCGACTGAAAATAGTCCACATGAAGGGACTGGTCGACCAATTGATCGATCACACAAAAGACAGATTACTCATCAGTTCTACATTTGAGGAAGCAGTCGAGCAGCGAAGATTTGGTCCACCAATTTTAAAGACAGATTGTTTCTCAAATCTGTGATTAATGAAGTGATCAAGCAGGCAGTTTAGTGATTGACAAAAACCTTAAAGAAAGGAAGACACGATCGAACAACCGGTCGATCGATTTGACAAACTTACATGAAATTTTGACGACCAAAATTACAATGGTAACATCCAATGGTCAGATGCGATCTACCAAAAAGGAAATGGTTGACTACTAATGCAGAGTCTATATATAAAAGACTCTGAAGCTCAAAAAAAGAACTGGAAATTGTGGTGAACCCCTATCAAATTTGATACTCAATTCCAAATCATTACTTGAGCATGTAACCTAACTCTCCATACTCTCGAACTTGAGATTTCTATTTGGGAGAGTTAGGAATCTTTGTTTTCCATTTTATTTGTACCCAAATGTTGGAAGGCAAGATTGACGCCCGGGAAGATAAATCCAGAGGGTGATGGCCTGAGAACAATCAATAAAGTTTTGTTTGACACCTGTGAAGTTAAACATAGCTAATCGGGGAGGTTGGGTGATTAAGGATCTCCAAGTGGAAACCTTAGAGCGCAGACGTAGGCAGGGGTTGTCGAACCGCATGAACAACACTGTTTGGACCTTTCTTTCCCTATCTCTCTTTTATTTGTGTTTATTGCATGTATATTTATTGTTGATAAATTACTTAGGGTTAGATAACTAATTATCACACGAAAAAGTTAGCACTCATAATTCTGTAACGACCCAGATTTTCTTAATTCCTTGAGAAAGCGTGAAAATTTAAAATTTTCTTTTTAAAATAAATCAGAGAGTTCCTAAGTCTGGATCGCTACCAACCGTTTGTAAAATTTGTTATAAAAGTCCATTAATTAAAACTGTGCGGATGCGTTACATTAAAACCATGAATGTAAAACGTTTGCGGAAGCGTAAATAACAATTTAAGGAAGAAATGCTAAGCAATTGAAATACTACTTTCCTTTCCTTTATACATGAAGCTATCAATTACATACAATTTGGAAAACTTAATTTTAATTCTCTTTTACCCTTACTATGCCTGGCCAGCCACGAACCCCCTCGCGCGTGCAAATCCATTATCCCTGCTTTGATGTTATCTGTTTGTCTTTTCTTTTCACTACTCCTAGTCTATGCATTGGTTCCACGTACGACTACCTACACTTAAACCACAAGTAATACGTGAGCCTAATGGCTTAGTAAGGAAAACGGGTTCTATGCATATGAATGCGACTCTTTATTCCATTTTGGAATGGGGGCCACCCAAACCAATCCTTTCATTCAGTTATTAGTCCATTTATTACTTTACTTTTTCTTTTCATACCTTTTGATCCATAATTCCTTTCTATTATTTCATTATTCCATACTCGTACTTCGAGCTGGAACTGGGAGGTTTTTCTTATGCAATGGCCTAGTGGTCGGACTTAGCCTTTTTCCTCGCATCTAGAACTCCCGTACCCTATAAGGGAGGGGCTATGCCTAGATCGCAGACTAGATCCGCTACCCATCCATTGCCAATTCCCTTTTCTTTTTCTTTACTTTTTCTTAACTTTTTCACCTCAGTTATGCATGCTTGCGTACCACCACCAAGGTGGTACTCCCTATTAGTCTCTATTATCATGATGTATGCTCATACATTCTCATCCTATCGTGATGCATGATGATATAACATTCATAAGAATTGAAGTGCACATATAAAGAAATGAAATTGTAATTGAAAGCGCGTATAAACAAAAGTAAATCACATAAGGAAAGGAAATAATTGTGCACGATAGAAACAAGTGCAATATGTAATTGAAACAGCGAATGCATACAAGTACAGTAGACTAGCAAGTAATTCATTTAAACTATCATGCTTACAATTAAATACATTTATCATGCTAAATAAATATCCTAATTAGTTATCATGCTCACTTTGAGTTACGATTGTTAATCTAGTTGGTTATCCTAATTGATTTACGTGCTCAAGGATTAATTACATTTATTATCTTCCTAGTCTGTTTACATGCTTCCTATATTTGTCATTCTAGGTGAATATTCTACTTATTTACCCTAGGTGTTTTACGTGCTCAAGTTCATTTCTTTAGTTAATTGTTCTAGTGAATTAATATGCTCAATTAATTGCGTTAGTTAATGACGCTGGTTAATTAAAATGCTTTAATTAATGGTCTAGTTGACTAATCCTTTAATTAATGATCTGGTTGACTATCCTAATCAATTACATGCTTAAGGTGAATTATATGTTTTTATGCTAGATGGTATAAACATGCTTATTTTATTCTAATCAATTACATGCTCAAGTTAATTAATTACGTTTATCATTCTAATTAAATATCTTAATTAGTTTCCTAATCTGTTTACATGCTTCTTACATTTATCACTCTGGCCGATTATTCTACTTAGTTATCCTAGTTAATTTACATGCTCGAGTAGTTAACTAACATGCTCAGCTAGTAAATTGATTGACATACACAACCAATTAGTTAATTAACATGCTCAAATAAGGTTATGATCACAAATCAAGTTAACTAAACATGCTTAAACCTTCAGTAAGTAAAGCTATTACTAAGTGTAGCAGAATATCACAGTAAATGGTTCATTCTTTCCTTAATCTTTTAGTAAGCATTTCTCACATCTAAACATTTCATTTATATAAGCATTCGCTAAACATTTTCATTCCTATGATTGCAATAAATAAACTACGAGAACTAAGGAACTACGACAGTACAATCACCAAGAATAAACTCAAATCACGCACACTACTTGTGGTGTAGGGCCTCCTCTGGCCAAGACATCCCTACTTCCTTACCGCTAAACTTTAATGCGCAACAGCAATTAGTTGTCATCCTTCTTCTCTTCTTCTTTGTACTTAATACCACTCACATACTAAGTATCCGAACAAAGCCAACGACATCAACTGGCAATCAATGTACGACTTAACTTTTATATTTAGAACATATATATACATATATATATATATATATATATATATAAAATATTAATCCAACTAACGATAGTATATTGTCAAACAGAAAGTGTTATCCTTAACCCAAATCAAGATAACCGTAACAGCCAATAACAACAACCAATGCATTTCATTATGTTTCATCTTAACAAAACAACAGTTGAATCGCCCAAGCATTTAAAGCATTTATCAACATGCATAACAATCACTTAAATCTCACAGCATTCCCACAATACATTATACTTGATATTAACCAGCATAAACATTAGACNTAGATCTAATGCACCCAAATGAAAATACAATTCATTGAAAATGGATAACAACAATTTGATTGAGAAACATGTCGAATTGGTTAAATCTCTTGAGAATCAAATTGTTAATTTAAAAAGCACGAATGAGAATTTTCTTGTTACTAACAAATCACAGCGAATAATATTTATGAATTGAATGTTAAGAATAGTGATTTGAATGCAACTGTTTTGAAATTCACAAATAATAGCAAGAACATTAGTATGCTTTTAGGAAAGAAAATAGTCACTTTTGATAAAGCCGGTATTTGCTATGAACCCTTTGCAAAGAAGAAAAACTATAATAATTTCTTTGCTTGTCCCTAGTCTTTGCAATAGTTGTAATTGTATAGGACATTGTTTGTCCACTAAAATTGGGTGGCAAAGGGGTAAATTCAAAAATGTTTTGGTTCTTAAAGGAACCATTCCAAAGGGTAAATGACCCAAAAAGATTTGGATCCCTAAGAAAAACATTTAAGGTGTTTTTCACTTTTGTATCAAGAGTATGCATATTTGGTTGATGAAAATGCAAATATGAAGTGCATAAAATCTTGATTTATTTTGACTTATTTTGGTTATTTGCATATAGGTTTAATTTTTTTAATTAATATTGATTCAATTGGGTTTAATATTCTTTTGGAATAATTGGTTTGAACTTATTTTTAATTCTTCAATTGATATTTTTTAGTTTAATTTGTTTAATCCAACAAATGGTATCATAAAATGCTTATATTGAAAGATTATTGGTATTTGTTTTTTATGTTTTATTAACCCCCCATTAGATTGAAATTGTTTATTGATATAGGGGGAGAAAATAAAATTATTTTGTTTTGATTATTTGGATTTTCCCAACTCTTATGTATGCTTAAATGACAAAGGGGAAGAATTAGATTGATTAAATTTTCTTGGTTTGATTATATTGTTGTGTTTGATGTTTTGGATATCCCCATGGATTCTTTTTTTTGTGTTTTGATAAAGGGGAAGAGAAATTTTTTTTCATTTGGTAATATTACAATTAGTATCATATTCATAAAATTTTGTTTTCCCTCCAATGATTTACTTGATGTTATACATTGATAAAGGGGGAGAAAATATAATGAATGTCTTGAAATGAATTGTTTTAATTGATTGATATTCCTTCTATAATTCTATGACTTGAATTTTGATAAAAGGGGAAATTTTTTTAATGTCTTGGTAGACCTCCCCATTGTTTCTTTTTTGATTATAACAAAGGGGGAGAGATATTTATATAAGTTGTAAGTAGCATGTATGCATGAATTTAAAAGTTAGAAAGATTGCATAAACTAAGGGGTAGAGATCAAATTATGCAATAAATTATGCACATGCTTAGACTTAGGAATAAACAACTTATAATATGTTAGCCTAAGTGTTATTAGACTTATTTGTTTTGATGATGATTGTATTAATTGCAATTATAAGTTTTTTATTGATGAAATATATTTAATTGCTATATTTATATGGATATTCATTGGAAATACCCTTAATTATGGTATTAATGTTGACTAACGTATTTACTTAAGTCCATGTAATTAATATGTACAATATTGGGACTTAAAGATATTAAGGAATGCAAAAAGAAGGCAATATGTCACGTATTCAGACGCAGAGTTCAACCAAAAACAGTCCGTATGAAGGGACTGGTCGACCAGTTTATCGACCACACAAAAGACAGATTGCTCATCAGTTCTGTGGTCGAATAGCGAAGAATTGGTTGACCAATTTTAAAGACAGATTGACTCTAAAATCTATGGTCGACCAAACAGATCAGCAGAAGGTTCAGTGATTGACCAAAAGCATGAAGAAAGGAAGAAACGGTTGAACAATCGGTCAACTGATTTGAGAGACCTCCGCGAAATTTGGACGACCAAAATTACAATGGTAGCATCCAACGATTGGATGTGATCAACCAAAAAGGAAATGGTTAACTGCTAATGCAGAGTCTATACATATAAGACTCTCATAAGCTAAAAAAAAACTGGGAATTAAAGAGAAACCCTATCAAATTTGATACTCAATTCCAAATCATTAGTTTAGCATGTAACCTAACTCTACTTACTTTGGAACTTGAGATTTTTATTTGGGAGAGTTAGGAATCTTTGTTTTCCATTTTATTTGTACCAAACATTGAAAGGCAAGATTGACGCTCGTGAAGGTAAATCAAAAGGGTGATGCCCTGAGAATAGTCTGTAAATGTTTGTTTGACACCCATGAAGTCAATAATTGCCAACCGGAGACGTTGGATGATTAAGGATCTCTAAGTGGGAAGCTTAGAGCATGTACGTAGGCTGGGGGTTGCTAAACTGTATGAACAACACTATTTACACCTCTCTTTTCCTATCTCTCTTATATTTGTGTTTATTGCTTGTATATTTATTGTTAATAAATCACTTAGGGTTAGAGAACTAATTATCACACGAAAAAGTTAGCACACCTAATTCACCCCTCCCTCTTTATAGACGTGCTTGAATCCTAATAGTTATATCAAATAGTGCTTCACAAGTGGGAGATTGTTGGGAATAATGTGCCCAACAAGCAAATGTAATCGAACATATTTGTAATATATGAATAAATTTATATTGATTAATATTATGTTAACATTTTAGATTATGTTTTATAAAATTCATAAAAACTTTCTTAGTTATTTATACTAACTTTATATTAACATATATATTGTATATATGTGAGATAAAATTCAAAGAGTAATAACAAAAATAAGTCTGTGACTTATTTGAAATATAGAATCATCAAATAGTTCATAGTTATAAACATAGTTAATCTCATTAGAAATGTATAGTCATATCCCGACTATATATGTAGTGTCATAAGATAAATATATTTTATACAATATGATTATATAATTTATTATTTGATTTACTCGATAAAGTTTTATATGAGTTACGATTCGTATACCTTGTATATTGGGAGCGAATTAAAATGAATAGTTGGTAATGTTAACATTGATACAATGCAATCCATTTCTATAGATTTTCTTGCTTGTTAGTTCATGGATCGAATGATTTGCATGCAATTCATAATCATTATGAATTAACTATTCAATCAAGAACTAATGGTAATCAAGGATAAAGACGTAATATAACAGGTTAACGGATTATAAACCTAGCTCTATTACGAATCTAAATGGAGGGTTAATACATATGTAATGACTATATCAATGGACATTACTTTGAGTAAATATACTCTATAGTTTTTTAGAGTGCAACTCTAAGTATTTAGTGGAATTATTTTAGAGTTAATAATTATGTTAATTAATATATAGAGTTTATATTAATTAACGAAAAATTATTGGAGCCTAAAACTATAGGTCCATTAGTCCCTTCATCACCTTTTATCATTATTCAAATAATAGAAAAATTAACAAAGAAGATTAAATAATTATTTATGAATTAATTATTTAATACACTCAATAATAAGTTTATTATTTTCTATTAAATTGAATAATTGAATTATTGATTATTCAATTGATTAAGAGACAATGACAAAAGTTGTCATAGTTAATATGTTTGTTATATTCCATTAAATGAACTAATTGAATTATTGATTGTTCAATTAATTAACAAACATAAAGTCACTTTTGAAAATAGTTTTTAGAATAAATTATGTCAAATTTGAGTTAATGTCATAATATCAAGTGTTGAGCTATGGTGAGATGATGTTTTGATTTCCATAACATTTTTGTTATGAATGAATGAAATCAATTCCAACTTAAATGAGAGATTAATATTTGTAGTGGTTTTCTATAAATGTCATAATGACTATTATGAAGTTATTCCACTATAAATAAAGGTTCAACCTCATTAGTAAGGGTGTGAAAAATCTATGAGATTGTATAATCCATTTTGAGAGTAAATTTGTGATTCTTCCATAGTAGTCTTAGAGAATTTGATCTATCATGAATTTAGTGTGATGTTGTTGCGTTCATCACACCCACACATGTTTATTCGAGGTGAGAAGCATTGACAGAGAAGATTGAAGGTTGCAAAGGTAGAGGAAATCTTTATCAAAGCTCCTCGATTTTATACCAGTATGAAGTTAACTACAAAGATATATTTTCTTAATCCTTTAGATTAGATGTAAAATAAGATATTTTTACATATGATTAATAATATATTATAAAAATGATTTGTTTTGTATTCATATTAAATTGTTTTTCATGATACATAAGTAATGCATGTTATCGTTGTTATGAACATCAGTAATTCCGTCATGCAAGGAAACCTAAAAACCAACATAAACAATGTGGAATCTTTAAACATTGGAACATACACATCAGTGCTAGAACAAATGAAGAAAAATCAAACAAAACATCGAGGAACAAGAAAGCTTTAAACATATAGAGGTAAAGAAACGTTGGAACTTGTGTAATGAAAAACTCACACATCCCAAAAGATTGATACTAACATTCTTTGTAGCTATAAAACTGTAATAATTAGTATTTTTGAAGGAAAACTTCTTTTTATGAAAGAATTTTCCTCCTTGGAGGTTTTAGACTAGGAAGTAAAATTCTTCTTTTTTTCTTCTCCCTCTCTCCTCCATTAAACAAGGATATCCTCTCCCTTCCCCACACTCTGTGATGCACCATGGAGTAAGGGATTATAGAAACCACTTGATGCTGGCGGTTATAAAAGGCAAGAACAAACCAAAATTTAGAAATATCACCACTCTATCCAGAGATTTCCAAATGGTGTGAAAATTAAACCACGCCCTTCTCTATGAATCAACAGAGAAACCTCCAAAATTTAGATAATAAGTTGTTCAGGAGTGGAAGATATTCAAGGAAAGGTACAACTAGTCTGAAGAGGCATTACAGGGTAAAATTCGTAGTCAAAATGGTCAAAATGCACAACTCGCTCATTTGTTATCCAAATGACATAAAATTTGAACCAAAACAATTTCCACAAGAGTAGAGAAGGCCTTCAAAAAATCACGCAAGGAGTCTAATGAAAGATGGAAATATATGAATGCAAAAATGACTACCCGAAAAGGTAGCAATAAGGCAGTTTCAAATCCCAAAAATAAAAAAATCACTAGTCAAATGTTTCTTATCCAAATTGCAAAAAAAATTTGAACCATGGTAACTTTCACAAGATAGGAGAATGTCTTCCAAAAACCAAACAAAACTTTCAACCAGAGATGGAGATAATATGCGTATGTAAAAATGACTACCAAGAGAGACACCTATATGGTAGTTTTTGGGTCCAAAATGAAATAACTACAAGTCAACCAAATCTTGTTCAAAATACACGAAATTTGGACCACGTACCTTCAAAAATGTAAAGAAAAAGCTCCTCCAAAAATACCAAAATCGTTCGAACAAGGAAGTTGTGCATGAATAGTTACAAGCTGGTCCGAAAGGGTGCTATGATTGAACCAATCAACTTCAATGGACTCCTACAAGGAAGCCTCTCTAACTTGGGTTGTACCAAGTCTTCTAAACCTTCTCTAGAGATGTCCTCTTATGGTTTGAAGTGTAGAAATTTTTAGTGTGAGAATCACCATAAGACAAGCCAAGAACACTGATGAGTCAATGGTTGACACAAAATCCACTTAGATAACACCACCAAGAGAGACGGTCAATTTGGAAGGAGCTCCATCCTTTTCAAAAGGGTTCTTTGTTCATTCCAAAAAGTACTCTAACAAATGCCTAAGTGAGGTATAAGTATTACCACACATTAGGGTTAAGCCCCAATGACTAATTAAAAAAATAAAACCCCTTAGCAAAACACATTCACACACACGACAACAATAAAAACAAACAAGCACATTGTCCACTTGTTATTACAAAATAAAATGAGATAAATTAAAATAAAATAAAATAAAAAAACAAAACTAGTTGGAGTCCATGGTGCATCACTCTGTCTGTTTTTGTCTCTCGCTCTCTCTATCTCCCACTTCAATCCTTCCTCTTGCTTAGAAGGTTTTGGAGGAGATTTCCTCCACTATGTAAGAAAGGTTTGACCGCGGTAAGCCAACTTTCTCTTGACTCTGTAATTTCAAATTGTTGGTTAAATTTCTAAGATTTTGGTTGAATTTTTGGAGGAATCTATGTTTGGCCTAGTGTGAAAACGTAGTGTTGTTTAGGATTTTTGGAAATAGGAAATCACCAAGGAAGAGGTTAATAAAAATTGAATTTTTTTCTCTCTGGCTTTTCTTTGCTAATTGGCATTCTAATTTGTATTTTTAATTATTAATTCTAGTTTATTGATAATCAGTAGTTTGGACGGCAAATGCGCAATTGAATTCGGGTAGATTTCTTTGGTGATGGACACTGAAATGCAACTCAGTAAAGGCTGAGCTGCGGTGTGTGAAACCTTTGTGTTCGGCTTGTTGGAGGACTGGCTGAGACAGGGAGTCTCAGCAGGGACTGAAGTCGTATGTGGCTAAGAAGACAACATCCGTGACTTGACCATGGACGCAGACTGAGGTCCAGACTCAATGGGCCATGAACTAGGCTGCCCAGTTTGGACCGCACTCTAGGTCCTTTTGGGCTATAGTCCAAGGCCTATTTTGGACATTTTTTGACCCAATTTGTTGGTTTTCCAAACCAAATGATTTGGAACTAATTTTAGGTATAAATTTGAAATTTTGATATATAAAAATTTGACAACTCTATTTTTGGATAGGTACCAAAAAATTTATTTAAAAATTGTGGACACTGAAATTTGATTTTTTGGATAATTGGGTTTGGCCGAGTGATAAGTCCTCTTTGAGATAGAGGTTTAATTTATGCACATTATTACATAAGTTTTTCTAAAAATAATATTTTGAGACGTGTTTCATATAAAATGATGTGTTCATTTTATGGTTCATCGAATTATTATATTATATGTATTTTTTCACTGTACATATTTTATTAAAACATATGCATAAAAATTATTGAATCAACTTAGTTGTGTGAACCAAGTTTGATCAACCCGATTTGGGGTCTTGTTTTACTTTACGCACATTCAACCATGGGAGGATGTATTTGTTTGTTGTTAACTGAGTAATGGGATAGTTGTATGTGCATTGTCCCTTGGCGTAAAACCCTAAAATTGATCAGGGTCTTTATGTGATATGACTATGACATGGTATTATCTAGTATAATAGCCCGATTTCCCGTAACAGAATTAATCAAAAAACTAATTAGGTTGATTAATATACGATACATATATTAGACAAATACACACACACACACACACACACACACACATATATATACATATATATATATATATATACATATATATATATATATATATATATATTACATATTAATTAAATGAAGGGGAGATTAATTAAATAAAAGAGGAATTGAAATAAGAAGAGGGAGATGAGGATTAAACTAGTTTTCCACATGGGAAAGGTCTGGTTTTGAGAACAAAAGGGAAGATGAAAAGAATGGCCCACAACCATTTTTCAAAGAGAGAGAGGGAAAGTGACTCGAGAGCGACAGGGGAGAGTGAGCTCCGGGTGTGAGCTTCTCTGTGAGGTTAGTGCGTCTAGTGGGTGAAGTCGTCGTTGCCTGGCCAAGGCTCGAAGCACTCGAGTTCATGAAAGGGAGCCCGCGGGAACTAACGAACGAGGCTCCCACGTGTTGTGATGTTTGCAATGCTTAACCGAGGCGAATGGGTTGGCGAAGCTGGAGAAGATTGTGAAGTGGGCGTCGGGTGGCAGGTATTTCTCTGGCACCAACGTGAGGTAAGTACCCTTTGTGTTGGTTTCTCGGTCTCCATTGCCAAGTGTTATTGATTTACTTGGTTTTTTTTTGGTGCCGAGTTATTTTCTATGATGTATTTCTTCTATGTTGTGTTCATTTCTATTGATGGAAATTACCGTGGAACGGTCGTGAAAATCACAAAGGTAAGATGATGTGGGATGGGATAGGCCCGTGAGTTCATTGTTGGCTGGTTGGGTTTTTATGTTGTTTCCCAGTTTGTGGGTTTGAAGTGTTAATCCGTAAGTGAGTGAGTTCTTTTAATTTCTTCATGTTGGCTTTCCTTTATAGATGTCAAAGTGATAGATGGGTTGGTGAGGTATTATAGGGATTATAGCATGTGGGAGTAAGAAGTTTGCTAGAGAATTAGAAATGCAGAAGAAGAAAGAGAGATTGAGTGGGAGCCGAGAGTGAAGTAAAGAAACAGAGAAAGAAGACTAAAGAAGCAGTGGAGAAGGGAAGGAGGCTCTCGGGTTCCTATCAGTCATCAGGTATTGAAACTCCTTCCTGAACGTTTTTATGGACTTCATAAATGGGTTAGAAGTATATTCTATTATCATTGTTGGATGTTGGGTATGCTTGTGGATGCTTCCTATATACTACGAAGATTTTCATCAAAGAAAAGGAATTACTTTGGTTGCTTTATTGTTTAGTTCTGTTTTAAAAATAGGTGATGCAAGAAGGTTCTGTTTATTTACAGCCTTGCTAGGTATGTTCCTCTGTTGGGTTTATGCTCTCTGTGATTTATTGTTTCTTGGGTTGTGAAATTCTTACACTTGGAGATATTGGTTTGTTGTATGAATGTTAGTGTTTGAGTGATGGTTTTGCTCTGTGAATGTATTGTTCTACCGATTGTGTTTTAGCCTTTGGTTTTGTTCTACACTTTTAAGATATCGGTTATTGAGTTGTTGAGAATGATGGAAGAAAAAGTGTTGGTGTTAATGAGTTATGAGATAATATTTTATGGTTTAATTTGTTTATCCATTGCTGCTATGCTTAGGGCGTCAGGGTTGGGTGTATCAGAGTAAAAGACGGAAATGTAAAAGATTCAAAGATAAAGAGAAACGAAAATGGAAACTGCATATAAGTTTTAAAATAAGCATGGCACGTGCATTATTATAGTTTATTTTATTATGTCAAATGGCCTTCGGCCAGACGAAATGAGAGAGAGGGATGAGATTTATGGGATAAATAAGATTAATTGGGGTTAATAATGTAGGGAGATTTAATTAATTTGGATTAATTGGATTTAAAAGGATTAAAGGAGGTGATGGAAATTATGAACCAGTTCAACAGAACCGGGTCACGCCCATTTATTGACAGTTCAGGCCATTAAACTTGTTTGCCCAAGCGAAATAGTTAAGTGAAGAAAAGAATGGTCAAATGCCATTCTGCAAAAAGAAAAACGAGAAGAGAGAGAGCAGACACAAGGGGAGAAGAGGAGACCGAAGCCGAGAGGGGGAGCAATCGATCGCGAACTGGCTCGAGGCAAGAGTGCGATGGTCGGGGAGGCGTGGTGCGAGCGACGAGGAACAATGACTGTGGGTGTAGCTAAGGCTCGGAATCGAGACCTTCATGGGTGTGGTTTTCGGCGACGATTGAGGTATGGTTGATCAGGATTTTCCTCCTCCTTTACATTTCTTCTGGTTTTGTAGTCGATTGGAGGTGTTGTGGTGCTGATTGCAGTCGGCAGTGATGATTATGGCTTCTGGTAGGATTGTAGGTGGGCGACGGGCCGAGCTCTGACAGGGTTTGGCTTGACCGGTTCGAGTGAGGTGTTGTCTACTATGAAGACAATCCCTATCACTCTTCCAGCGTGGGGAACATTTTGTGGAGCTTTTACAGGGATTTACAGGGAAAGGAGATGGGAGACGTGATTCAGAATGTAAAGGAGATGGAGGACTCCTTAGGTGTGGAGTGAGAGCTCATGTTCTCCGCCCTTTATCCTTGGCAGAGAGCAGTTCCCTCCTGGTGGCTGCAAAACAGAAAGGGAAGGCAGAAGGGGACCGAGCCATGAAGGAGAGGGCCTGGCCAGGGAACCCTCGGGGCTGCCCTACTCTTTGGTAAGCTTCCTTCTTGGTTGTTTTGTTTTAGTTAGTTTTTGTTTTTGGGCCATTCAGTAAAGGATTTCTGGATGAGCTACTTGATGGGGCAATCTGTTGTTGATGAATTTCTACGACTTGGATAGAGGTGGAGCTCTCAGGTGTTGAGCTGTTGGTCGAGTGGCTGGAGCTCTCGGGTTCTCCAGGTATCGTCTATGTATGAGCTGCAGGTAACGATCCTCATTTAGCTATTGTTGGTCTGAAAATTCATTGAGATTATGTTCTGGAATTTTATGGATTACACTATGTTGAACCGAATACAGTTTGGCCTTGGTCATTCTAGATATTGCTGCTACTTTGAATTTAGCTTTGTTGTGATAAGTTAATCCCTCGGTTGGGTGAGTGGTTGGATGGAATATACCTTACTAGTTATCATACTGTGCAGAAACTGCTTTATGATCCGTTTTGGCATTTCGCGATAATTGGAATGATTTGGCTATTGTATTATAGTTCGTTATTGAAGCATGAACATACTCTACATTTTGGTTGTTGGTGGAACTATGATATTGTGAAAGTCTTGTGACATTGTTCATAATGGATGATTTTACCGCTGCCGCTCTATTTGGATAAAGAGATTAATATGTATGTTATGTTGGTTGTTAAGTTATAGTTCATGAAATCTAGTATGCATGTATATTGGGTTAACTTCATGCACAATGAGATCATGTTAAGTGTTCTACACGATTTGGAGAAACGTATGTTAATAATTTGATTGGTTATTAGAATATGCTATGATTCGCTCTAGGCGTTAACGAGTTCCTCGAACTACTAAGGATTAAGAATAAGAAAGAGACGTTATGGTTATAAGTTGATTAATCTATTAGATTAATGATGAACGTTACTAATTTGTGAAGGTATCGGAAAGAGAGGAAGATAGCGAATAGGTTCTAACGAGCGAAAGGAATTGAGGTAAGGAAAATGGGGTGTCTTGGCCATTTGGAGGCTGTACAACACAAGTGGGGGTGCATGAGTTTTATTTTCTTCAATTAACTTAAATCCCTTCAATTAACTTAACTTAATTCCCAATATAATAATAATCCTCAATTTAAATAATAATCATCAATTTTATAATTAATCTTCATTTAATAATAAACCCAATCTTATATATGTATTAATCCCACTTTATTATTCCAATAATTTAATTACGGCCTTAGCAACGTCATGAATAATATCCCGATAATTTATTTGACAAATTTGAATATCCTCAATTATCTTCCAATTTATCATTTTAAATTCCGATACAAAAATTCGGGATATTACAAATACTCCAACGTTTTTATAAAAGAAAAGCTTTAAATTTACAAGAGTTTTAAAGTAAATAAAAATCTGGTCATTACAGACCACTTCCAGCATTTTGAAAACAGAGTTTGCTCACTTTTAAATATTAGGTTGATTGCCTTCTTTCCAGGCCAAGCACTTTCACTACTTCAGTATCCTTGATCCATCTATATGAATTTAGAGCGATCGCTTTTCGTCTCAGGTCGACCACTGCTAGTGTTTGTATTCTTTGAAGCTTCTAAGTCCCAAAGATCTAAGCATTAACTATATGGACTCAACAAATATATTAACAAATATAAATACCCTTGTTAGAGGGTATTTCAATTAAAGGTCAAATTGTGAACAAGATGATAAACATATTAATCAAATTCAAGTTATAAACAACTTATTATCAATTAATTCAATCATCATTAAAACAATTAAGACTAAAGTCTATTAGGCTAACAATATCCTCCTTTTTTATGATGACAATATATACTAAGTTGTTTATAATTCCCTTAAGCATGAGCATGATATATTGCATAATTTAATCTCTCCCCCTTTGTTTATGTAATTCATGCTATTCCAACAACCTAACTTTCCTCTCTCCCTTTAGCATTATAAAAAAAAATTAAATGTGGAGGAGACAATCAAAATCAAATACAAAGTTTAATTCTAAATATAGCTTATATCATTAAAATTGTATCACTCCCCCTTTGACATTATGCTTAAGAAAAAATCAATGGAGGGAAAGATATTCATCAAAACAACTACTATACATAAAAAAAAACATGTCTAAATCTATTATCCTAATAGTAGAATCAAAATTATCTAATTCTATGATACCAAGAATTTTGCCATATATAATAATATGCACAACCCATAACAAATTTGCATAAATTGAAACCAATATTATTAAAATCAAAAGTATAAAGGTATTTATTACATGAAGTTAATCATGCATACTCTTGATTCAAAAAGGAAGGACACTTGAGTCCCTTTCATAGGCACCCAAATATTTTTGGGTTCTTGAGTTATAGGTTTTGGTCCTAAAAAATTTAATCTTGATTTCAAAGGACAAGTAAACTATTTACGTCCTATTGAATTATATGCATTACAAATAGAAGGACAAACAAAAAAATTTATATAAACTTTTTTCTTTTGAAAATGTTTATATCCAATTCCACCATTATCATAGGTTGCCCATTGATGTCCTAAAAACACATTCAAATTTTTACTCTCATTTATGAATTTAAGCACTATACTATTTAAATCATCATTCTTCACTTTCAATTCACAAATATTTTTTTTTTCAAAAGATTTAACAATATCAACATACTTTTTCATAAAATTCTCATTCTCCTTTTTAAAAAATTTATATTTATGTTTAAGCATTTTAAATTGTTCAAACAATTCATCAAATGCTTCTATCAAATGATCATTATCATCTAAATCATCATCAAAATTGCTGGAGGAGTTGTGTACCTTATCCTCCATAGCCATGAAGTATATACTTGCCACTTCTAGATGATGAATCTTCATCACTATTGTAACAACCCATATTTTTCTTACTTTAAAAAAATGTGTCAAATTTAAAACTTTTATAAAACAATTGAATCCCCTATTAAAACCCTTCAATTGAAGTCAATGTTCTTTTCTTAAAAACTCGATTGTTAAAACATCTTACTTAAAACATGTTATTTATTCTTTATTAACAGCAAAAGACTTCATTTATAAAATCCATTTTTCTAAATTAATAGCGGAAGCATAAATCATTCATTTTAAAAGACAGTAAATAAACTGGTATTTTACATTTATAAAACTCTTTTCTCTTTTACTTTCCTTAGCCTAGCCAGCCACAAGTCCCACACGTGCAAATCCTTCATCAACTACTCCTTCATTTGTTCTCTTTGAGTGTACCTACAACATTAGCAAACTGTGAGCCTAAGGCCCAGTAGGAAATGAGATATGCAGTATGATGTATGCCTCTAACTCATTATGTCAGAATGGGTATCGGCCCAAACCGTTCTTTTCTTTACGTTTCATTCATTCTTTCATTCCTCGTACATCGAGTTGGGAGATTGGAGGAATATGTGTTTGAGAGAATAATCTCTTTGTCAGCTTCTAACCACCTATGGTAGAAAGTCTCGCAACCCGACAAGGGAAGGGCTTAATTGTTCCAGTCTACCTAGTCAAATCCGAACTACCCCTCCATCCTCCAACTCCCCTTTTTTCTTTTTCCATTCATTTTTCCTTATGTAAATGCATATAAATACCACCTCCGACGAGGCATTTCCTACTTGTTTCTATTATCATGATGCATGTCTATGCGAAGGAGTAATCACAACAATATAAAAGTATGAGATATGAAGCAACAATCACAACAATATAAAAGTATGAGATATGGAAAGTCTACTAACATACTATATATAGGCAAGCTCGGTAATTAAAAGGAAGTAATAACAATATATAGATATGCTTGGCAATTTAAAGGAAACAATGACAATAAAGGCATGTTGGTAATTTAAAGAAAGTGATAACAATATAGACATGTTTGGCAATATAAAGGAAACAATAACAATATGCTAACTTTCTAAACATGCTTAAAGATTAAATAAATAATGTGAGATTAGCATAGGCATAATAAATAGGGCAACATAGTAGAAATGCTAACAAACAATCAAAGGAAAGACACTGCGTATGGTGTAGGGCGTCCACAGGCCAACGACTCTACTCAATTCCTTACCTTGAAGCTTTAACACGTATTAGCACTTAATCAGTATCCTTCTTTTCCTTTTCAATACACCTTCATGATTAAAACATTTACTCATTAATAATCATAACTTATTAATTTCATT
Source organism: Begonia loranthoides (assembly GCA_022433065.1). Taxonomy (NCBI): domain Eukaryota; kingdom Viridiplantae; phylum Streptophyta; class Magnoliopsida; order Cucurbitales; family Begoniaceae; genus Begonia; species Begonia loranthoides. The sequence continues at coordinate 18,367,785 of CM039480.1, read as the reverse complement.
CTTTTCCTATCCTTAACTACATGGTAATTCTAGGAATCCCTTTGACACCCCAAAACGGAACATAACACATAACAACTCTAACATTCTCAACTTAACAACTTCACCATTATCTATACCCTATTTCCTCAATTGATATTGTTTTATAATCCAAACTCAATATCCATTCTTAACTACTTAACAACTCATTTTCCAGCAACATAACCCCTCCATACTTATGAACGTCCAATAATAATTAAAGGCCTCAACCATTTAACAATTTCTAGTAACTACAACAGAGAACAAATCCATTAGATCAACATTTCCTCAACTTAGCATTACATATTATAGTTAACAGAACAACGGTTTAGCAGGCAACCAAAGGCATTCCAAAACCAATAGAAGGCATTATCCACCAACAGAGTATAATCCTAACACTATTCGTCCATTAACAAAGCAGGAACATACATAAAATCCATAATATAGTTGAAGGAAGTCACCCACAAAAGGACACACGAGAGCTGTAACGACCATGATTTTCGTAATTCCTTGAAAATGTGAGAAATTTTAAATTTTAAAAAGACTCCTTTATAAAACGAAAACAGAGTACGACGCTAAAACCGGATCACTACTAACCCTCTTTAAACTCGTTATGAAAACCAATAAAAATGTGGAAGTGTTATAAAACCATTTATGTAAAACATAGCAGAAGCGTAAATAATTTAATGAAAGGAAGAAATACTAAACAATTGAATTATTGCGTTTGAGAATAAAGATTAAAAAATTAAATACCATTTATTACAACCCTTCTCTCTTTTCGTTTGAACTTGGCCAGCCACAAGTTCCTTCACACGTGCAAATCTTTCATGCCTGCTTTGGATTATCTATTCATTGTTTTTGCATTGACTCCTAATTCTTTGCATTTAGTGTCACGTACAGATATCTACACCTACACCACAAGTAATTGTACGCCCAAAGGCTTAGTAAGGAAAAAAAGTTTAATGCAATATGAATGTCACTCTTTAGTCCATTTTGGAATGGGGGTCACCCAAACCAATCCTTTAATTAAGCCATTTATCCATTTATTATTTTACTTTAATCCATTTGTTTTGCTACTTGTACGTCGATCTGGAGATTGGTGGATTTCCTTTGTGATGGAATAGTGCTCGGATCTAATATTTTACTAGCAACTAGCACTCCCGTACTCTAAAAGGGAGGGGCTTCGGCTAATTGCAGACTAGACCTGCTACCCATCCGCCCACCAACTCCCATTTTTATCATTTTCTTTTCCAGTTCCTAAGCTGGGCTAAGCTACCAGTACAACAAAAACCTTTATTATCCTTTTCTTTTCCAGTTTCTATGCCGGGCTAAGCTTCGGTACCACAGAAACCTTTATTATCGTAATGTTTTTACCCATTTTCTTCATTTATCCTCACTCATGCATGTGTGAGCACCTCCACCGTGGTGGCACTCTCTATTAGTGTCTATTAACATGATGCATGATGCTTTGTAACATAACATTAACAGAAATTGAAGTGCGCATTAAAAGAAGTAATTGAAAGCAATTGTAATTGAAATTGCGCATATAAGAAACAGCGGTAATTGAAAGCACACAACAGAGAACAATTATAATTAAAAGCGCATGACAGAAAACCAGTAAAATATCGAAATGAAACAGCGAAAGGACAATGAACTAAACATGCTCGTTAACCTAAACAAAACTAAACATGCTCAGGAAATAAACTAATTAATTTACATGCTCAAGGATGGATTATATTTATTTTCCTGATTAGTTATCCTAATTGCTTAGCATACTCAGAGGATACCATTATTATTATTATAATTCGTTAATTTGCATGCTTAAGGATGATTATTTTTATTATCCTAGTTAGATATCTTAGTTAATTTCTTGATCCATTTACATGCTTCCTACATTTATTATTCTAGGATTAATTATGTTTATTATTCTAGTTAGATATCTTAGTTAATTTCTTGGTCCATTTACACGCTTCCTACATTTGTTATTCTAGGATTAATTACGTTTATTATTCTAGTTAGATATATTAGTTAATTTCTTGGTCCATTTACATGCTTCCTACATTTATTATTCTAAAATTATTATGTTTATTATTCTAGTTAGGTGTCCCAATTGATTAACCTACTCAGGTTTATATAGTTAACACAAAGAACACAATGAGCACAAGAAGACAAACACAAGGAAGACAATAACAAGGAAATTACAAAACATACCCACACATAACAATGACACCCTTGAGACCTTTAACTCATTCACGTTTAATTCATTCTCTTTTCATCTTCTTTATCATTCTATTATACTTTCTAGTAAAGTAGAGCATGGTAAGGAAAATTGCAGCAAAAGACAATATAATTATATTGAAGGGAATTACAGTAAAGAGAAATACATAGAATATTAACAAGGAAGAATAACCTATTAATATTAACCTAGTTCATTACATGCTCAAGAAAGGATGATGACTAAACATGCTTAGCAAATAAATTAAACATGCTTGAACAGTCATATTAAAGTCTAGTAAATTACTAGTTAATTGTTAATTCATTCTAGTTAATTAACAAACATACTACTAGTTACTCTAGTTGGTTAATTAATTAAACATGATAACAACTGAAGCAAATTGTTGTCCTAGTTAATGAACATGCTCAAGTCAAGACTTCGATTATAATTCTAATTAGTTATTCTAATGGTTTAATATACTCAATTTTTAATTACGTTAAATTCGCTAGTTAATTAGCAGACTCGACTAATTCGTTAACAACTAATTAAATAGTTAAACTAGTTAGTTAACATACTTAGATTAGTTATTAGTTTATTAACGACTTAATGAGACTAGTTACTTATACACTCTCAGGTTTAGTTAATTGCTCTAATTATTTATCATACTCAAACCTAGTTAGAATTTTGTTAACATGCTTGTATTATGCCAATCAATTTCTTGCTCAAGTGAAGTGATTAACAACTATTAATTAGATAACTAGTTATTTAACGACTTGTTGATTAGTTCAACTAGTAAATTATACATACTCAATAATTAGTTGTAGTTGCTCCTAGTTAATTAAACATGCTTCGCTAATTGATTAGACATGCTCAATAATTATTGACATGCTCAAGAAGGTATAGCATAATTAAATTCACAAGCTTAACATAATAGTTTAGTTGAATTAATATCTTATTACAAGTGTTTATGCTAGCTAGTTGATTGGTCAAGCGGTTAATGTCTTGGTTTATTATTACAAGTGTTTGAACAATCATTGGCAACAACAAAAAATGAAGGAAGCTACACAAAAATATTTAATTAACACCAGGTAACTCTGCAGTAAGAGTTTATCATTTCGCGCATTTGAACATTCATCACCCTTAGGCATTAGCGTTCATCACTCTTTCATCAACATCAGGCATTTGAAACAACGGAAACAGAGCAAATCACTAAAGAAAATGTCACAGAGAAATAACAACAAGGAAATACTACATAGCATCAATAAAGGAAATGACAGTAAAAAATCATTCAAGGGAACTACACTACTCACACAAACCTACTTGTGGTGCAAGGCCTCCAAATGGCCAAGACAACCATAATTCTTTACCACTATCGATGAACACAACAGTGACAGCAAACTCCACTGCAGCTCCAAGCTCCAAGGATGGCAGCAACTCACTCCAGTAGAAAATCCTCAGCAGCTCACCCTCACGTATCACACACTCAACTCACAATGGCTAACTCACACTCACTCACGTATCACTCCTCTCTCGGTCACGCACTAGCTGGAAGGAAGCCTCTCACAGAGAAAGGGAGAGCTCACGTGGGGAATGAAAGTGGCTGAGCAATGATGAGGGAAGTTATACCTGGATGGGGGAGACATAACGTACCTAGGAGGAGGGGAGGAAAGATGACCCATCCACCAGGGGAGGTCGGCGGCCTACGGGTCGAGGGTGGAGGAGATTTCGTGTCTGGAGGCATTACGATTCGCATAGTTATGGACTACACGACAAACGTTCTAATTTAAATCGCTATATTTTCACGGAGCTGCGATCTTTCGGACGAGTGCGGATGCATTGATCTTGTCCGCAAGGCTAAAATCTCATAGGCAAAAACATGGCTTCGGACGAGAACTCTCATCCCCGTCCTGTCTGTTCCGTTCACAGACGATGTTTGGATGGAATATGGCGTCCGCACGTAGTGTCTGCGTGCGTCCGAAAATGTCCCAAAATCGGACAAAGGCAAATCGGATGAGGTCTCTCTTCATCTGCAGTCATCCACATAGCGTTCGAAAGTGCCCAGTATTTGGACAGATTCGATGCGTACTAAGCGAATCGCGTCCACATCGTCCGGGACCTCGTCTGCAACTCCACTGCACAGTGAAGTCAGGATGTGAAATCTCATCCAAAGTCGTCCCCAGTCCTCATGACGACTCTTCAAATATTTCAAACGACATGACCCGTCTGCAGTGTCATCCGCAGGCGTCCAAAAACACCCTGGACAGCTTTTCATCGCCTTTTCTTTCTCAACTCCTACCCCATAACACTTTTCCCATAAGTACGCGTCAGAAAATAACACGTATCCATATGCAATGTAATGTACAAAGTACCCCATCCCTTAATTACAACGCGTACAAGGGAAAAAACATAATGGAAATATCCCTAGACTTAACGCACTAGAACGTCCTTGGTAATACCACGATAATCGTCCAACTGAAAAAGTCGAGGTGTTACAAGAGCAGCTTCAAACATCCCTGCAACCCAACTTCTCTAGAGGGTTTACTTCCATGGTTTACAACCCACACCTAGAAGCTTCATCAAGTCATGCAGAGAGCTGAGCCAAAATTGCAATTCCATAAACCAAAGGAGGAGGAGGACATTATCTGGAGATAGAAATAGACCCGAGAGTTCCATCCCTCTCATCTAGAGCCTCTTCCTCACACTCTATCTTTCTCAGTTTTCCTTATTCTTTTCTCCCACAGCTCAACCTTCCAGAGAGCAATTCACTCTCTACTCTATCTCTATTTCTCTTAGCTCAACTCACCCGAGAGTATTTCTCTGCCAGCCTGCCCCCTTCCTTTGCATTCCTAATTCACTAGAGAGCACTCCTTACCATGCCTCTGCCATAGACACTCGTGGGTGTCCCCAAGCCATGCCTTGACATCACCATTCCTCAGGCACGTCCACATTGTCATCTTCATCAGAGCAGAACAGACCGGTTTGGACCGACCAACAAACCAGACCACAAGTCCTTCAGTCGTTTCTTCACAAATCGTCAGCTCCCTGCCTTTGCCAATCCGACGCGTCATGCACCGCCTTCTCGCCATCGCCATTCCATCGTCGCTAAGCATCACCAGGCATGTATTGTCACGAATCTTCGTTGAGCTGAAGGCATAGCTTAAGTGATAACTTTGGAAATGATAGGAGCTGAGTTGTACAAGTAAAGATATTGGTCCAGAGAAATACATTTGGAATAAGTGAATTATGATATCGCGTTATGTTCATAGTTAGGTTATAAGAAGGATTGAAGTTAATTAGAGAATTGTACGATGACACTTGATGTTATATTGGACGATGTCAATTGGATTGATAGTTAGTGGAAGTAGTAAGAGGAAATATATTTGGACGCAATTGGATATTATAAGGTTGAAGATATAGGATTTATAATATTTTAGGACATATTGGATTTAATTAAGGATAATGTGAAGGAGATATGGTGAAACATATAATATAGGTTGAGGTTTGGATGTTTGGAAAAGTGAATTATAGATAATTATGGATAATCATATATATATATAGGGTGTATACATAGATAGGTGTCACGGAAAATAAAATGGAGAAATTAATTGAAAACATGTTGTTGGAGCCAGCGGCCAATCGAGGCAGTCGATCGACGAAGTATCAATCGATCAACGTGTAGATAGAAAAATTCTGAAAGATTGTTGGCGGTTGATAGCCTGGTGAGGAAAAACGTCCACCTCGATCATCCGCCCATTTATGAAGGCATCTGGGGAGTTTTAAGCGTCGTCTGGAACGTCTGGAAGTCAAAGGGAATGACGTTATATGCGTTTGGACATCAATAGGTCACCTGTTAATGATAACGCGTTGCTGGAAACTTCTGGATATGGTGTTGAACGCGTTTGGACATTAAAGGGTTGGCGATCATTGATGAGCTACGTCTCTTGGGTTTCTGTCTTTACTGATGGATGTTGAAGACTCTGTGGTTGCCTAATAGAATGGAGTGGCAAGGTGAGCTTACAAAGAAGAAGTGAGGGGTTACTCTATCAATATTTTGAGACGTGAGTGTGTGAGAGATATCATAGAGACCTAAAGCTGCGTAATGTTGTGAGAGAAAGAGTCTGAGTACCAAGAGCTATGAAAGCAGTGTGGTTTTATGAAGAAAAGTCTTTGGAAAAGAAAGGAAACCGTGAGGTTTTCTTGGTGAAGGAGAAGAGGTTTTGAGGAAAGTACTCAAAGTATGCAATAATTATTCTTGGATATTGCACAGCAAACACAATTATTGTTTATGTTTCGATTTGGTTTCTGCATGAGATAAATATATAGAAATTGGTTGGTGATATGGGTTTCATCGATGTTATGTGGGGTAGTTGATTCTAGTTAGTTGTTAAGTGGTATTATTTCAATAATATTATTATTGATCAGGATCGTGAGAAATTATTAGACTGTGGCATAAATGAGTAATGGGTCCTTATTATGTGGGATTTTGAAGAAGGTAATTATTGAATTAAGGATTGTTATTGTTGAACATATTGTTAAGCTATACCTTATTGGAATAAATTGTTAGGTTGAATTAAGGAGATATGTTGGGCTATAAACGGGTAGTATTTAGGGCAGTTTATTGGGAGATATTTATTGATTATCTCATGCTGTTAATAACTAGGCTTTTGTGAAGAATCTTCAAGTGTTAACCCATTAAAGCTAAGGACTTCAGGTACGTGGTACTACATGTGTTTTGTCCGAAAGGGCCTACATCACGGGAGTTAGGGGGTGTTTACTATTTGTTTAATTGATTGATATGAATTGTATGTTTATAGATTTAAGTTCAGTTCCTAGTTCCTTAGTTAGGACGGATCATGTTTTAAAAATACGATCAAGGAATACGTTAGATAGAATTGTATGTGCACGACAACGTTAAGACTTGTAATCCGAAAGTACACAAAAATAGAATATACGTAAACAGTTGTGGTCCGATTAGTTACGCCCAGCACAGAAATCAAAGTACACGAAATAGAATATACGTAAACAGTTGTGGTCCGGTTAGTTGCGCCCAGCACAGAAATCAAAGTACACGAAAATGAAATGAACATAATTAGTCATTTTTGTGAACCAGTTAGTTACGCAAGGCACAGGAACCAAAGATAAGTAATAACTATGATCTAGTTCGTCATACCCGGCACAAATGTTTATGTGGTCTGGTTTGTTATGCCAGACACATAAACAGTAAAAGATTGGAAATAGTATGAGACAACATAATGAAACAGTAAGAAACGTAAATAGCTATTTTTGTGGACCGGTTAGATACGCCTAGCACAGAGACCAAAGATAAGTAAACCAACTATGGTCCGGTTAGTTACGCCTGGCACAGATGTTTGTATGTCTGGTTTGATACGGCCGACGTATAAACAGTAAACACAAAAACGATAAATAAATATTTAATGTGGTCCGGTTTGATACGCCCAACACATAAACAGATGAAAAGACGATAAAAGACATGAACATTAACTAAGAAACGAAACAGAAAACTGTATGCAATGCTATAGAAATTATATGTGAATTTCATGTTTTACATTTATATCACGTACTGAGCGTTAGACACATAGTTAGGTCCCGTTGATATAGGTAAGGAGTCGATGAATTGATAAAGTTGTTAAAGGATAAAGCTTATGGAGTATCACTGTGTGAGTGTTTGTGGTGTTGGCTACATTGACCTATGGTTTGGCTCACAGAAGGAGAAATAAATGTATTTAAATGTTTTAAAAAGCTTTTAAGTGTTTTATGACTTCAAAAAAATGTTTAAAGTTAATGTGTTTATTAAAGTGTTTATTAAAACAATGGGTTTGTGGTATAAAATTCTAAAAGACTTCCGCTGTATGTTTTATACGTTAAGACTTCCGCTGTTTATTACTCTGGTGTTCTATCATGCAATGGTTTTAAAAGAAAAGAAAAAATTTGTACGAAAAAGGTTACGGGATGTTACAAGGCACCTGAGATTCACATAGCATCGGAGCTCCCCTCGACCCGACGGCTCGACGATCCATTCCGCAAAACCGCTAACCTGACCCCTAATAAGAAAATGCTCGCCTAAAACCGCTCACAACTCGTCAGACAATGCGCATGACCTTAGCCATCCTGAGCGCCCAAGCCCGAGCTCCAATTTCTCTCTCGTATCTCTCTCGCGCTCGCTGCAGATTGGCCGCTCTTCCTCCTTTGCTATTAAAACTGAACCAGTCCACTAGGGAGAACCGGTTTACACCTCTATTTAACCCCTTTTATTTTCATTCCTCCATTTTGGGACGTCTGTTGTTTTCACATTTTTTTCATCCGTCAGTCACCTCGTTACAACGGATGTCCATACCTCATGAGGGCATCCGTCACTGACTACCTTATTTCGGACGTCGTTCGTCCATAAGGGACGTCCGTCCCTTCCTAAAGTGGCTACCTTCTTCGCTCTCAAACGATGTCGTCCCACTTAATATTAACGCCGTTCCATTTTCTTTCAATCTCGAACTTCCTTTGTCCCTAAAGGATGTCCAGAGCTTCCCACAACGATGTTGTTCTACTTATGTACTAAAGCTCGTCCTCACAAAGAACGTCCGTCTAGCTAAGGGGTGTCCATTTCCCCCTACAACGGACGTTCGTTCCTCTTAAAGATTGTCCGTCTTTCCCACATCAAACATCTGTCTGCCCCCCAGCAACGTCCGCCTTTCCTAAAGGCATCTGTCAACTCACACAACACATGGGACGTCCGTCCCACTACAAGGGACGTCTGCCATCCACACAAACTCACCATGGCTATGCATTAGTCACACCTTGCTCTTCTCTCTCTTCACTTCTAATTAATCCAACAATTTAATCACCATAAATACCCACTAAACCACTCCTAATAATTCCATCTAATAAATCTTAATGATTATCCAAAAAATCTAATTACCCCCCAATTAATTCCCTAATTATTCTTCACTTAATTCCATTACAGTAAATCAGGGTTTTACATACCTCCCTCCTTACATAAAGTTTGTCCTCAAAATTTGCTCAGCGTAATTACTCCCTTCAATCTACTACTCATTTTGCCTCTTAGATCCTCGCCAGTCTTGTTTCCCTTTCCATATTCATACCCATGTCCATTTCTGTTTTCATTTTCATTTTTGTATCTGTATCTGTTTCTGTCTCTGTATCCATATATGTTTCTGTGTCCTTTTTTGTGTCTGTATCCGTATCTATTGTCGTATCCATATCCGTTATCGTATCTGTATCCGTACCCGTGTTCGTTTTCGTATCTGTTTCACTATCTGTTCTCGTTTTTGTATCTGTATCTGTTTCTGTTTCGGTTTCCTTTTCCATTTTTGTTCTAGTATTCGTGTCCATTTTCGTTTCTATTCTCGTTTTCGTTTACATATGTGTATCTGTGTCTATTTCCATTTCCAGAAATTCATTTTTGGAAATTCGTTTCTGTTTTCATTTCCGTATCCATATCTGTATCCGTCTCCGTTTTTATCTTCATTTTCGTAGTTGTATTTGTATCTGTATTCGTATTCATCTTTGTTTCTGTTTCTATATTCGTCTCTGTTTCCATATCTATATCTGTATCTGATTTTATTTCTGAATTTGTCTGCCTCTGTTTCCATTTCTGTATCCATATATGAATCCGTATCTGTATCACTTTCTGTTTTTGTTTATGTTTCTGTACCCATTTCTATTTTCACATCTATATTTATATCTGTATTCGTATTCGTTTCTGTTTCCACTTCGTCCTGTGCATGTGGTTAAAAAGTTACGACAAAATCACTCTGTTTTGAACTCCGATCCTTTACTTCTTCAATGTCAAGAGCTTTTGTTACCATTTCAAAGTAAGCCACGTCTTGAGTTTTCGACACCACTACTCCTTCGAGAATTTTTGTCGTAAGTCCTTGAACAAAGTGGTGTACACCATGCTCATTGTTGTTCACTCGATGCGAGCCGAACCGTGACAATGCCTCAAACTTGTGCACATACTTCGAAACCGACATTTCTTGTCCTAGCTTAGTAAATTCCACCAATTTCTTTGTACTCATTGTGTGATTGAAAAGTCTGTCATAGAAAAATCTCTTGAATTCTGTCCAAGTAATTACAGCCACGTCCTTGGCTATCCCAATGGGATCCCGCCAAGATCTCATGTCCTTAATCAGAATAAACATGGCACATGCTACCCTTCTCTGCTTCTCTTATACTAACACTTCTGTTGTAGCATGTGCAACCATGTCCTCCACCATCCTGATTTATTCCTCAGCACCGTCTAGATCCACATTAAAATACGTATGTAGTTTCTCTTTTTGTTTATCTTTTATCTTTTATCTTCTACATTTTTATTCTTATCTTTCTTTTATGCCTTAATTCTTATAAACCTCTCCAAGTTCCGGGACTGCCGCTCCAATTGTCGAGATTATCATCCTTCTAATTCAGCTAAGTCCTTAGTCCTTAATGTTCTTCCTTCTCATAACAATTCTATCTTCTTTCTAGTCCATTGCAACCTAGGCGACCCGATTTAATTATCTATTTAGTCTAGTTTACTTAGGGTTTTCCTTTCACTTATCTCCTCTTTCCAATTTATAAAAATTTGTGCAGTCTCCCCTATTTTTACACTTCTCCAAAGCTATATTTCATACATCCTACAAAAAAATTCCAAGCAGTTCAAGTATTCTCTATATTATATCAAGTACATCACTACAGTATAACTTAAATAAAATAATCTCTTTATCTATAACCAAAACATTATCTACAATTCATTCTCTAACCAAGGTATCCTTTCAGTTAAAGTTAAAATGCTTAAACAAAGTAAACACTTGAAACAATTCTATTAGTGTACTTACAGTTGATGGAGCATTTCCACGTCTGAGCTTGTGCTGGTAGGCAGTCAATAGAAACGTTTTTAAAATACAATTGCTCTGATACCAACATTGTAACGATCTTGATTTTTCTTACTTTAAAAAAAATGAGTCAAATTTAGAACTTTTATAAAACAATAGAATCCCTATTAAACCCCTTCAATAGAAATCAAAGTTCTTTTCTTAAAAACCCGATCGTTAAAACATCTTTCTTAAAACTCGTTATTTAATCTTTATTAATAGCGGAAGACGTCATTCATAAAATCCATTTTTCTAAATTAATAGCGGAAGCATAAATCATTAATTTTAAAAAATAGTAAATAAACTTGTATTTTACATTTATAAAACCCCTTTATCTTTTACTTTCCTTGCCTAGATAGCCACTAGTCCCGCACGTGCAAATCCTTCATCAACTGCTCCTTCATCTGTTCTCTTGTGTGTACCTATACCATTAGCAAACTGTGAGCCCAAGGCCCAGTAAGAAATAAGATATGCAATATGATGTATGTCTCTAACTCATTATGTCAGAATGGGTATCACCCCAAAGCGTTCTTTTCTGTACGTTTCATTCATTCATTAATTCCTCGTACATTGAGTTGGGAGATTTGTAACGACCCAGATTTTTCTTACTATGAAAATGGTTAAATTTAGAACTTTTATAAAACAACTGAATCCCTATCAAAACCCTTTAATTGAAATCAAAGTTCTTTTCTTAAAACCCCGATCGTTAACACATCGTATTAAAACTCGTTACTTTAATCTTTATTAACAGCGGAAGAAGTTATTTACAAAATTCATTTTTCTTATTTTACAGCCACAAGTTTCACTCGTGCAAATCCTTCATCAACTGCTTATTCACTTGTTCTCTTTCGTGTACCTAAACCATTAGCAAACTCTAAGCCCGAGGCCCCATAGGAAATGAAATATACAATATAATGTATGCCTCTAACTCATTATGTCGGAACAGGTCTGACCCAACTGTTCTTTTCTTTTCGTTTCATTCTTTCATTCATTACTCGTACGTCAAGTGGGGGATTGGAGGAATATGTGTCATAGGGAATAGTCTCTTTGTCGGCTTCTAACCACCTAGGGTAGCTAGTCCTATTCCTGACAAGGGAAGGGTGTAAGTCTAGACTGCCTGATTAGATTCAAACTACCCGTCCATCCCCCAACTCCCTTTTTTCCTTTCCTTTCATTCATTTCATTTACTCTTACATCGAGCGGGAGATTGGAGGAATCAGTGTGGAATAGTCTCTTCGTCGGCTTCTAACCACCTAGGGTAGCTAGTCCCATTTCCAACAAGGGAGGGGCATAAGTCTAGACTACCTGGTTAGATCCGAACTACCCATCCATCCCACAAATCCCCTTTTTCCTTTCTTTCCATTCATTTCGTTTATCCGTTTTCCTCACTTGAATGCATATGACTACCACCCCAAAGATGGTACTTCCTACTTGTTTCTATTATCATGATGCATGTCAATGAAAAATATTATCGTGATATATGTCAATGAAAAACAGTAACCACAACGATATGAAAGCATGAAACATGAAGTAGTAATCACAACAATATAAAAGTATGACATATGGAAAGTCCACTGACATACTATATAGGCACGCTCAATAATTTAAGGAAAACAATAACAATAGAGACATGTTTTGCGATCTAAAGAAAACAATAACGATATATGCATACTTGGTAGTTTAAAGAATGAAATAATAACAATATAGACATGCTTGACAATTTAAAAGAAACAATAACAATATGCTAACGTCCTAAACAAGCTTAGAGATTAAATTAATAACGTGTGAACAACATAGGCATAATGTGACAGCATAGTAGAAATGCAAACAAACAATTAAAGGAAAGACACTGCTAATGGTATAGGGCCTCCACATGCTAACGACTCTACTCAATTTCTTACCTCGAATCTTTATCGCGCATTATCCTTCTTTTCTTTTTCAATACCTTCATGATTAAAATGTTTACTCATTCATAATCATAACTTATTAATTTTATTCTTTTCCTATCCTTAATTACATAGCAATTCTAGGAACCCTATTGACACCTCAAAACAGAACATAACCCATCCAAATATCCATGTTTGACTAATTAAAAACTCACTTTCTATCAACATAGACTAAATCCAACATATTAATTTTCTATTAGCAAAATGCAGAGAGCTTTATCCTCCATTCATTTACTTAACAGGATATTCCCAATCCAAACACCACTCCAACGGTATACATGCACATCTTAAGCAATAACTACATGGAGTATAATTCAATAATAGAGTACAACCCCACAAACAACAGCATAGTTCCACTTTATAATTGTTGGCAGAAACCATTTAACAATAACCAACAATGAAGAGTAATCCATAACCTTGTGTCCAATTAACAATCTACTAACAGGGCTCAACACAAGAAAATAGAATCTATCTCTTCGTCCTACATCTTTTCTTTAAAATATCTTCACATACAATCTTAGAAACTAGGAAGCACCACTGGGTACATGTATCAAAACCAAACAGAAGCCAACTGATCAACAGAAACTCTCAACATTATCCATAAAGTAATTTACAGAATTACTCACCAGGAGAACCCGAGAGCTGGAAGCAACTTCACCTCCACCCTAACATTTCTCTTCTCTGAAGTTCATTTCTTCTCTTCATTTCTCCTTTTCACCAGAAAACACTCTCCCTCTTTATCTCTATTTTCTCTTTCAGCTCAGCTCACCCGAGAGCACTCAGCTCTTTCTCCCATTTTATCACCTCTCCCTTTGCATTTCAATTCACCAGAGAGGCATACCATTCCCAGCCTCTGCCACAGACACCCGTGGTGTCCCCAAGCCATGCCCTGACATCACCACCATTACTCCATGCACTCCATGCACGTCCCACTATTGATTTCTTTAGAGCAAGAACCAGAAGAAAAGACCGATTCAGACTAAACTATAAGCCAGACCCAGCAGTTCCAGTCCAGACCACCAGCTCCTGCCCTTCGACCTGAGGCTGGAAATCGCTGCCTCACCATCGACAATCCTCGCCGTTTCCATTCCATTATCGTCGGTCACCAAAAATCGACAGAGCATCAGAGCTCGATAAAAATCGCTCACCGCTCGCCGCTCGCTAAACAACGTGCATGACGGGAGTCGTCCCCATCACACAAGCCCAACCCCATCCCACTTAATACTAATGCCATTCCATTTTCTTTCCATCATGAACATCCTTTGTCCATAAAGGACGTCTGCCCTTCCTACCATAACTCCTTCATTTGCAAACAACGTCGTTCCAACATGAAGGGTGTCCATTCCCCCCCAATAACGGACGTTCGTCCCTCTATAAAGGACGTCCGTCCACCACCAAGCGATGCTCGCCCTTACACAAAAGCATGTCCCAATTCACACAATACAAAGGATGTTCGTCCCACTACAAGGGACATCCGCTATTCACATAAATACATTACGGCTATACTTTAGTCACACCCTGTTCTTCTCTCTCTTCATTTCTAATTAATCCAACAATTTAATTACAATAAATACCCCACTTAACCACTTCCAATAATTTAATCTAATAAATCTTAATGATTATCCAAATAATCTGATTACCACCAATTACTTTCTAATTATCCATATTAACTTTCGTTATGAAAAGTCGGGGTATTATATTCCACCTTCCTTATATAAATTTCGTCCTTAAAATTTGCTTAGCTAATTACTCCTTAGTCTTAACAACCCAAAATAGTCATTAACTGTCTTATCATAAAAATATCGAAACATCTTCTTACCTTGTACATATCTTTAATCTTCCAAAGGGTCTCATTACTTCTACATCCACTACATTTCCTAACTTAACAAAACGCTACTCCACACATTCAATTCAAGATTTATTTTTTCACTTTCCGTATTCATACCCATTTTCGTTTCTATTTCCATTTCTGTTTTCATATCCGTATCTGTATCCATTTATGTCTCCGTATCCATTTCTGTGTCCATTTCTATATCTGTATCCATATTCATTCCCGTATCTGTATCCGTATCCATTTTCATTTCAGTTTCTGTTTTCGTATCTATTCTCGTTTTTGTATCCATATCTGTATCCATTTTTGTTTTCGTATCTATTCCCGTATCTTTGTCCATTTCCGTTTCTATTCATGTTTCCTTTTCCATTTCCGTATCTGTATCTGTATCTGTATCCGTATCCGTTTCCAGAAATTTGTTTAAGAAAATTCATTTCCATTTCCATTTCGTATCCATTTTCATTTTCGTTTTCGTATCCGTATCCTTCTCCATTTATATTTTCATTTTCGTAGCCGTATTTGTATCCGTATTGTCTCTATTTTCATTTTCGTATCCATCTCCATATTTGTATCCATTTCTGTTTTCATATTCGTATCCGTATCTATATCTGTATCCATATTCGTATCTGTCTCCCTTTCTGTTTCCATATCCATTTCCGTATCAGTATCTATATCAGTATTCGTATCTCTTTCCCTTTCTGTTTCCATTTCCGTACCTATTTCTGTATCTGTATCTATATCTGTATCTATATCTGGTTCCACTTTGTCCCATGCATGTGGCTGAAAACTTAGGACAGAATCACTCATTTTCAAACTTCGATCAATTACTTCTTCAATGTCAAGAGCTTTTGATACCCTTTCAGAGTAAGCCACGTCTTGAGTTCCCGACACCATTACTCCTTTGAGAATTTTTGTCTTAAGTCCTTGCACAAAGTGGTGTACCCCATGCTCATTATTGTTCACTCGATGCGAGGTGAACCTTGACATCGCCTCAAATTTGCACACATACTCTGAAACCTACACTTCCTATCGTAGCTAAGTAAATTCCACCAATTTCCTCGTAGTCATTGTGCGCTTGAATCATTTGCCATAGAAAATCTCTTGAATTCTGTCCTAGTCATTACAGCCACATCTTGGCTATCGCGATGGGATCCCGCCAAGATCTCGTGTCCTTAACTAGCATAAACATGACACATGCTACCCTTCTCTGCTTCTCTTATGCTAACACTTTCTATTTTAACATGTGCAACTATGTCCTCCACCGTCCTGATTTATTCCTTGGTACCGTCTAGATCCACATTAAAATACGTACGTACTTTCTCTTTTTATTTTTCCTTTATTTTTTATTTTCTACATTTTTGTTCTTATCTTACTTTTATGCCTTCATTTTTATTTCTTTTTCCATTTTATTTTCTGTTTACATATGCTCCTTGGCCTTTGGACTCCTGGCCTCATCTTGTAATATATTCACTTGTGTTCTTTTCCATTTATCTTTCACATTTTCGTTTCTTCGCATAATAATTCCCATAAACCTCTCAACGTTTCGAGACTGTCGCTCCAATTGTTGAGATTATCATCCTCCTAATTTGGGTCATTCCTTAGTCCTTAATGTTCTTCCTTCTCAAAGCAATTCTATCCTCTATCTAGTTCTTTGCAACCTAGGCAACCCCGTTTAATTATCTATTTGATTTAGTTTACTTAGGATTTTCCTTTCACTTATCTCCTCTTTCCTATTTATAAATTTGGGCAGAGTTTCCCCTGTTTTTACACTCCCCCAAAGTTGTATTTCATACATCCTGCATAAAATCTCAAGCAGTTCCAGTATTCTCTATCTTCTATCATGTACATCAATTCACTATAACTTAAATAAAATCATCTTTTTATCTATAACCAGAACATTATCTACAACTCGTTCTTTAACCATGATATCATTTTAGTTACAGTTAAAATGCTTAAACTATGTAAATACGTTAAACAATTCTATTAGCGTACTTTCAGTTGATGGGGTATTTCCACGTTGAAGCTTGTGCTGGAAGTACAGAACCATTTTAAAACACAATTGCTCTGATACCAACTTTGTAACGACCTGGATTTTTCTTAATTCAAAAATGGTTAAATTTAAAACTTTTATAAAACAACTGAATCCCTATTAAAGCCATTCAATTGAAATCAATGGTCTTTTCTTAAAAACCCGATCATTAACACATCTTACTTAAAACTCATTACTTTAATCTTTATTAACAGCGGAAGACTTTATTTATAAAATACATTTTTTTTATTTTACAGCAGAAGCATAAATCATTCGTTTTAAAAGACAATAAATGAACAGGTATTTCACATTTACAGAACCCTTATCTTTTTTACTTTCCTTATCCTAACCTAACCAGCCACAAGTCCTGCCCATGCAAATCCTTCATCAACTGCTCCTTCACTTATTCTTTTTCATGTACCTACACTATTAGCAAACTATGAGCCTGAGTCCCAGTAAGAAATGAGATATGCAGTATGATGTATGCCTCTAACTCATTATGTCGGAATGGGTCCGCCCCAACCGTTCTTTTCTTGTTTCATTCTTTCATTCATCACTCCTACGTCAAGGGGAGACTGGAGGAATCTGTGTCGGAGGTAATAGTCTCTTTGTCCGCTTCTAACCACCTGAGGTACCTAGTCATGTTCCCGACAAGGGAGGGGCGTAAGCCTATACAACCTGATTAGATCCGAACTACCCGTCTATCCCCCCAACTCTCCGTTTCCTTTCCTTTCATTGAATTCATTTACTCATACATCAAGCTGGAGATTGGAGGAATCTATGTCAGAGAGAATAGTTAGTCTCTTTGTCGGCTTCTAGCCACCTAGGGTAGCTAGTACCGTTCCCAACAAGGGAGGGGGTAATTCTAGATTACCTGGTTAGATCCAAACTACCTGTCTATCCCTCAACTCCCCTTTTTCCTTTCTTTCCATTCATTTCGTTTTTCCGTTTTCCTCACATAAATGCGTATGAGTACCACCCCAGAGATGGCACTTCCTACTTCTTTATATTATCATGATGCATGTCAATGAGAAACATTATCGTGATGCATGTCAATAAGAAATAGTAACCACAACGATATGAAAGCATGAAACATGAAGCAGTAATCACAACAATATAAAAGTATGAGATATGGAAAGTCTACTAACATACTATATAGGCGCGCTCGGTTATTTAAAGGAAGGAATAACAATAGAGACATGCTTTGCGATCTAAAAAAAACAATAACGATATAGGCATGCTTGGTAGTTTAAAGAAGGCAATAATAACATTATAGACATGCTTGACAATTTAAAAGAAACAATAACAATAAGCTAACATCCTAAACATGCTTAAAGATTAAATTAATAACGTGCGAATAGCGTAGGCATAGTATGGCAGTATAGTAGAAATGCAAACAAACAATTAAAGAGAAGACAATGCTAATGGTGTAGGGCATGCACAGTCCAACGACTCTACTCAATTTCTTACCTCGAAACTTTATCGCGCATTAGCACTTAATCGTTATCATTCTTTTCCTTTTCAATATAAAACATTTACTCATTAATAATCATAACTTATTAATTTCATTCTTTTCCTATCCTTAATTACATAACATTTTAGGAACCCCTTTGACACCTCAAAATGGAACATAACTCATCCCAATATCCATGTTCGACTAATTGACAACTCCCTTTCCAGCAACATAGACTAAATCCAACATATTAATTGTCCATTAGCAAAATGCAGAGAGCTTTATCCTCCATTCATTTACTTAACAGGATATTCCCAATCCAAACACCACTCCAACTATATACATGCACATCCTAAGCAATAACCACATGGAGTATAATTCAACAACAAAGTACAACCCCACAAACGAAAGCACAGTTCCACTTTATAACTGCTGGCATAAATCATTTAACAACAACCAACAACGGAGAGTAATCCATAACCTTGGGTCCAATTAACTAACAGGGCTCAACATAATAAAACAGAATCTATCTCTTCATCCTACGTCTGTTCTTTAACATAAATCTTCACATACAATCTACAAAAACTAGGAAGCACCATCAGGTATATGTATCGCAACCAAACAGAAGCCAACTGATCAACATAAATTCCCAAGATTATCCATAAAGTAATTTGCATAAATTACTCACCAGGAGGACCCGAGAGCAGGAAGCAGCTTCACCTCCACCCTCACGTTTCTCTTCTCTAAAATTCAATTCTTCTCTTCAATTCTCCTTTTCACCAGAAAACACTCTCCCTCTCAGTCTCTATTTTCCCTTTCAGCTCAGCTCACCCGAGAGCACTCAGCTCTTTCTCCCATTTTCTCTCCTCTTCCTCTGCATGTCAATTCACCATAGAGGCATACCATTACCTGCCTCTACCACAAACACTCATGGGTGTCCCCAAGCCATGCCCTGACATCACCACCATTCCTCCACGCACTTCATGCATGTCCCACTGTCAATTTCTTCAGAGGAAGAACCAGAAGAAAAGGCTCATTTGGACTGAACCGTAAGCCAGACCCAGCCGTTCCAATCTAGACCGACAGCTTCTACCCTTTGACCCAAGGCTGGAAACCATTGCCTCACCATCGACAATCCTCACCATCATCGCCAGTCACCAGAAATCGATAGAACATCGGAGCTCGCCCAAAATCGCTCGCCGGATAACGCACATGACCCAAGTCATTCCAAGCACCCAAGCCTGAGCTCCCACTTCTCTCTCGCATCTTTCTCTCACTCGCTGTAGTTTGGCTGCTCACCCTCCTTTTCTCTTAAAACTCAATCGGTCCATAGGGAAGAACCGGTTTACACCTCTATTTAATCACTTTTATTTTAATTCCTCCATTCTGGGATGTGCGCTTACCATTTATGCAAACAAGGACATCTATTGTCTTCACGTTTTATTCATTCGTCAGTTTCTCTGCTGCATTGGACATCCGTTCCTCATGAGGGACATTCGTTCCTCATGAGGGACGTCCGTCGCCTTCACATTTTATTCTTCCGCTAGGGATGTCTGTCAAATCCAATGGATGACTATCTTCTTTCGCCATGAGGGACGTCTGTTTTCCAATAGGAGATGTCCGTCCATTCCTAAATTGGCTGCCTTCTTCGCTCTCAAATGACGCCATCACACTTAACATTAACGCCGTTCCATTTCTTTAAATCACGGATGTCCTTTGTCCATAACGGACATTCATCCCTTCCTAACATAACTCCATCATTCCGAAACGACGTCGCTCCACCATGAAGGGCGTTCATTCCCCCTTTAACGGACGTATGTCCTTTTATAAAGGACATCTGTCCACCACCAAGTGATGTCTTCCCTTTAATAAAAGCATCTGCCAACTCGCACAATACATGGGACGTCCGTCCCACTACAAGGGACGTCTACCATTCACATAAAAACACCACAGCTATACATAAGTCACACCCTGTTCTTCTCTCTCTTCACTTCTAATTGATCCAACAATTTAATTACCGTAACTACCACACTTAACCCCTTCTAATAATTTTATCTAACATATCTTAATGATTATCCAAATAATCCAATTACCACCAATTACTTTCCAATTACCCATATTAATTTCCATTATGAAAAGTTGGGCTATTATAAGATTTGAGGAATCTGTGTCAGAGAGAATAGTTTTTTCATCGGCTTCTAACCACCTATGGTTGAAAGTCACACAACCCGATACGGGAAGGGCTGAATTCATCCAGTTTACCTGGTTAGATCCGAACTACCCCTCCATCCTCAAATTCCCCTTTTTCCTTTTCCATTCATTTTTTGTATTCATTTTTCCTCACATAAATGCATATGAATACCACTTCCGACAGGGCATTTCCTACTTCTTTATATTATCATGATGCATGTCAATGCAAAGCAGTAGCACGTTTTGCTGTTTTGTTTTCTATACTTTTGCTGCTGTATATAATCGTTTAAGATGCATGTTTCCCTATTCTGTTTTGATATATATATATATATATACTGCCATTTTTAATGCATCGTTAAAAGCACGTTCTGTTAATTTGTCTCGTCCATTGTACGCCACTATGTGTTCATTTATTTTACTTCATATTGTTTAACTACTGTTGATGTATGTACTACGTGTTTTAAATTCTGCCCTTAAATTATCGATTGTAAATTCTTTAAATCATTGTCATTTACTTTCCATGTATGCACCATTTAATTTTGAAGTGTCCTCATGCATTCACATAATAGAAACAGAGTAGGGAGTGGCACCTCGGGGTAGTAATCACATGCATTGGGAAAGAGAAAACGATAAGAAATGAAAGGAAAGAAAAAGGAAGAAAATGGGAGTTTGGGGGTGGATGGGTAGCGGACCTAGTGTGCGGCTAGGCAAGCCCCCTACCTTGACGAGACCAGGGACTTAGTTGCAAGTAAAGGGTTAGATCCAATCAACTATTCCATCCCCTAAGACCCCTCCAATCTCTGCTTGAAGTACGAGTAAAAGAATGAACGAATAAATGTAATGAAAAGATATGCTTGGGTGGCCCCCATTCCAAAGGAATTAAAGAGAGGCATAAGAAAAATGCATAACCCGATTTCCTTATTGGGCTTTGTGCTCACGTCCTTACTTGTGGTGTATGTAATGAGATGACTTTACCAGGAGCTGAGGAGGCCTTACCCGTGGAGCCTGCGGTGTATCTGGAGGAAATGCGACCAAATTAGTGGCATGGTTCAAAGAAAAGAGGAAATGCCTATTTTGTAAGGGTTTAATGGCAAACGTGTTTTGTAAGACGTTAATTATGAACCTAACTCTTGTTTCAAGTATTTAGTAGGCTACGTTTATAACCTTAAACTCTAACTCATGTTTAAGTAATATTTCTGTTTCCGTTTCTGATACATCTTGAGAAGTATTTATTCTATGTTTCCACTGATTTCTAAAATGATATCTTTCCACTATTTAATGAATGTTGAGATGAGTTTTTGGTAACGATCGGATTTCCTTTGATAAAAGACTCTGATACTATTTTAAAAGATTTTTAAATGATGATTTAGATCACTCACCCAAAATTTTCAAAATTTAACGTATTTTCAAGAGAAACGAAAAATCTGGGTCGTTACAGTTGGTATTAGAGCCATGCTACTCTCGTGCGTTTCACCGTGGATAACACAGACTCATCGAGCAATGCCCCTCTAAATGTAAGCTTTTCCTTTATATGTTTGCTCACTCGAATTTATTACACCTTAGTGTAGAAATGTATAGAATAAAGGTAATTGATAAAAATACTTCCTTTAAATTTTCCTTTACGCTTAGTACAAATTTTTCTTATTACTCAACTTTATAGCGTGGACTCGTAGGAGATTTTAGATGGCTAGAAGAGGACGAGGTAATATGCCAGTTGATGGAGATGGGCCCTGGGCGCCCAATCGACATGAGGATCTCGGCTGAGACAAGGTCCTTGAGCGCATAGCAGCAGTGGTGGAACAACAGTCGCAACAGATGGAGAGAGAGTCTCAGTTCATGGAGCAGCATTTTTGCTACATTGAGAGGTTTATGGGGCAAACCACGGAAATGGCGATGGGAATCAATAGCGACCTTTACCGATTCAGCCAATTCAGAGGGAAGCCGGGTGGGAAAAGTTTCAAAAACTCAAGCCGCCTTGCTTTAATGGGGACGTCTTTGACATTACGGGGGCAGAGGAGTGGATACGCTCCGTGGAAGACAAGTTTACTTATGCAAAGATCGGTGAGGCGGAGAAGGTTAAGTGTGCCGCATATTACCTGACCCACGAGGCCTGTTTCTGGTGGGACACAATCAATATCTCTCATGATGTGGCGAGCCTCACTTGGAAGGATTTTAAAGAGTTGTTGAACGAGAAATATTTCAACCACACCGTCCATACTCAGAAGGTGATGGAATTCATGCGTGTTGCACCAATTGGCAACTGTGACAGAGTATGCTCAGCGATTTGATGCCCTATCTCATTATGCTCTACATTTGGTGGCAATTGATGAGCATAAGGTGCAGTATTTTGTTTAAGGGCTAAAAATGGAAATCCAGGAAGGAGTTATCGGGGCTGGCACCGAGGGTGTCACTTACTCCAAAATGGTGTCAATGGCACTAGGTGTGAAGGAGTGAAGAGACAGAGAGAAGCTCACCAAAGAGCGTGAAGCTACTCTGACCCCACAGTCACGGAGTGGTACTCGCACGGGCCAAGGAGTCAAATGCCCAACTGAGACCAAAGCACAGCAGAGGCCAGACAAGAAGCCGATGGCACAAGCACTAAATACTCTTCAACAAAATGTCTTTCCAAAACCAACCAGAAGGTCTAAAATGGCACAAGCGCTCTTATTCGATTCGAGTTCTACGCACTCGTTTATTTCTACAAAGTTCTGTGAATGAGCAAATTGTTTCTCCGGTAGCGTAACTACACGCATCGCGTGCTGATGCCTTCCGATGATCATTTGATTACAGATGGGATGCTAAAGGCTTATGCGGTGGATATTAATGGCCATTTATTTTGGGCCGATTTAATCATCATGGATTTAAAAGTCTATGACATCATCATCGGAATGGATTGGCTATCTTTAACCATGCAATCATCAATTGCAAGAAGAAGGAGGTCTGCTTTGGTCCTTCATCCTCCGGGTAGTGAGCTGCACGCCTTCTAGGGGCCAAGGAAAAAGGGGAATTTGCTATTATCTCTGCACTCAAGGCAAACAAGCTGTTGAAGAACAGGTGCGTCGGATTCCTTGTCAATGTAATTGACACGATGGTAGTCAATAAGGTCAAGATAGAAGATGTTGTAGTGGTACGTGACTTCCCGAATGTCTTTCTCGACGATCTTCCCAGTTTGCCCCCAAACCGTGAAATCGAATTCGAAATCAACTTACAGCCTGGTACAAACCCTACTTCTAAACATCCATATCGTATGGCACCTGCCAAACTGTGGGAGTTGAAAGTACAATTGTAGGAACTGGTGACCAAAGGATTTATTCGACCGAGTTTTTTTCTTTGGGGCGCACCAGTGTTATCTGTCAAGAAGAAGGATGAAACCCTGAGAATGTGCATCAAGTACAGGGAGTTGAACAAAGTGACCATTAAGAATCAATATATGCTGCCAAGAATCGATGATCTGTTCAACCAGTTGAGTGGTGCTCGGGTTTTTTCAAAAATTGACCTTCAATCGGGCTATTATCAGTTGAAGGTGAGAGCTGACGATGTACCAAAGACAGCATTCCGCACCAGGTACGGGCATTATCAATTCTTGGTGATGTCTTTCGGGCTGACCAACGCCCCGACAGCCTTCATGGACTTGATGAATAGAGTCTTCTAAGATTATCTGGACAAATTTATTATCGTCTTCATTGACGACATCTTCATCTATTCCCGATCGGAAGCGGAGCACTGCAAACATCTACGGGTGGCCTTATTCATTCTTAGCCAGCACCAGTTATACGCGAAATTTTCTAAGTGTGAGTTCTTGCTGACCAGGGTTGGTTTTCTGGGCCACATAATTTCTAAAGATGGTATATCAGTTGACTCGGCAAAGACAGGCAGTGGTGAACTGGACACAGTCGAAAAAAGTCAGAAAAGTGAGGATTTTTCTGAGCTTGACCGGTTATTACAGGCGCTTTATTCATAGATTTTCGAAGATCGCTCAACCACTTACTAATCTGACCAAGAAGAATTTTCGATTCTGGTGGTTCAGCGATTGTGAGAATAGTTTCCAAGGGTTGAAGTGCAGATTGACTACTGCCCCAGTATTAACATTGCCCACAGAGGATGAAGACTTTAGTATTTACTATGATGCATCGAAGAAAGGACTCGGTGGAGTTCTTATGCAACACGAAAAAGTTATCGCTTACGCGTCCCGACAGCTTAAGATCCATGAGCAGAACTACTCCACTCATGATTTAGAGCTCGCAGCTGTTGTCTTCACTCTCAAGGTGTGGAGGCACTATTTGTAAGTACAGCGCTGTGAGATCTACTCAAATCATAAGAGTCTCAAGTATATCTTCACCCAGAAGGAGTTAAATATGCGTCAACGGCGATGGCTTGAGTTTGTCAAAGACTACGACTGTGAGATCAAGTACCATCCAGGAAAAGCCAATGTCGTTGCGGATGCTCTCAACCGCAAAGTGGCTATAATGAGAATGATATCTAAAAGAATGCCTTCTGAACTTCTGAGGGATTTTTAGGAGTTTGATATGTAGATGATTGTAGCCTAGTTGGACGTGGTATTGGCAAAGTTAACTTTGATGCCATCCATTCTTGAGCAGATCAGGGAAGCTCAACAAGGCGATGCTGCATGTAAGGATTTTAGATCAAATCCTACCTTGCCAAAATATCTGGATTTCTCTACGTCTGCAGTTGGCATCATCAAGTATAAGAACCAGTGGTATGTGGCAAACGATGCGATTGTGCGACAAAAGATCTTACAAGAACCTCACTCTTCTAGTTTCTCTGCACATCTTGGATGTAATAAGATGTACCGGGATCTGAAAACTGATTAATACTAGCCGAACATGAAGCAAGATATTGCTGAATTTTTGTCGCAATACCATGTATGCCAACGTGTTAAGGCCGAACATCAGAGACAGGGTGGGGTGCTCTAACCATTGCCGATTCCCGAATGGAAATGGGAGCATGTCACCATGGATTTTGTCACCTATTTGCCCAAGACAGCTAGAGGTCACGATGCCATCTGGGTGATCATGGACCGACTGACTAAGGTTTCACATTTTCAACCAGTAGCTATGACGAATAAGATGGATCAATTTGTCGATTTGTATGGAAACAAAATCATCTGACTTCACAGTGTTCTAGTTTCCGTTGTATCAGATCGGGACCCGCATTTAACTTCGGCATATTGGAAGAGTTTGAGCAAAGCTATGGGCACTAAACTGAAATTCAACATAGCATTCCATCCTCAGACCGACGGCCAAAGCGAAAGAACCATTCAAACACTCAAGGATATGTTGCGTGCTTACGTTCTCGAATTCCAAGTTGGATGAAGTAAAATTCTACCATTGGTCGTGTTTGCATACAATAATAGCTTCCAGGCCACTATAGGTATGGCATCCTACGAAGCTCTGTATGGGAGAAAGTGCAGATCCACCTTGTGCTAATACGAAGCTGGTGAAGCTACACTCTATGGCCCTGAGATAGTGCAGAAAATGGCAAAGTCTGTGGCCCTGATTAAGTAGAGGATGTTAGCAGCCCAGAACCGTCAAAAGAGCTACGCGGTAACCGACGACGGGCCCTAGAATTTGATGAAGGAGACAGTGTATTCTTGAAGATATCTCCTTTCAAGGGCGTTGTTCGGTTTGGCAAGAGGGGAAAGCCCAATCCTAGATATGTGGGACCTTATATGATCACGAAGAAAATAGGACCGGTCGCATATCAGCTATAGTTGTCGGATTCCATGGTAGGCGAACACGACGTCTTCCACGTGTCTATGCTCAAGAGGTTTCTTGGTGATGCAGCTATGTTGAATTCTTTCGAATATAATATCGTGGTACAGCCCAACCTGAGCTACAATGAAAGGTCTGTCCAGATCCTTGACTCAAGAGTAAAAGAGCTACGATGCAAACCAATCCCGCTGGTGAAGGTCTTTTGGCAGAATCACAACCGTGAAGAGGACACTTGGGAAAAAGAGGATGACATGAGGGCTATGTACCCTGAATTATTCAGTAGCTAAATTTTGGGGACCAAAATTTTGTAAAGGTAGTATGTAATACCCCGATGCTAATTTTCCTGTGTAGACGATGTAATCGAACTTTGGAGATAATTATATATTCCATTGCGGCTCTATACGTGTTAAATTATGACGTGTATTTATGAGGTAATTATTTCTGGATAAAAAGTTAGTAGGAAAAAAATGAAGGAAATGAAAATTTGGTTAAGCGGACGCATGCGGACGAGAACTAGCGTCTGCACGAATACTTGGGGATGGGGGAAGGACAAATTCTCACGTCCTGAACTTACCCTGTCACTCTGCGGATGAAGTGCGGACCATGCGGACGAGGACGAGAAGCGTCCACATCTAATCTGTCCAATTTCTTGACACCTTCGGACGCTCCCAAATGAGTGCGGACAAGGTGAGGCCTCGTTTGATTTGCCTCTGTCCAATTTATGGACATATGCGGACGCGTGCGGATGCTTCATGCATACGACATAACGCTTCAGGACATCAACTACGGATGGTACGGACAAGGGTGGGGTTGCCGTTTCTCGTCTGTGACCACAATTTTTGCCTATGGAATTTTACTCATGCGAACGAGATCTATGCGTTCGCACTCATCCAGAAGATCGCAGGTCTGCGACAGAAAATAATTTAAATCAGAGCAAATCAACGTATCAACCAATAAAAATGGAGCTCCTCGACACAAATCCTCTGCCTCCACATCCCGACCAGCAGGAGTTGTCTTCTATATCTTCCCCTGCCAAACATACGGCTTGTCCCTAGGAGATAAGCCTCCTATTTAGTTTCAGTCAGGCTTCCTCTCCTACATCTTCTTCTTCGTTCAAGTCCCTTGCTGCTAGAGTAGTTCCTAGTGTGGGGATAGAGGGGAGCTGTTGTCCGTGCATCGAATCGTCTACAAGGGTAAGGAATGGGGTAGTCCTTGGCCATGTAGAGGCCCTACACCCAAGTAAAAGTGTGTGTGTGTGTGTAAGGGTTGTAATTGTAGTTAAAATCTGTAAGTTTTGTTGACATGTTTGGTCATATTCTGTAGGTTTTCTTACTGCTTAACTCATGCGTGTCTTCCATTAAATGTTTGTCTGTGGTTACAACTTTGCCCTATTCTATTGATTTCTGCTTGTTCTGTTGCTTCATTTCAATGCTATTTACATTCATTGGATCTTGAAGTTGGAAGTATTAAGCCCTGCTTGATGTTGAGTTAGGACTAATGATTTCACGGTGATTGTTAGCGATGAATGAACTAAACATTGTACGTGGCTTGAAATGTATGATGTTGTAGCATATTGTTCTGCGATTTACTCTCGTTTCAGAGCATGATTTGTCTCTAGTTGTACATGCTTTATTCTCTATATTATGCATGTCAGTTATATTACTTCTGCTGCCGTTAGGTTCACTGTTATACTCATTGCTATCCTTGATAATAAGCATGTTAGTTATATTACCTTCGCTGTCATTACGTCCACTATTATGTTCATTGTTATGTGATTATATTATCCACTGTTTTGTTCGCAATTAATCTCTGTAACAAGCATGTTCCGTTGTCCATTGTTGTTGTCATATTCCTCAGTTCACTGACAGATTTCATATAATATATTCATGTCTTACTCGCTGTCGAAATTCGAAGGAAGTTTGTATGCTCTATGCCACTGTTATATTTGCATCTGCTGTCAATATATATGAAGTATGTGTGATCATGACTAACTTCCTGCCATAACTAGTATTCGCTATAAAGTTTTAAAGCATGTTAATTCGCTCCAGTTGTCATCTCTTATATTCACTGTTATAATAGTATGCATTATCAAACTGTAAAACACGTACGATTCGTTTATTTTGCTGTCATTTGCTACTAAGATTTAGAAGCACGTATGTTAGCTCCTAATCTGCTGTATATGCCATTAATAACTTGCTGATTTATGATGTTACATTATGTCAAAAAGTTCAGCATGTTAACACGTTTCCTTATCGTATATTTCTTTTCATTCATCATTGAGAAGCATGATCCATAAATCTTGTTTCGTTCATAATATATTTCTATTTTACTCCCTGTTACGAGGAGTTTAGCATGTTAACATGTTTCATTACTATATAATATTTTTCTATTCATTATTGCAAAGCCTGGTCTATAAATTCTATTTCGCTCATGATACATTTCTGTTTTATTTGCCATTGAAAAGCATGACCTGTGATTCTATTCGTTGTGTTACGCTTCTGTTTTAATCGCTGATTAAAAGCATGTTTAGTTGTTAGTGTTATGTTACAGTATAGTCGATTAAAAACATGTTGAGCTGTTCATTTTTGCTGTCATGTTAGTCGTTTAAGATGCACGTTTCGTTGTTCTGTTTTCGATACTTTTGCTGCTGTATATCATCATTTAAGATGCTCGTTTTGTTGTTCTGTTTTCAATACTTTTGCTGATGTATATCATCATTTAAGATACACGTTTCACTGTTCTGTTTTCGATACTTTTGCTGCTGTATAAAAACGTTTAAGATGCATGTTTCACTGTTCTGTTTTGATATATATATATATACTGCCATTTTTACTGCATCGTTAAAAGCACGTTCTGTTGATTTGTCCTGTGCATCGTACGCCACTATGTGTTCATTTATTTTGCTTCATATTGTCTAACTATTGTCGATGTATATAATACGTGTTTTAAATTCTGCCCTTATTATCGATTGTAAATTCTTTAAATCATTGTCATTTACTTTCCATGTATGCGCTATTTAATTTGGAAGTGTCCTCATGCATTCACGTAATAGAAACAGAGTAGGGAGTGCCACCTCGAGGTGGTACTCAGATGCATTGGAAAAGAGAAAACAATAAGAAATGAAAGGAAAGAAAAGGGGAGTTGGGGGGCAGATGGGTAGTGGAACTAGTCTGCAGCTAGGCGAAGCCCCCTACCTTGACGAGAACGGGGACTTAGTTACAAGTAAAGGGTTGGGTCCTATCAACTATTCCATCCCCTAAGACCCCTCCAATCTCCAGCTCGAAGTACGAGTAAAAGAACGAACGAATAAATATAATGAAAAGATTGGCTTGGGTGGCCCTCATTCCAAAGGAATTCAAGGGAGGCATAAGCATAATGCATAACTCGATTTCCTTACTGGGCTTTGTGCTCACGTCCTTACTTGTGGTGTAGGTAATGAGATAATTTTACCAGGAGCCCAGGAGTCCTTACCTGTGGAGCCTGCGGTGTATCCGGAGGAAACGCCACCAATGTAGAGGCATGGTTCAAAGAAAAGAGGAAATATCTATTTTATAAGGGTTTAATGGCAAACGTGTTTTGTAAGACGTTAATTATTGCCGTAACTCTTGTTTTAAGTATTTAGTACGCTACGTTTTTAACCTTAAACTCTAACCTATGTTTAAGTAATATTTCTGTTTTCATTTCCAATACATCTTGAGAAGTATTTATTTTATGTTTCCGTTGATTTCTCAATGATATCTTTCCACTATTTAATGAATGTTGAGATGAGTTTTTGGTAACGATTGGATTTTCTCTGAGAAAAGACTCTAGTACTATTTTAAAAGATTTTTAAATAATGATTTAGGTCATTCACCCAAAATTTTCAAAATTTAATGTATTTTCAAGAGAAACGAAAAATTCGGGTTGTTACAGAAGCTGTATGCAGTTCTCGTTCCATTCAATTTGATTTCGTTGCTCAGGATTTGATCTAACCGATTACTAGTAACCTTGTGTTGCTGAATTCATATTTGGGGCACATCATTTGGTATCAGGGCCATTTTATTCTTTTTGCTACTGTATTGAGATCTTATTTGGGGAACGAAATGAGTACTAGAAGTGGAGCTCACTATAACCAAGACCTAGTTCAAATGAGTCACCCGAGAAAGAACCAAAACAACCCGAGAGTAATTTTTAATGAGGGAGATGTTAAGCAAACTTCAACAAAGACGAGATGAGTCTCCTAATGACCATGAGAGGCGGTCAAGAACCCCGAGACCGAATAAGAGGTTTAGTGCTTCTAATGATTCAAGGGGTCAGAGTGAAAGTTTGTTTGAAGAAGATGAAGTAGAATCCAATGATGAAGAAACCAATTTGGTATAGCTTCCGAGTCCGAGAAGAAGATCACATGGCAAGGATGTTATGAGGCATGTCAAGGTCTCCATACCTCCTTTCAAAGGAGCAAACAATAGCAGTGATTTCTAGGAATGGATTGAAAGGGTGGACCGAGCCTTTGAATGTGAGGATTTCACCGAGAAGGTAAAAATTCAAATGATGACTTTGACGTTGTCCGAGTATGCTAACCTTTGGTGGGAAGACCTAAAAGCACAAAGAAGGAGAGTTGGTATTGATAATATGAGAAGTTGGGCAACCATGAGGACCTATTGAAGAAGAGGTTTGCTTCTAGCCACTACAAACAAGAATTGTTTCTTCATTTCAAAAGCCTAAAACAAGGCACACAATCGGTGGAGGAATACTTTACAAAATTTGAAGAATTGAAGGATAAATGTGCCTTGAAGGAACCGAGAGAGAAAACAATTACTAGATTCATCAAGGGACTTCACAAAGAAATTAGTGATTTGTTGGAGCTGCAATCCTTTAACACTTTGAATGATGTGATATCTTTGGCATTAAAGATAGAAAGGCAAAAAAAAAAAAGAGAAGTTGAGAGAAACACTACTCGGCCTTTTTCAAGAGATGCAATGCCTTCTATGTCACCTCTCAAGAGAAATGAAAGAAGTGCAGCATTAAAATCACATGAGAAAGAGTCAATGATAAAGAGAAAGGAAGTGTTGAGACCACCGAACCAAGGACGAAGGACATTAAGTGTTGTGAATGTCTCGACCTTAAACATTTCGCATCACAATGTACCAACAAGCATGTAATGGTGATGAAGGGTGATTCTGAGGAAAATTGCAATGAAGATGTAGTTTGTGATGCATCTTGTATAGTGGAAGAAACTTTAGAAGATACCTCCTACGTTCAAGGACTCATAATTGTTGAAATGGGAAAATCATTGATTTTACAAAATCAAGAGGAGGAGAGCCAAAAGGAAAACGTTTTTCACACCAGATGCAAGGTGGAAGAAAAGGTATGCTCCATGATTGATGGAAGTAATTGTACAAGCGAAGCCTCTCTTGAAGATAGTAATAAATCAAAATTGGAAACTTTGGTGCCTCCCAACCCCAACAAACTAAACCGGTTCAAGAACCAAGATTCTATAAAAGTAACCAAGCTAGCCCATATTGACTTTTTTATTGGTGGATATGAAGACGAATCTCTATTTGAAGATGTGCCTATGTGTGCTAGTCAATTGATGTTGGGGAGACCATGGCCACCTAGTAGGAAAGTTACTCATATTGGTTTCACCAATTCCTTTTCATTCTAGTTCAGGGATGCATTCATAAAACTAGTTCTTCTCAAGTCGAACGAATTACTAGAGAACTTTCCGTATTTGAATGAAAAGGAAAAATTAATAGTTCATAAAACTAGTTCGGGGATGCATTCATAAAACTAGTTCTTCTCAATTCCTTTTCGTTTTCCGTATTTGATAACACACAAGGATGGGGCAGCAAAATTAACAGCCGACACACTTTTACAAAGGTACTCCTTTTTATCTGAATTAAACATCAAGACCTTTGGTTTGTGTTTAGTTAGGAAAATTTATGCGAATGATAAGGATTTAGGCTATGGATATCATTGGTCACCAACGAAGTCGAAAAGGACTATCATGTATTAACAAAACTTTGTGAAGCATTGAAAGTATTACTTTTTTTGTTACACTTGCGTGAAGGACTACTTACGATTGTGGAAAATGGCACCATTCCTAGATGGTCCGAGGAAGTGCGCTCTATGAATGGGTGGAATGAAAAGTTTTTTGACAAGGGAAATGAGGTGCAAGCTAAAGATTTATATATTAGAATGGATGAGCAAGCTTATGTGGCAAAACTGTTCCGTGGAGTAGACAAAATTTTCCCATTTGATCCAGGTGGAAAGGCCTTTGTAAGAAGTTGTAAAAGTGGGAGACTCCTAGGATTTGTGGTCAAATCCTCAATTACCCGGGGAGGATGATGTAATACCCCAACTTTTTATATCAAAATTTAATAAGGATAATTGGAAAATAATTAGTGATATTTTGATTTATTGGATAATTATCGGGGTATTACCAATGACGTATTCGTTAGATTATAATTTATAGAAATTAATGTAATTAAAATAAATATTAATTTAATGAATTGAATTATAATGTTTAGGAGCTAATTTAGAAATGCGGTATTTAAGTGAAGAAATTAAGAAATAAGGAGGATTTAAGTGAGAGACTAAAATGGGCATTAAAATAAATGAGAAAGGAAGGATCAATTGGTGGTGTGGGGAGCTAAACCGGTTCATGCTGAACCAATTATGTCTGATGGGCTCGGCTGGAAATCAAAAATGGAATTTCTCATTTGGCCCCTGGCCATTTGTGAAGAGGAAGAAAGAATGAGGGAGAGAAGAGAGAACAGCGAGGGAGGGAGACGATTGGGTTATGAGGATCGACAGGCAAAGGAGAAGAATGTGAGGGCAACAGAAAGCTCGGGCAGCTTGGATTCATTCCGACGAGGGTGCGAGCAGCTGCAATGGCGAGGGTGCAGCGCTAGGGTTCAAAGTTGAAACTCGCGCTGGTGTGTTTTCCGGCAACGATTGGAGGTATATGTTTGGTCGGGTTTTCATCTCCTTTGTGTTTTGATGGTCGGACGTTGGCAGGGCATGGATTGGCGTCGGCGTGCGGTGATTTCTGGTGTCATATCGAATCGGGTCGGGCTGCGATTGGGTGCTCTGACCCAGCTACGTCTGGAATCAAGTTTGGCTTGACCAGTTCAGGTGAATTATTGTCTGCTATGCAGACAACCTCGTACACCCTTCCCGCCTGAAATCACACCCCGCGTGGTGGACAACCACTGAAAAGCTGGAGAAGCGTGGATGAATTACTGGAGATGAATAGAGTGGAGGCAGGGACTGTCGGCCGTGAGAGAGAGCTTGTACTCTCTGCCCTTTATGTTGGCAAAGATTAATTTCCTCTCCGGTGCTGCAATCTGGAGACTGAGACTGAGAGGAGGGAAAGGCAGAAATGGGAGTGGAGAGGCAGTGAGTGTTGGCAGTGTAGAAGTGCTCTAGGTTGAGCTCCTACGTGAAGGAAGAATTGAGAAGTCTGAAACTAAAGTTGGAGAAAAGCGATGAGAAACATCAGAGAAGGGATGACGTTGGGAGGCTACTCTCAGGTTTTGTAATTTCAGGTATCCAGCTTCTCTGTTATTGATTTTATGGACTCTTCAATTGGCAAGAAAGTTTATAGTTGATTGTCGTTCAGTGTTTTAGCATGTTTATGTTCTGTTGTTGGAAAATTTTCTCCATGTTTGACTATTGCTTGGTTCTGTGAGGAATATTATGAATGTCTAGTTTGGATTTTGGCCCTCTGTTCCTTGAGATTTATACCCTGTATTGGATGTTGGTTGAGTTTCCTATTTTCCTTAAGTTATTGCTTCTGTTGGATAATTCTATTGGATGCCCTATTAATGCCCTCCATTGTTTTCTGCTGCTTGTCTCTGCGTAAATTGGCTTTGTTGTCTGTTGAAATTATTAGAAACTGTTAAATGGTTGGTTGCCTATGTCTAAGGATATTGAAGAATGAGGATTATGTATGCTCTCTATTTATTTGGGAATGGATGTTGTTTTGTTATAGTAAAGTTTGTACTTTGATGGTTGTTATCGCTGAACGAATTACTGGTTAAGAATTGGAATAAGCCGTTAAATTGGATTAGATTGACGAGTTGTTTATAATCTCCATGTGATTAGTATGAAGTTGTGAATGTGCTCTCTACTATTGGCTGTGACAAGTTTATGAACTGTTAGTTATGTACGTTGGAATGATTTGTCTGTTGTCATTCTATTTGGATAAAAAGAATAATGAGCATGCTTTGTTGGTTGCTAAATTGTGAATATTCAAATTTTTTATGTGTTAAAGTGTGCAGAATTTGATGAGAAGATATTAATGGATAAATGTGCGAATTATGAAGGTATTGGAAAAGGAACGAGGAGGATAAAGATTTAGTAATAATGCGCGATAAAGTTTCGAGTTAAGGACTTGGTGTGTCTTGGCCATTTGGAGGCCTTACCCACAAGTAAAGTGTGTGAGTTTGGTGTTTCATTCCCTATAATTTCCTTTACTACTTTACTTGTTGATAGATCCTGCTAATTGATATACTGCTATTAGTGATTGCTGCTAGTTCTCTGTAGTTTCTTCCAATTCCTTTATTGATGAATACTTAGAGGGGTGATGGACGTTTACTACTTGAATGAATGAGTCAAGTGTGTAGTGTAGAACGGTGAGTTGAATGAGTTAAGAGCTAGGTCATGGAGAATGATTCTATTCTTTATTGTTTGGTTTAATTTCTTTGTGTCAATTATAAATTGTCATTTCCTTTATTTAATGCATATATTGTACTGCTGTTACATTGTTTGATATCTATGTGTTAACTAAACTCTATGTTTAAGCAACTATACTAGCATGTTAAATTGTACGTTAACTTAATTAGGCTTTAAGAATGTTTAATTGTTAAGCAATTAGAATCCAAATTGTAATTATTAATTTAGCATGTTAATTAGCTTAACTAGAGTAATTAATTAGACTTAAGTATGTTAATCAATTTAAACATGTTAATTAACTTAAACGTATTAATTATTACTTAAGTATATTAATTAACTTAACAAGTTGTTTAATTAACAGTTGCTAATCACTTTCATGTTCACTTACTTAAGCATGCAAAATTAGCTAGACTTAATCAATTAGAGTTGAGCATGTTAATTAACTAGTTGAACATGTTTAATCAACTTAATTATTTCTCGATGCATATCAATTAATTAGATCAATTAACTAACTAGAATAATTAACTTGACTCAAGCATGTTAATTAATTAACTTAACTAGAGTAACTAGCTAGACCTGAGCATGATAAATTACTAGGTTAACAAGCGATCAACTAGTTAGCATGTTCATAATATTAGCAGCATGTTAATTAACTAGGTTGTTTGATTAATCAATTAAATTATAAATCAATTCCAATATGTTTACAATTAATCTTCAGCATGCTAGTTAACTATTACTTGTTTAATCTTCAAGCAAGTTAATGAACTAGAATAATAATTGTAACATGTTAATGCAGAACACACTTACTATTCTTTATTAGCATAATAAATGAATGTTTAGAATTGTTGATATTAACTCCTTCGGTGTTAGTTTCCTGCAATTCCTACAATTTCTCTTAATTTCTTTTATTACAAATGCTTTACTTTAATAGAGATTTGATAGATATCAATGCTATGATGAAAGCTTAAAGATGGAATGTGATAGATGCGTAGTGCTTGAATGATGATAATTTCCTTAACAATGGTTTTGATCTGTACATTTATTATTTAGTCGTTGTAATGACAGTTTCCTTATATCGTAGCGATAATATTACTCTTCTTTTGTTAGCTTAGAATTCAATACATGTCAATAACCTAATCTAAACATGTTTGTAATCTTTCTTGAGCATGTAATTAACTAGAATAACTAACTAGCATAATGAATGTAATCTTTCTTGAGCATGTAACTTAACAAAGATAACGAACTAGAATATAAATCTTATCTTTCTTGAGCATGTTTAATGAACTAGAAAAATAATTGGAACTAAGTTGTTAACCTTAATGCTATACCTTACTCTAGATGCACATTTCCTTTAGTTCTAGTTATCCATGTCTATTTAATGTCATCACACTCTTGCATAGCATGTTGTATTCGTTGTTTCCTCTGCGTTTCTTTTATTGTTGCATCTAGATGTTGAAGCATATCCCTTGCTATTTAATTATTTCTATAGTTGTCTCCTTCATGTGTCTTGCTTTCAATCCTTGTCATTCAAATTACTGGTTGCTTTTATTCTATGCGCTTTCAATTCCTGCTATTCAATTACTTTCTTTTACATGAACACGCAATTATTATTCATCTACCTTCTTATATATGCTCAAATTCAATTTCTGTTAATCTTACATTACACTGTATCATGCATCATGTGATAAGGAGAATGTGTCATCATGCATCATGTTAATAGAAATCAAGTAGGGAGTACCACTGGGTGGTACTCACACATGCATAATGTGAGGGAAAAACGTTAAGAAAATGATGAGATGAGAAAAAAAAGAAAAAGAGAGTTGGGGGGGAAGATGGGTAGCGGGTCTAGTCTGCAATCTAGCAGAAGCCCCTCCCTCTTAGGGTATGGGAGTTCTAGTTGCAAGTAAAAGGTTAGATTCGATCATTATTCCATCACAAAGGAAATCCTCTAATCTCTAGCTCGATGTACGAGTAAAGAACCAAACAACTAATGACTTATTGAAAATATTGGTTTAGGTGGCCCCCATTCCAAAAAGGACTAAAGAGAGACATATTATACTGCATAAACCATTTTCCTTACTAAGCCTTTCTGTTTACAGTTTACTTGTGGTATAGGTGTAGATACTTATACGAGGAGACGACTAATATATCAAAAAGCAAGGATGAAAGATTTACACACGCGGGACTCATGGCTGGCCAAGCTAAAGAGAATAAAAAAGAAAAAGATTGTAAATGAATTTTATTTAAGTGTTTTGTTTTCATTTCTCAAAATGCAGTGTTAAATTGTTTAGTTTCTTTTTCTAAAGAATTTACGCTTCCGTTATGTTTTAATAAATCCGTTATGTTTTCATAAAAGATTTTATAACTGCTTCCGTTTTGTTTTTACTAAAAAAAGTTTTGATGGTCCGGTTTTGCACTCTGATATTACTTTAAAAAGGTTTTAATAAAAGCTTTAGCGGTTTGATAAAAGTTTTAAATTTTTGGGAATTTTTAATGGGAAAAGAAAAATCGAGTCATTATAAATGATGTGTGTAATACCCCGAAAATATTTTCCCCATTTTATGGATATATTAAATTTGGTTAAGTAATATATATGAATATTTTGTCATGTTGCATAATGATACGCGTTAAATTATGTTTTGGAAGTATGGGTTTAATATTGAAAAATTAATCTAAGTGTGAAAGTTAAGGAAAAATGTGTACTAGTGGGTTTTCAGACGAAGTCCGGACGGCACGGACGGTGCGGACGTGGAAGAGATGAATCTGTATAATTCTAGGGGACATTTCGAACGTGTCTATCTCGTCTGAAATTGGGCGCGGACGACGCGGACGTGGAAGAAATGAATTTGTACCAATTTTGGTGAGTTTTCGGACGCGTCTTTCTTGTTCGAAATCGATTTCGGATGACTGATCTCATCCGAAAAATCAGAAAATCTGTGAAACCCATTTAAATTCCTGCTCTCTCTTTTGATTTCGTCCTGCACTCAACAAAACCTTTCTCCCTCAGTCTTTTGCTGTGATGTCCATTCGTCTCTGGATGTGTGGAGACTTTCCACTTGGCATTTCCTCATTGGACCTCCTCCTCTTGATGTGGGTGATGTGCCCTGATTCTTTCTACAACTTATCCCTTTCCTGCAGCTCTCTCCTCTCTCTCTCTTTCTCTCTCTCTCTCCTTTGTCTATATGAGGTGAGTCCTCTTCTCTGTATTTTGTTCTGATAACGTGGATAAGGTGTGTGGAGTGTGATATTGTTCTTTGTGTGTGTGAAGTAAATTGTGGTGAGTGAAGAGTGTTGTGAAGATTGTGTTTACTCTGTCGAAAGA
Source organism: Begonia loranthoides (assembly GCA_022433065.1). Taxonomy (NCBI): domain Eukaryota; kingdom Viridiplantae; phylum Streptophyta; class Magnoliopsida; order Cucurbitales; family Begoniaceae; genus Begonia; species Begonia loranthoides. Next base: position 18,329,512 of record CM039480.1, on the reverse strand, counting down.
TCCTACTGTCCATCCGTGAAGTAAAGGTAAGAATTAATTTTGGGGATTTGTTGATTATGAACCTTCAATAGTTAAGCCAAGTTGGTTATGAGCATTGAAATTTATCTATAATGTGGTATTTACTTAGGAAATTGTGGGAGTTTGAGAAACTAGGAAACATCTTGGCTGCTGCTTTGTTGAGTTATTGCTGCTGGATATTGAGGTAAGGACTGGAATGTGTACTTGGCCAGAGGAGGCCCTACATTACGGGTTTCGGATGTTTGATTTACATTGGATCGTTAAGTTCTGTTTGAATCTTTCTTTTGCTGAAAATCGTGAAATGTTACATGTTGGTAAAACGGTTAGTTTTGGCTAGGATTGTAAAATATTAAGATGCTTTATGCCCTGCTGCTGAAAATAATATTCTGTTGCTGAATATACGTTTATTGTTGTTGTGGTTATGAGGAGATCCACAGTCAAATGAATGTTAGTATATATTGCTGTGAATCGTAAACTGAGGTAGACATCTTGAGTCATTATGACAAAAGAAAATTATTGTTGTTACGTGTGAAATGAAATAGACGATGGGAAATTTTCTTACCTAATTCCATGCATGAAATACTCGTTTACATACCTGGAATTTATCTCTAAATAGTACCCTGTCAACATGTAATCGAATTAGTTCATAAGGCCTTAAATGTGTTTATTTTAGCTCATAGTTCATAGTTATATGCCTTATGCCTGCTGAGAATTTTTAGTTGGTGGAGATAGAGATCCTAATACAAACGGTCATAATCATGTCATGTTTTCCAGCTGATTCTGAAAATGTATATATACATGTTCCGTGAAGAATGTAAATTAAGTTATCGCTTCAAAAATTATTGATACTTGTTGTGTCTTTTCTTTACGTATATTCTGTGACTTTATGTGGCATTCATGCATAATCCAAGGGAATTATGAATCTGTATTCATATTGCATGTCATACCTAAAATATGTAAATAGGTGTGTGGGGGTTCGGTGATTGGTGACATTCCATACGGTAGAATACTCTCACATAGGGAGCAGTGAGGTGAGAGTTAACTACGTGGAATCTAGGGTCCCCCCCCCCCCCCTCGGTTCTGAAATCCCCAACGTCTTCAACAAAAGTGAGGATAGCGGCTTGAGGAACACCTCCGATGGATATATCTCCTCGTCAGAGTGACTGGTTAGCCACATGACCCTAGGGAGTATTCCACTTTGACTTCCATAAGAGATACGGTTCTCTTCTGTAATGCATTGTGTGATCCCGCATTCATCTGCATTGCATTTAATTCTAATTCTTGCTGGGCTCTAGGCTCATTGTTTTCCCCGTAATGTAAATGATATTTATAACAATGATGACGTACCAATTGAGGAGGAGGCGTTCCAGGATGACCCCTCGTGCTATCAGCCGATTTGATTTGGTGGGTGTGGCTCACATGGGATGGGGGAATATTGGTGTTTTAAGGAAAAATGGTATTTTATTAATTAGATATTAGTAGTATTTTGAATATTAAGAACAATTGTAGTAAGAGACTTTGAGACTTTTGCTAAAACATTGGAACTATGTTTTGAAATTTATATTATCTATTCCGCATTACTTACTCTGATATTTGTTCTTCTAAATGAATTTCGAATATTGAATAAAATTAAACGAAAAATTTTACATTACGTCTTTTTAAAATAATTAAAAATAGTTTTAATTTATCGGGGCGTTACAATGTGTCCCGAAAACCCTATCATGCGACCTTGTGCCATGAGGTCCACTTTTTATCTAATGAGTTATTGTTTTGTAGCTTCGTTAAGGAAACTTGAGGAGGAAACCGTGCTTGGGGAAAATGAAAATCAACCAATATGTTAGCGTAGAGCCATGCAACTCTCAATCGACTCGGTTAGCATTCTCTTGACTTGGAGGAGTTCACTTGAATCGATCCTAACAAGGTTGATTAAAGAACATCATGTTGAATTTTCTACGTCAAATCATTACTTTAGTGTTTATTGGATGATTATATGTTGATTAGGACTTTTTTATGGTTTTAGTTCATTTTATTGTCTTATGATTTGAGGTTCTCGGTTTGCATGTAAACCAAGCCCTCATGCCCATATGTGAACTAAGGGGCATTCTCGTAACTTTCTTTTATTGTAATTAAGGGAGTATTTAACTTCCCTTAATGGAACACTAATTCCGATTTGAAACCCCCATTTTGCTATGCAAAAATCGTGAAGAGCTTGTGCTCTCTCAAACCCTAGGTGGACAGCTAGCTTCAACGCAAAACCTACACCAAAACCATCTCCCTCATTCGGTTAGCATTTTCATTTCAGGGTGTCCAATGGCGTGCGAAGATAGAAGAACGTAGCAAACCTAAGGTGGAGTGATCCTTTTTCAAAAGACCCGAACTAGTCGCCTCTCTCGGCCGAGTGGGAGAACGTGGACCAACTTGGTATTCCATTTATGTTTGATTTTCCTTAAGTCCCCTACTATTTTTTAGGTTGAAGATCATGTACTCTCTTTTGTGGTGATTTGTTGGGTGGAAGTTAATAATTTGGATTCAAATATTTTGAGTTGTGCATATTTGTTCAAGAGGACCGCAAAACTTTTTTCCGAAAAACCCTAGATCCGAGCAGGGTTTTATTCAATGCACAACTCTGTTTCTGTGACATATCTTAAGCTGATTTTTGCTGGTGAATCGTGTCTACTACTTGCCCTGAAATTTTGAGGCCCAAAGGCCGTATGCAGCTTGTGATCCATTCCTTTTAATTTCAGTGCTCGGATTTGATATAGCCCATTGCTAGACTATTTTTTTCGAAAAACCCTAGATCCGAGCAGGGTTTTCTTCAACGCACAACTCCGTGTGTGCGACGAGTTTTAAGCTGAATTTTTGTGGTGATTTAATATTACATGACTACTAAGTGCTCTGTAAATTTGAAACCAAGAAGCTGTATGCAGTTCCCGTTCCATTCAATTTGATTTTATTGCTCAGGATTTGATCTAACTGATTACTAGTAACCTTGTGTTGCCGAATTGAGATTTAGGGCACATCACAAAAGCTCTCCTAACAGAGAGCTTCATTTCTGCCAAAGAAATTCATTCTATCTTAACCGAAATTGAAGGTCATATCAATTTGAAGATGGGTATTGAAGAATGAACAATTAGAATATACCAAATCTTATCTTAGATTTGCTTAGATCTTTTAGTTATTCAGCTATTTTAAGTTTCAAACAAATATTTTAGATATTTTAGAGATTTTCGGTTAGGAATTTGCATCAGCCGAAATCTTTCTTTAGTTTAGTCATTTTTCTTTAATGGTGGGCTATTTATATCTCACTTATACCCTTTATGAAAGTTAGTTTTTGATTAAATAAATTTCTTTTAGTCGATGTTATGGTTTTGCTTTCTCTTGGATTAATTTGACCTTTGCAATTGTGAGTATTGGAAGTTTGAATTTTTGTGAATATTACTTGAATTTTATCAATTTAGTACAATCTTCTCACCAATTTCTTTGGTGAATTTCTTCTGTAAAATTATACAAAACTCTCAATTTTTCTTATTAGAGTGAATTGATTTTCTTAAAAAGATTTCTAGGTAAAATAAAAAAGTTGTAACTTTAGGCCATCCTTTTTCAACTAACTTGTCACGTGCTAGTTTCATTGCACGTTATTTGGTATCAGAGCGTTTTAGAGCTATCCATAGCGTATCAGTCTCATTCATTTTTTATAATCCAGCTTTTCATTTAATAGCAAAAATTATTTATTGTTTATCTTGTTATTAATCCTATATTTCAATGTTTTTTCTCTTTTGTTAATTAAAAAAGAAAAAAAAAAGATCGAGATGTTGGAGTCCTTTCACCTCCCAAAAAATGGATTAGTCTGTTCAACTATCAAGATAACAGCAATAGTTTATTTTAGGGTCTTGGATTTTGGTTGATTTCAGTTACATCATCATTGATCATTTGATTTTGTTTCACGATTTGATAATGTTTTTATACTATGGTCCCAATGTAACATGTTGAGTCATAAAATTTGATCATTTATTTGATATTTCTAATATTAGAAAATTGGAAGGAGTTAGGTCCAGGTAGACTAACTAGTCACGAAAGGTATTTGAACGTGATAGTTATGAACACAAGGAAGAGAAGAAGAAGTAAGGAAGGTAAGGAAGAGAAGAGAAGAGGAAGAGTGAAAACAACGAACAAGAGATAGATTCACAAGAGTGAGTTTTGCTTGTGGGTTTTCTACGTGCAGAGCACCACTTAAAACTTGTACATTTATAGGCAAAGTAATATGAGTAGCAGGTGCACCTGGATGGGCCCCATCGTCCTACTTGATTCTTACTGCCAAAGACTAAAGAAGACAGGGCGAATATATTCGCCTGTCAAAGCAAAAGCGACGAATAAAACGAAAGCAAAAGCAAGCTAAGCATTACAAGCGACAGAGCAAATATATTCACCTGTTAAAGCTAAAGCAAAAGCAAACTAATAATAGAGCTTAAGGTTCATGCGCGTCTGTGGGAGCGTTAGATTGGGCCAGAAGGTTTAGAAGCCTGCTCCATGAAGGAATGGATAATGAGGCCGACGTCCCTTTCTTCCTGTTGAATGCCTAGTCGGACGAGCCCATACCAATTATCCTTTGTGGAATTGATTTGAAAGTAGACGGTGCGGAGTGCGAGGATGGACTCGAGTTCTTGTAAGGCATGGATGGCCTTTTGGAATGCCAATTCTCTGAGGCGGGCCATTCGGCGTTGGATCCCGAGGTCTTCGTCAAGAGGCATTGGGCCGATTGAGTAGTCAAGCAGGTCGCGATATTCTTGAGAGAGAGAATCTTGCTCATGAGGTCGTTGACTTCCACTTGCCATGTGGGGTTTTGGTCTGCTTCGGTGAGCGTTGTTGCAATTGCATCCACCTCAGGAAAAGGATCTGTTGTCTGAACAAGAAAACAGATTAGTCTAGATAAAGAATCGGATAAAACATTATCGGACCCTTTAATATGTTCAAAAGAAATTTGAATCCCCGTGCCAGTAATAAAATCTGTGAAACTAAGTCAACGAACACGTGATGGTTTGTTTTGGCTAGACTTATTGTAAAAACTAATTATAGCTTGATAATCAGTTCGGAGGATGATTTCTCGCTTATCCAGATAAAATATTTTGAGAGCAGTTAGCGTTTCCATGCACGCATAGATTTCAGCATCAATGGTTGACTTTATTTGGGCGAACTTGCCACTAGCACATGCACAAATTCGCTCAGTATTTTTAGGATCACATTTACGTGATTTCCATTTGCATATTCCTCCTCAGCCTTCCATACAGCCATCTGTTTCAAGAATAATATAAGCATCTGGGGTGGTAATTCTAGGTCAGGCAATTGTTGCACAATAGCCTTTATCTGTCGGATAAGGCGAATGTCAGACTCCTTAAGCCGTTTATCTCCATTGGGGCTTGTCTTGGAGTATAGAGGGCGGAGTAGAATACCTAATCTCAGAATATAAGGTCGGGCATAATTAAGGATGCCTAACCATGAGCGTAAACCTTTCTTCTCTTTTAATGCGCCAAGATCAAAATCAAGGATTTTTTTGATTATGTGAGGCTGTAACTTTATTTTGCGATTGCCTAGAGTAGTGCCTAGGAAATCGATTTCAGGCACTGCGATCTTCATCTTGGTAGGAGATATAACGAGACCATGAGTTTTAACTCGGTTTATGAATTCCAGAAGATGTTGTGTATGTTCCTCCTCCGTTTGAGAAAATACTAATATGTCGTCTATGTAAACGGCAATAAACTTTTCTGTTCCTACAAAACAACTGTCCATCTTACGCTGGAAAATAGCAGGAGCATTTTTCAAATCGAATGGCATTACCAGCCATTCATAAAGCCCATTAGGCACGATAAAAGCAGTCCATAGAATGCTATCTGTACTCATGGCAACTTGATGAAAACCACTTTTGAGGTCGAATTTGGAGTAAATACGACTGTTGCCTACTCGAGCAAGGAGGCTGTTGATACTGGGTAAAGAGTATTGATCTTTATGGGTGTTGTCATTTAAAGTACGGTAGTTAAATACCATCCTCTCCTTGCCTTTGATTTCTTTGCCTGTTTGTGGGTCAATTGAGGTTCTAGAGTTGACTAGAAGTGCCATAGTGCGATGTTTACTCGAACTAGGTCGTATGACCTTGAGGTCAAGTAGAGCTTGTACATGACGTTGAAAGGAGTTAGCCATGGTAGGTGTCACATGTTTCAATGGTTTATCCTGAATAACTATATCAGGGTTAATAATATCGATATGACATTGCACCTTATTCTTTGACTAATGGGCAACAGGATCTTCACCAATATAACCTTGAACCTGTAAGTCACTGATGATAGCGGAAAACTTAGTAGAGAAACTCAAGGGTTGAGAAAATAAGGATACTTCCACCTGGTTCTCAAGGCTATCAAGATTGTCAAAAATTGGTAGATCATCGAGAATTTGACTGACTGAAGCTTTTTCCACTTCCTGGTTGGTTTTAATGGTGGTCACATTCTTGTAGAAAGTAATTACTGGACCTTCAATACGCAAACCTCCCTGCATGGACTTGATAAAATTGCAACCAAGAAGCATTTGTATCCCATCGGACAGAATAGTCATAGGAAAGCAATATGTAAAGGGAATTCAGAAGGAATTTTCTTCAATGATCATAGTACCTCCTTTCAGTTTTTGTGTGGCTTCTTGGGTGGAATTTATACCATCAAATCTGACGGCATAAGGACTTTGTTCCATAGCTTCAAGGGGGAACATAATTATTGTCGAGGCAGCATATAGTTGCGCCAGTGTCGAGGATAGCACTTAAGGAAAAAATGGGAACTCCAAGGATTTTGAATGTAATATTCATGTTGTACAGACAATTAGTCACAGTTCTTGTAGCTATACTACTTCGGCAGGAGTGGTCAACAAGGACCTGAGCAGCCTCGTCTGTTAGCTCGGGAGTCTGAACTGGTTCAGAATCATAGAGAGGTTTTAATTCTTCAAACGCCTTTGATAATGTAGTTTCTAACCCACGGTTTAGGCGTTGATTTTCATTTGTGAGGTAAATGATATACCCAAGGAGTTCTTGTATTAAGCCATCGGAAGTCTGATAGGCTTTAAATTCTCTGGGCTCTGCTGTACATGCTGTATGAAAGTAATATTGTGAACATAAAGGACAAGATGTAACCTGGCATTTGAAACAATGAATGTGCATCTGTTGTTTTGTTTCCAATTGGCATGTAGTGCACTTGATTAGATCTCTTGTGAGATCTGCATGTTGTATCCATTGATGTTCACAGTCTTCTTTAGAGCCGAGATCAACCTATCTACGCCAACTGTAGGGGGATCCTAATACTAGGGCTTTCTCAAATGGTAACTCGTTACAAAATAGTGTGGAGGCTCGATGCGTGTCTTCTCCTACACTGAAGCTGCATATGGCATCACTTATTTCTTCATTCACGTCTAAGGATACCAAATCCCAATCATCAGGTAAGTCAATGTTCTCCAGGATAGCGGCTCGATGAATATCACCCTTCTTATTGCCACAATCTCGGGCAAAATGGCCTGGTTCTCCGCAAATAAAGCATTTGCACTTTCACACGCGATCTTGCTATTTCTTTTTAGAAACCCGTATATGGGAATCATGAGGCTATACGTTTTTTATTTGCGTAGGCCTAGCCACTTCTAGTTATTTTCATAGTATCCAGGGATAGGGATTCCCTGGCAGAAATCTAGATCTTTTAAGCTCCGTTGGACAGCAGCTTGTTTGCATAATTCGGTGAGGTATTGATAAGCGAAGTGTATCCGAGGGAGAACACCAATAGTGACGCCCGGGAATTTAGCAATGAAGGCTTGTTCGATTGCCTATCCTACCAAAGGAGGCATTTTCTTGGTGAACTTATCTGATAATTCTGACGAAATATACATTCATCCAGATTTGGCGACAAGAATTTTGAAATCATTCATACATGCCAAAAGGTTTTTGACAGAAAGGCAGGTAAGTCGTTCTAGATCTCTATAAGCCCTATTCTGCTCTTCAGTGGATCCTTGTGTAGGATCCTCTAGTAGGAAAACTCTGCGTATTTGGGAGAGTATATTTTGAGTGTCTTCGGCTATATTAACTAAAGAGATGTAGTCAGCAGGATAGGTCATACGCCATTGGATGAAGGTCTTCTTTTCTATTTCGCCCAGCAAGTTCACAATATAGTTGACTTTGCTCTGGTTGTCAACCCAGATTTTATCGTTTACCAGATTTAACATAATTGTCTCCCACCTTGTTATAGTGTCATTATATAGTCCTATATCTGTTGGTAGAACAAGAAGAGCACCTGTATTTTGCTGAGCAGGTGGTAACTCTCATTGATCGCTATAGTATTTACCGAAATCTTTGACTCGACCTTTAATTTTTTCAAGTGTCAGGGAGAATTGGCCAGGAGGTTGAGAACTTGTTGCTGGAGCGTAGGATGGTTGTCCCATTATTGAATCTGTAGGTGGTTTATAGGCTGATGTAATAGAAGATGAGGCAGCAACCCCTAATTCAAGTTTGACTAATTCATCTTGTAATACCTTGATTGATTGAGGATACTCGAGTATTGGTACTGCTGAAGCCACAAAGGCAAAATGTGTAGTGTCGGGTGTTTCCCAATCAAGAGTATAGTCCTCCCAATCATAATAATCTGGGCAATCTTTCGGATCAGGGTAAGGGTTATATAACTCCTCCGAGGAACTAGAACTTGAACTAGTAGTTTCTTCAGCTTGTGGGATAGGGCCAAATTCCGTTGGATCATCTTCCGCTGGATCGTCTTCCCAGTGATTCAAACTGACAAAGGGGTCCACAGGGATATGTTCCTCAATAGGTTTTTCAATATTAGGGATTATGCCTGTGGTATCATCATCATCCCAATGATTCCATTCCCCACTAATTTTCATACCAAAGGGGTTGATGAATTCAGTCACATAGGAAGGAGCTGATCACAGGATTCCAAGGGGGAGAGGGGGAAGTAGGGGCTTCATAAGAATCAAACTGATCAAGGCAGTCGTCATTAGCTGCGTCATAAGCATCAAGATCACAGGGGTTATATAAAATAAGGACGCCTGCAAATTCATGTCGTAAAACGGTATCATCTATAGCCGTTTCAAGGTCAACTTGAGTAATTTGAGCAGATGGCCATGTTGCGTCAAGATAGTCATGGGAACGAAGGGAGATAGTGCCACAGGAGCGGGTTCGTGTATGCAACTGTGCAGGGGTAGTGAGAGGACGCTGAATAGAGGGACGTAGATTCCACAACAGTCCCTGCGAAGATATAGCGGTATATGCAACTCCGGGAAGAGCTTGTAAGCCTCGACTGGATAAATAGTCAATTACATGAGAAATATTTAACTGAAAATTGGCATACCCAGTGTTGGTGAGTTGGCCAATTAGGCAGCGCGTGAGTAATAGATTGCTTTTGCCTCCAATCCAGGCGTCATAATCGTGAGTTTGAATAGCAATTTGGAAATAATTCGCAAAATCTTGTACACTCATAAAAAGGTTAGGCACCAAATAGACCAACTGTGTATCTTGGGTTAGGTCCATCTCCATAGTGCTAAGAATGGAACGATCATCAGACCAACGAGTATCTCTGAGGACTATTAAACACCAGACTCCTGTAGCTCGGCGATGTAAGATTTGAACTCGGATCATTACCAGACCAAGGCGTATGTGTTCCAATCGTGCCTGAATTAAACGATCATGGCTTTCTGTATTTATGAAAGGTAGGTCCAGTTGCTCGTTGTTACGAACGATACGAATTCGTCTTTCCGAATAATGCTGATAAATTCGGTGGACTGGATCACTGTGTTGGGATCCGTAAAGAATCTCAACGGGTACCAAATTGGCACGTTGTTGTTGAGATAAAACAACCTGCTGCTGAGGATCCAAGAGTGACTCTAGAGTTTGGGAGGAGCGATTTCGCCGTAGAAATCGGGAGGCCTCATGTCTTAGTCGCTGAAGACGCCGATACCTGTGTATCTGATCATCGTAAACAGAATTACCTGTTTCCGTCTGCGTTTCAGAGGGAGCTCTCATTTTTGAGCTTTGGCCTTTTCGTCTTCAAAGATCTGTTGGGGATTTCTAAAACAGTACAACTTTTGATTGGCAGTAGTCTTCTTTGTTGGATTTATGGAAAATCCCAACTGTAAGGATGATAACTGTGATGTTAGTTGATGTAGTTGCTAACTAAAATCGTTATCAACGAGAGGCTCCTTTGCTTTTATAAAGCGTAATAATTGTTCTGTATCAGCTTTGATTGAACACAGCAGCTGGATTTGTGCGTTATTTTGCTTGATAATAGTTGCTAAATTCTAAGCAACTGATTTGGAATGGAGGTCGCTTGGTTTGTGAAAACCAATAGCTGGTTCTTCTATTTCAGTGACGGAAGATAAAGCTGTTTGGTAAGGTATGGATTTTTCGGTATCTTTCCAGGACATTAAAGGATATTTGTTGAGAAAAACATAGGATATTTAAAATAATCTAGGAGAGTGTATATGGAAATACCACAGAAGATTACTTCATTCTGTAAATCAACTTAACTATGCTGTCAATAATTAACCACCTCACCTGACTTCTTCCCCTCTCTCAGGTAATTTTTGCAGTCTTTTGGTGATTGATTAAATAAACACAATTAGCTGGATAAACAAGGGACAAATTATATGAAAGCCCAGTGGTATAATCAGGAATGGCAAAAAACAAAGAGTAATGTAATTGAATTGGGTGTGACAGAAATTTCACTCAATCAAGCTCAGCGACCCAATGGAAGGAGTTGCCTTAGGACTTCCTCTTTATTAGCAATTAAACCTCTTCCCCCTTGTAAAGTGTGTGGCTCACACTTCCTCTTTTCTGACTCTTACCTGCTCTCCAGTCCTACCTGAGAAATAAAATAGACGCAGAGACTTAAACCCCATTTCATTCACATTGCATCACACACACACTCTCTGTCTCTTTCTCTCAATTGAAATGACGTCTTACCTCTTCCGTATATTCTTCCTCAGCCTTCTCCGGCTCTCATTATTTACTCTCCTCTGTGATGATAACGTCGGAGAAGTTGAAGCCCTCACTTTCTCATCTGACATTGCATCTCTGAAAGCCTTTAAAGCCGCCGTTAAACCCGATTCCATCCAACCTTGGTCGTGCTTGGCCTCCTGGAACTTCTCTACCGACCCATGTCTCCTCCCTCGCCGCACATTCTTCGTCTGCGGAATCCTCTGCAACGGCGAGTCCACCAGGGTCACCCAACTCACCCTCGATCCCGCTGGTTATTCCGGTACCCTTTCTCCACTCGTTTCTCAACTCACTGAGCTGACTGTTCTCGACCTCTCTGATAATTACTTCTCCGGTTCGATTCCCTCTTCTATTTCTTCTCTCTCTAACCTCCAGATCCTGACTGTACGATCCAATGCGTTTTCTGGCTCTGTTCCTCCCGCAATTACTAACCTCAAGAATCTCGATTCCTTGGACCTTTCTCACAATTCCCTCACTGGGAATCTCCCTTCTTCTCTGAACTCTCTCTATAGTTTGAGACGTGTCGATCTGAGCTACAATGGAGTTGGCGGGGCTCTCCCAAAACTCCCGCCGAACTTGGTGGAGGTCGCTATGAAGAGCAACTCTCTCTCTGGGGCTCTCTCTGAATCGTCTTTCAGTGGGTTAACTCAGCTGGAGGTGGTCGAACTGAGCGAAAACTCGCTCACCGGAACTTTAGAGTCCTGGTTTTTCCTCCTCCCTTCGCTTCAACAGGTCGATCTGTCCAATAACAGTTTGACACGTGTCGAGATTTCAAGGCCTTCATCTAATTTCAGCAGCGACCTAGTGGCCGTCGATTTAGGGTTCAACAAAATCGAAGGCTACGCCCCCGCGAATTTTGCGGCCTATCCCCTCTTGTCGTCTCTCTCGCTACGCTACAATCGACTGCGTGGCGCGATTCCATTGGAGTACAGCCTGAAAAAATCGCTCAGAAGATTGTACCTGGACGGAAACTTCTTATCAGGAAAGCCTCCGCCGGAGTTTTTCGCCGAAGAATCGTTTGTCTCCGGCAGTTTGGGATATAACTGTCTCGATGGATGTCCACCGTCATCGGCACTGTGTACTCCGTCGCAGAAGCCGAATGCCATTTGCAAGGAAGGCAACGGCGGTGGAAACCCCAGGTTTTGAGTTTGACAATCGTCTGACATAAGTAATATTTGTTTTTTGTTATTTTTATCTCTTTTTCTTTAATTTTAATAATAAAGAAAGTGAATTTTCCCACCATTCTATGTTTGTGTAATCAGTCAATAATGCAAGTTGGATGCAGACAGAAATTGTATAATTAAAACATGATAAAATGATATTTTTTCCACTCATAACACATCTCTTATATTTTTATTGTTGAATTTAGAAAAAATGATAAATTAACCATTTTTGTTTGTTATCAATGTTAAGTTATCCACTATTTTTTTTTTAACAAATTAACCATTGACGTATGAAAAAATAACAAAGCGAACGTTATTGTCACGGTTGTCATTAACATTTTGATGTGGAGCCCCGACAATTTGTATACAAACTGTCGAGGGTCCGTGGTTTTCTAAGAAAAGAAGGTCAAATTTGGTTTGAACTGCAGTGGTGTCTCAAGACATCACCGCGATGTCATACCAAACTGCAGCGGTCTCTTAAGACACCACTGCGGTTAATCCAGGACCTGCTACGGTGTTTCAAGAGATCACGGCAGTTTGGTATCACACCGAGACAATCTCTTAAGACAACACGGCGGATCGGTATCATACTGCGGCGGTCTCTTGAGACACCGAGGCGGCGTTATCATTAATCGGCAATGGTTTCTAGTTTATGGAAGCATAACTATAATTGAAGTTCTCTCCGAGATTTATGACTTGTCACCAGTTTTATCCTGTGACCCACATGTCTCGAACCCAAAATCAAGTGTTTAAGACCTCAAATTTGTGATCAGAGATTTTAGACGTGACAAACTGACGCGGTTCGTCATGATAACGTGACATTTTGTTGTGAAATCGATGCATTTTCACACTGCGACGGTTTCATTCATATCGAGGCAGTTCATCATCAAAGCATTAACGGTAAATATGACAGTGATGTTAGTGGCGTCAATTTTCTATAATTTAATGATTAATTTGTTAAGAATAAAAAGATGATGGTTTGTTTGTCACTAATAGTAAAGGAGGAGTATCAATTTATCATTTTCCCTTGAATAATTTAACTATAAATATCATATAATAATATTTTTATTAGAATTTTCTAGAACAACTATAATACTTAACTTGGTTAAAGATAATTTAGTTATTTTAAACTAAATTAGTTTTTTATTAATTTAATTTAATTAAATAATTTGACTGACATTAATAGATAACATGGTAAATAAAAATATAATATGGAAATACTATTTCAAAACAAAATTGAAATTAAGAAAAATAACAACACAACTATAATGATTTACTGGTACTGATAAAACAATTATTATTTTTTTTTACTAATAATTTAATCACTGAACTATAAAAAAATGTTGCGACAACCATTGCTATTAGATTTACCGTTAATGACAACGAATCGCAGCAGCTTGACAACGAACCGCGGCGACTTGACGACAAAATGCGACGGCTTGATGACAAACCGCAGAGGCTTGATGACGATGAACAAAGACGTCCAAGGCAACAGCAATGGGCCACATCCGTCAAAATTCGTTGGCCAAGGACTGTCGAACAGAGACGTCCAAGGCAGCAACAATGGGAGACGTCCGTCAAAATTCGTCAGCCAAGAACCTTCATACAATAATTCAACAGACTAACGAAGAACATCAATTATCGAGGGATGTCTGTCGTGCCCGTTGGAATGATGGTTCATGGCCATTGGATTGCGAATGGACATCCCTCGATCTGAATGGACAGCTAAGATGGACTTTGTCATTTTCCAAATGGCGATGACGGACGTCTCATAATGGACGTCCCTCAACTTAAGACTACGTTATTCAGGTTTAAACGGACATTCGTCTTTTGCTGAAGGACGTCTGTTGTATGTTAGCCGGACTTCTCTGAACATTAAATCTGCCTATAATCGCGAAGGATGCCCCTCGAATAAAACAAACATCCCTATAATTCATTTAACTTAGTTTGCTGAAGATTTTGTATTTGGCGGTACTCGATGGAGCATATAGTCAATTCTTATATGGGCAGACCGACGCACGATGATCAGCGGCAGATCATCCTCAGATCGCCACAGTCTTTCACAGACCGCAATGGTGTTGCGAGTACGTTGTTCTGCCCATAACGACGTAGTTATAGGGATGAGCATTCCGCAACAGAATTGTGATACTGGACAATGACGACGGCGATAAAAACTGCTTTCAACGATGAGAAGATGATCGGAAAACTAAAAACGTAAAAATTGTGGATCGAACTAAGCCAGAGCTTCCCGACATCATCTTCTCGGTTACCGTCAATGTCCATGGACGAAATCAAAATGAGAATAAAAAATTCATCAATATTGTCACTAGAAAACGTAATTGCGAAGATGACTGCAAAGATAATGTTGTTGAGAAATGTAATTGCGAGGTTGTTGACTAATATTGATGGTAAACGTTACAGTGATGATTGTTGTAATATTTTTTTATAGTTTAGTGATAAAGTTGTTAAAAAAAAATGACGATGATTAGTTATTTTTTTTTGAAATTAAGAAGAATCTAATTAGAAATAAAATTATAATTATGGGCTCACTGGTAACTACAAAAATTAAAAAGTTATTTTATTCTTAGTTTTATTATTCATGCCTATTGAAGTTTGTCTATAATTGTTAGCAAATTTAATTGTTTGAACTTCCCACACTATTTGGGTCAAACCCAAACGAGAAAACCACGTGTCTGTTTATCACTCAACTTGATTTAATGACTGATTGTAACACCTGAACAATCTTTAAATGGACATGACTATTATTAATTCATGAATTGATGCTAACTCTTTTCAAATCTAGAATTTAGATTTTGTGTATGATGCTCTTTGCAAACACAGCCTTTTAGCTTTAAACTTTAATTACAATGTAAATGGGTAAATATAAAGAGTTAATTTGATTTTATAAAAAAATCAAATCTTAAAAATAATTTTACGAATAAATAAATTTTTGAACTATTAAAAATTTTTGCTAACTATCTTACAGTTATATTTTTTATTCAAATTCATCAACTATAATGCCTCCGTTTCATTGACACTAAGAACTGTCTAACAGAGATGAAGAACGTCAATTATGAAAGCTGAGGGACGTCCCTCCTGTCTGTTGGAAGATGGACGGTTGTTGGAATTATTATTGGGCGATAGTGGACGATTTTCATTGGTTGTTGATCGAGGAAGGACGTCCCCTGCTCGAAATTGACAACCATTATTGAATCTGTCATTTTTAAGGGCAATGGCAGATGAACATCCATGGCCGTTAGATCGAAGGAGAGACGCCCCTTATAGGGATTGACAACTATGATTGAATCTGCCATTTTCCAAAGGTGATAGCGGACAATGGTTTTGCCCGTTGGATCGAGGGAGGGACGTCCCTTATAGGGATTGACGGTCAGGATTGAAGGATGTTGAAGGCACACGCGTTTTTAAAAAGCATGAATTCCCTCATTTAAAACAGACGTCCCTCCTCCTCAATGGACAGCCCTCGACATATTTCGGACGTCTCTCGTTCATAACAGATGTCCCTCGCCCCAAGACAACATCGTTTTGCCAATTACAGACGTCACTAGCCTCACAATGGACATCTCTCGTCTTAAGACAGCGTCGTTCAGGCCATAACAGGAGTCCTTTTTAATATGAGGGACATACATATTCGATCGAGGGTCGTTCTCTGAACGCTAAACGACAGCATTTCTCCTATCGACGGACGCAAATTTGCCTCATAATCGTGAATGCATCTCTTGCCTAAGCCATTGCCGAGAGAAATTTCATCTTCTTTCGACCAACTCAAACTTCTGATATCTATCATCACATTTGTTGAAGAGTAAAGTGACGTCCTTCGTCTCCGTTTGACGGTTCTTGGCGCCAAGAAAATGGAGTCATTAACGTCGACGAATTTGCACGAAAAATGTGACTCTGAGGTCGCTGACGAGAATTTATTATAATTCAAGGTATTAGTTGTTAATAAAAAAATTTTTAAAATTTAATTTTTCGTTGATTATAAATTATAAGTTACACGCTGTTAATTTTATTTTGATTAAGATATGTTACTCAAAATGTTAAAACAAAAAGAGAAAGGCGAAAAATTGACACCAATTATTATGTCGAAACACTTATGAAAAAGTGCACGGCAAAAAGAGTAAATTCACAATGAAAAAACAAAATTACAGAGAAATTTATCAATTTCGACCCCTTCTTTATTACCTCAAACTTCTATATTAAATTAATAATTTTATGTTGTTGCTTTGTTTCCTAACAAACTTTTGTAGGGTTTACTAATTTGAATTCTTTTAAATCAGGTGAAGGACGAGCATTATGCATCTTCTTTATATATATATATATATATTAGTAGTAATTATATTTTCATCTTCGTATCGTGAATAATTTCTTTACCCATTATTTTTTTTGTCAAAAATATTTTTTCACATAAATTTTATGTATTCTCAAAATTTCTTCCTTTTTTTATTTGAATAATACGTATATGGAAAAATAACAAAACAACCATCATTGTTTATTGATAGTGACAAAACAATCATCATCCTTTTTTTTGCTAACAACTTAATCGCTGAACTATGAAAAAACATCGCGACAACCATCGTTGTTATGTTTCAAGTTAATGACGATTAACTGCGGTGGATTGATGATGAACCATAGAGGCTTCATGACGACGAACCGCGGAGGCTTGATGACAACGAACGACAGAGGCTTGATGACGACGAACGGAGACATCAAAGGCATCAACAACGGGCGACGTCTGTCAAAATTCGTTGGCTAAGGATTGTCAAAAGGAGACGTCCAAGGCAGCAACAACGGGAGACATCCGTCAAAATTCGTCGGCCAAGAACCTTCGAACAATAATTCAACAGACTGACGAAGGACATCAATTATCGAGGGACGTCCGACGTGCCTGTTGGAAAGATGGTTCATGGTCCTTGGATCGAGAATGGACGTCCCTCGATCGGAATGGACGGCTAGGATGGAGTTTTTTATTTTCCAAATGGCGATGACGGACGTCCCTAGTCTTACAATGGACGTCCATTGACTTAAGACTACGTCGTTTAGGCTGAAAGGGACGCCTGTCTTTGGCCGATGGACGTCCGTTGTATGTTCGCCGGACTCCTCTGAACGTTACATCAATTATCGGGGGATGTCCGTCGTCCCTGTTGGAACGATGGTTCATGGCCATTTGATTGAGTATGGACGTCCCTCGATCGAAATGGACTGCTAGGATGGAGTTTTTCATTTTCAAATGGCGATGACGGATGTTCCTAGTCTCACAACGAACATCCCTCGACTTAAGATTACGTCATTCAGGCTTAAACGGACATTCTTCTTTGGCCGTAGGACGTCTGTTGTATGTTCGTCGAACTTTTCTGAATGTTAAATCTGCCTATAATCACAAAGGATGCCTCTCGAACATAAAACGAACGTCCCTATAATTCATTGAACTTAGTTCACCGAGGATTTTGTATTTTGCAGTACTCGCTGGAGTGTACATTCGATTCTTATATAGGTAGACCGACGCACAATGATCAGCAGCGGATCATCCTTAGACCGCGGCGGTCTTTCTCAGACCTCGACGATCTTTCTCAGACTGCGACGGTCTTTCACAGACCGCGGAGGTGTTGCGAGTAAGTCGTTCTACCCATAACAACGTAGTCACAAGGACGAGAGTTCTGCGGCAGGATTGAGATACTAGACGACGATGACGATGAAAAATGCTTTTGACGATGACAAGATGATTGAAAAATTAAAAATGTGAAAATTGTGGACATTACTATGCCGGAGCTTCCCGACATCATCTTCTTGATTACCGTCAATGTCTGTCGACAAAATCATAATCAGAATCAAAAGTTAACCAATAATGTCACTGGGAAACGTGACTACGAAGATGACTGCAAAGATAATGTTGCCGGGAAACATAACTGCAAGGTCGTCGACGGAAATTGACGATAAACGTAACAGCAATGGTTGCCGCAACGTTTTCTCCGTTGTTAGCAAAAAAATGATGATAATTGATTTGTCATTTTCCCTATCTATTTATATATATATATATAAAACATACTTTCTAGAACATAAAACATTTTTAATTTGTTATTAGAAAACTCTTTTGAATATATTTTCTAAATCATTCGTACATGTAACATTCATTTCCAAATCACTATACATGCTTCATATTCTATTTAATAGATATTTTTTCATAATATTTATATATACTTCAAAATAAGTTTACAAAACTAAAAAGCTCATTACATTAAACTCTTTTTTGTGAGCCACATCCACATGATCAAAATTGTCATAGCTCAATCCACTACATCATCTTTCTAAACAATCAACATGAGTCTCATAGTCAATCTCTGTACTTACCTCACAAAATTCACATATAAGCATAATGCTTAATAAGTAATACTTGAATGTCTACATGATATGTCTTTTCATAAAACATTCATTTTTGTTTATTATTTCATTTCGTTTCTTTTCATGTTACATTTTAACATTGGGGACTTTGTTTACTAAAGCCTCAATCATTAAGGGAAATGCATCCACTAAAGTCTCTATCATTGGAACACAACACCATAGCATCTATCATTGAGAGAAAACACTCACCAAAGCCTCTATCATTGGAGATCACTTTCACCAAAACATCTATCATTGGAGTCGTGCAACCAAAGCCTTAATTACATGCTACGTTGTGTTATTAGTTATTTTCACATAAAAACATATGCATGTAAATCCTTTCGTTCTTTTCTTGCAAAACATGATGCATGTGGGATGTTTACGTGCATATTCATAACATTTATTCTCATATCAAATCACACATAACATATATTAGAGCATTATCTACACTATCATTATCACTACAAATCCTCAACAACATTATCAATTAACCACGTTTAAATTATCACAACAAATCCTCGACCAACAATAGTGTAAACCTCCTAGCATATCTTCAATTCACATTAACATAAACACAATATCATAATTATCCTAACACTTTGTGATATAGGTCAAAAGGGTCAAACACACGACATTACTTACATTAAGGTCTTCACACAATGTACTGCAATTTATGGACATATCTTTTTTAACTTTAATACCTAGAACATGTCAAACTCCACATTAGCATCCATTCATGCACTTATAGCTTAAAACATACATAACCCTTAACATACTCTACCAAACTCTTTAGTTCCAAAGCTCAAACTCGCCCATCATAGTGCATAATAACATCACAATTCATCTTAGATAAAATTCTAATGTATGCATAAGATAAAACACATCAAAATCTCAATCCATCATGCACCAATTCCATTTTACCTTTGCAGTTTTCATCCAATTTCAACAATTCAAAATTTACAAAATACTTAACCAAGTCCATCAATTCCAAATCCTATAATTTTTGTGAGATGTCTAGTACAACATACTAAAATGGTTTTGCATAACTTCATTAAGATGATCGATAACTTCTAAGTACCAAAATTATATAGTTTTTGTCCTATTTCATATCGTTAATTGTTTTCTACCATAAATTTAACCAAACTTCTTAAAATTTCTTTAAACCATAAAGAGAACTCAAATTACCTTCTATTAGTAGAGAGAAACCGCAACCCTTGGTGAACTTCCTCTCTTCTTCCCTATGGTTACACAGTAGAAACTTTACCTCAACAAAAGGATAACTCCTTATATAACATACGAACTCCAAGCATGATGTGTCACCCTATCAGCATTTAGATGCTGAGTCATCACATTTCTTCCCTCTTAAATTGTGACATGTAATCTCATTTCAAGTGACCTTTCGTAGTTTCAGTCGACTGCTTACAAGCTCCGATTGACCGCTCCTTTGTATTTCAAAGGAAATCTTATACTAGACATTCGCAGATGCCCAACATTCTACGAAAGTCTTTTACACACTCGTTGATGATGACCACATCATTTTGTCCCGTCAACCGCATATCCTGTAACAACTAGATTTTCCATACGACAATTTATAATTTAATAGGTTAATTGGGAAATTTTAATGAAGAAAAATTAAAATAGTAGAATCACTAGAATTATGGAAATTAGGAAATAATTTAAGAGGGAATTTTATTTTATAGATAATAAAATAAAATAGAAATTATTAAGAATTAGTAAAGAATAAGTAAATAGAAAACTAAATATATTACGATTATTAAAGAAATAATGGTAATCTACGGTTAAGGAAGAAAGTTGAAGTGTTGTGTTAGTATTTATGCAAGAGACTTAGGAAAATAAATATTGGAGTGATTAGATGTAATGGGAGCCGTTGGATGAGTGTTTGGGATGGTTGTGATAGATCAAGATTGGAGAAAGATTCGTCATAGTAGTATTTCACGCAGATGAATGTTGAGTCGTAGGATCAGTTTAGCGGATTAAGTGTGAGTCGTTGGATTAAGGGAATTGATGCTCCCGCGGAAGTCAATGATTCCTTTTGGAAGTGTTTTTAGCAGTTGGATTTAAAAAAGGAATAGCGTGCATTGTGTTGGGCATTGGATGATTTGGGCGGAGGGAGGATTTTAAGTGGAACAGCGTCATTTGAGTTGGTAGTGTCTTGGTCAGCTACGTCTTAGCGAAAGCGTTCATTTTTGCGGATGGGTTGGTGTCCGCAAATAAGACTTTAGACAGATGTGAAACTTTGTCATTTGGTTTAATAAGTTAGTTTTACCGATAGATTAGAAACACGTGATTGACGCTGAGTCTTTGGATTGGGGTTCCCATGGAAGACAACGTTTCTGTGGCAGTGTAGCGAAGCAATTGCGAATATGAATTTCTAGCTGATGTGGCGGTTGGCCATTGGACGAACAGCTTATGCGGACGTTTCTTGCAGCTAGCTTTATGTCCGCTAGAGTTTGGATAGGTTTTTAAACAGATTTGTTTCTAGATTTCATGCGAGCTACAAGTTGTTCATTGGATAGTTTAGGAAACGATGGAATAAGGATACGATTTTCATGAGATTTACTCCCACATAGCTCTTTGATTATGGATCTTTAAATAGAAATGTTAGGATGAGAACTTTGGTTAACCTAGAAGCCGCTAGACAAGAGAGTTTCTCTCACTCTCGGGTAGAATTTCTCTGGAACTCGTAAGGTAGATTCTCCACAGTTTGCTTTGAAGTTACAATTATTGTAGGTGATATTTAAGGTTGTTCTTTAATAACCAGTTCTTTGATTATTTAAAAGGAAGAAACAACATAGGATGAGTTTGGAATAGGCAACATTTGGGATGGTTTTGGATTAGGCAAACATTCACTAAGATATTCGATAAGTAATGTTTTGCTTGTGCTTGGCCTTTGACCTACATCACAAAGACGTTAGGGTATATTGCTTATTGCTTTTACTGTTGTTCTCGAGGATATGATGATATGCTCACTGTGTTTATGTTATGCTAGTTAAACTGAGGATGAGTGTTCTATTGAGGGTGATGAAAGATGTTAAGTTTGTTTTCAACTACTGTTAATGTTAAGGATTTGATGATTTGTCTACATGTTTTCTTTAGGGACTGTTAGTGTACTGTTGATGCACTGTTTATGTTTACCGAATGATGAAGTTTGAGGATTTTGTTGTAGTTGTTAGCTGAGCTTGTTTTATTATGATAAGCATGTTGAGGATATGTTATAGTTTCTAGATGGTTCTGTTGATGATGATAAATGCACTCGAGGATCTATTGTTGATGTTTGTTGATAATATATGATGTTCTACTTGTAAGTCTAGAGGATATGCTCATTGTGATGTTTATGTTATTATTCATAATGCCTATGGACTGTTAATCGAAGATATATTATGTGATGCTTGTAGATTTATGTAAGAGATGTTGAACTAGTTATTATGTTATGAACATGTTGACTGATATCATGTTACTTGAGGATGTGCTTTGACAGTCATCATATATCATGTGCATCCCATGCATCATGTTTTTTAAGAAAGTAACTAATGCGAACCTAGGGTATACGAACCCTAGACCCAACAACTTTTGCGGAATTAGACGGATCGTCTCACGATTTCAAGATCAAAAAGGTCGAACTACGACCCTAGCCAAACCTGTTGACTAGAACCAGAGTATTCTGAAGAGGAGCTTGATCCTAACTAAACCTGTCGGCTAGAACCAAAGCTATCAAAAGTACGATCTTTCAAGAATCCACTTGAAGAGATCAAGTTCTTCGCAAAGAACTCAAGAGAAGGAATCCTCCCACAAAAGCAAAAGCTCTCAATTTAATTTGTCAAAAGGTTTCAACAATTGTTCCCTAAACTACTTTTACAAGCTAAACATAAAGTAGATCTAATCCTAAGATAAACTAGGATAAAATAAATTCAAATATAATTTTAAAAAAATAACTTAAAATAAGATAAGATCTAACTAATTAATAGCATGCACACAGCATGTGCTCAGTAACTAATTAATGGCATGTGCAGGGCATGTGCTCGGCATGTGCTTGACATGTGCTTGAAAATGTCTTCCCAGCCCATTTATGTTCTTGGGCCTGTATTTCCTCTATTACGTCATCTCCAGTACTTAATAAGTTTATTGTTCTTGGTTCATGGATCACAAACTCTTTCTCTTGTATTTCCGCCACTAAAAGTTGAAGTTTTTCATTCATCTTCTTTGTTCTTGCTCTAGTCGTTGGGCCTCCTATGTCTCTTAACGGATCTTGGTCTTTGTGTGCTACTTGGATCACATCATTCTCCCTTTCTTCGAGAAGATTCGTCCTCGAATCGCCTGCATCATAAAAGGACCAGTCACTAACATTAAAAGAAGCACTCACATTACCATATTTGCTTGGTAAATCAATTTTGTAAGCATTGTCATTGATGCGCTCCAAAACTTGAAAAGGACCTTCGCCTCGTGGTTGTAGTTTATTGCTCCTTCCGTTTGTAAATCTTTCCTTTCGTAGGTGAAGCCAAACCCAATCCCCGGGTTCAAAGACCACTGATTTACGACCCTTGTTGGCTTGTTGGGCATAATGCTTGTTCTTATTCTCAATGTTTTCTTTTACTTTTGCATGTAAGTCCCTAATAAATTCAGCTTTCCTTTCACCTTGCAAATTAGTAAACTCATTAGATGGTAATGGTAAAATATCAAGCGGAGTAAGCAGATTAAAACCATAAACAATTTCAAAAGGTGAATAAGAAGTAGAAGAATGAACAACACGGTTATAAGCAAATTCTACATGTAGTAAACACTTTTCCCATTGTTTCAAATTTTTAGATATGATTGCTCTCAACAATGTAGAAAGACTCTGATTAACAACTTCGGTTTGTCCATCCGTTTGACGATGTGCCACAGTGGAAAACAATAATTTAGTTCCAAGTTTATTCCATAGGGTTCTCCAAAAATGACTTAAAAACTTAACATCCCTATCACTTAGGGGAATTACATGGTTAAATTGATGGGTTGCTATGGAATTTGGACATTCTTTTAAATGTTGTTGTAATATTTGTTTTAGTCT
>CM039480.1:18286911-18305371 GCA_022433065.1 Begonia loranthoides | reverse complement strand
TACCCTAAGAGATAGAGTAATATCCCAAGAGGGGGAGTGAAAGAGTAGGAGAGAGATAGAAGAGAGTGAGAGAGTAATATTACTCTCTTATCGGGGTATTACTCTGTCTCTCTCTCTCTTTCTCTCTCTCTCCCTCTCTCGGGTTATTACTTTCTGTAACACCCTGACTTTTTCAATAGGATAATTATTTGGGTACTACCAAGGACGTTCTAGTGCGTTATGTCTAGCCGTATTACCATTACATTTTCCCCTGTGTACGTGATGTAATTAATGGACGGGGTAGTTGGGACATTACATTGCGTATTGATACGAGTTATTTTATGACACGTATTTAAGGAAAAGTGTTATGGGGTAGGAGCTAAGTGAGAAAATATGAGGAAATGCTGTCCAGGGCATTTTCGGACGCCTGGGACGAGTTGTCTCGTCCGCAAACGCATTGCACACAAGAGGAATGGGTTGGGACAACTTAGGACTTGATTCTGCATCCTAACTTCACTGTGTCGCAGACTTTCGGACGAGTGCGGACATAGAATAGTCGTGTCCGATTTGAATCTGTCCAAATCCTAGACAGGTTTGGATGACTGCAGACGACTGCGGACGTGGAGTAGCCTTGTTCATTTTGCCTGTGTCCGATTTATGGACACCTTCGGACGCCTAGGGATGCCATGTGTCGAAGCCATTTCGCATTCGAACCTCGTCTGCTGAAAATTCGAACTCCTATGCCTACGAGTTGTCCCCTCCCCCTCCAGGTAAAGCATCTCTCTCCATTTCACTTGGCATTTTCCTCTTACTGGGTGAACTCTCCCTCCCTTGCGTGATTTCTCTCCTTCCAGCAAGTGAGAGTTTTTGTTTGAGGAAATTGTCTGCGTGTGTGAGGTTAGCTAGTGGTGTGTTAAGTGTGTGAACGTGAGTAAGGGAGATGGGTTGTGAGAGAGTTGTTGTGTGTAACCATTGTGAGTTGAGTGTTAAACCGTGAGTGAGCTGCTGTGAAGCTCCAGCTGCTGTGAGGAACCGTGGAGTGAAGTTGTTGTCCCTGTTGTGTTCATCGATAGTGGTAAGAAATTAGGGGTGTCTTGGCCTATGGAGGCCCTGCACCACATGTAGGTGTATGTGAGTTGTGTAGAATTGTTGATGCTTTGTGTAGATTCCTTTATTATTAGTTGTTTCCTTTAACTGGATTTGGTTTCCTTTGATGATAGTGTAGCTTTCCTTGATTGTTTATATGTTTCTCTTACTGCAAATGTTTTACTTGATTGTTGTGATGGTTTAATGTTCGAATGTAAAGAGTGTAATGTTCGAATGTAAAGAGTGTAGAGTGTTGGATGCTAAAGGGTGATAAATGGTTAACGCGTGAAATGAGGAATGCTTACTGTCTCTTTACGTGCTTAGTTAAATATCTCTATTGTTATTCCTCATGCTTTTATTTCCTCATGCTTATATTACTCTGATGCACCGTTTATTCTGCACGTTAATATCTTGTTAAGCATGTTTGACTTGTAAGCATGCAAATCTTTAATCCTACTAGAACATGTAATTTACATAGAACACCTAGTTACTAATTAACTAGGGAAATTAACTAGAGCATGTAAATTATAAATTAAAGTAATTAAGTAAACTTGACATGTTGAATCAACTAATTGATTAACTAGTCGTAAAATAACCAATCAAGCATATTAATAATTAGACTAGCATGTTAATTAATTTGTTGAACATGTTATTTGTTAGTTAACTTGATTATCTCCAGATGCATGTCAATTAATTAGAGTAAGCAACTAAGTAATTAACTACAATGACAAATGTGATCTACCTTGAGCATGCCATTAACTAGGATAACAAACTAGACTATAAATTGTAGCATGTTTAGTCCCTTAAACTATTATTTTTCATGAGCCTGTTTAATTAATAAATAATTAGCATATTAATCAACTAAGTCATGCTATTTTTAATTTGTATGTTTAATGAACTAACTAGAACAAAAGCACATTTAAACCATCTAGAATAATAATCATAATTTATTCCTGAGCATGTAAATAAATTAGGATAACTAACTAGATTAATAATTCAACTTGAGCTTATAATTGGTTTGAATAATATAAGTATGCTTATTGATTGAATTAAAACTAAGTAACTAGACTTAAGCATGATAAACAAATTTACTAGAGTAATTAATTAAACAACTGAGCATGAAATTAACTAAGCATGTAATCTGAACATGTAATTGATTAGGATGAGCAGGTGATTAATTAGGGTAACTAACTAGATTAATAATCATAGCATGTCATTAGCATATTTAAACAATTAGCATGTTCACACTTACATAAGCATGTTTAATTTGCTAGACTTATAAGCATGACTAATTAGAGCATGTTAATAATAACTAAAATAATTAACACATTTAAATTAACTAACTACCATGTTAATTACCTAATGTATGCCATGTTTAAATGACAAATTAACTATGAGCAATTAGAATCCAAATTGTAATTATTACTTGAGGATGTTAACCAATTTAGTTAATCTAAGCATGTAAACAATGTAATTAATCTAAGCATGCGAATTAATGCCTAATTAACTAGTTATTGATAGTTAAATTGAGTATGCTTCTGTAATTAATTGGTTGTTTATTAGCATGTTTAATGAATTAACTAGAAAAGCATGGTTAATCATCTAGGATAATAATCGTAATTCATTCTTGGGCATGTAATGAACTAGGGTCACCAACTAGATTAATATTAACATGTTATGTTTTTATCTTTTCTGCTTATTGTCTTTTTGGTGCTGCTTATAACATTGTTATAATTACTTGTCCTTGTGTGCACAGTTATTACCTTCCATTATATGCTTTATTTTCTCTTTATATGCGCTTTCAATTACAGTTGCTTTCTTTCAATGCAATCGCCATTTACATTATTTATATGCGCACTTCAATTTCTAATCATGTTATGTTATAAAGCATCATGCATCATGTTAGGATGACAATGTATGATCATGCATCATGTTAATAGAAAACCAATAGGAAGTGTCACCTTGGCGGTGGTACTCACACATGCATTATATGAGGTAAAATGTTAAGAAAATGAATGAAGGAAATGGGGAGTTGGGGGGCGGTAAATGGGTAGCGGGTCAAGTCTGTACTAGACCAATCCCCCTAACCAAGACAGGAAAGGGAACCTAGTGCAAGTAAAAGGTTAGATCCGACCAACTATCCATTCCAAAGAAAAATCCTCCAATCTTGCGCTCGATGTACAAGTAACGAATGAATGAATGAATGTAAAGTAATAAAACGAACGAATGACATAATGAAATGAATGGTTTGGGTGGCCCCCATTCCAAAAAGGACTAAGGAGAGGCATATCATGTTGCATAAACTCTAAAGAGAGAATAGTACTGTATTAATGGGGTAATGGGGTATTATTGAGAGTAATACCCCTAAGAGAGAGTGGGATAATACCCTATTAATACATTACTCTCTATTGGGGTATTACTCTTAGAGATACTCTCTCTCTCTTAATATCCCAATACTATTTGATGCGAACCTAGGGTATGAACTAACCCTAGACCCAATAACGAACACGAAATTAGACAATGGATCGTCGTACGAATCACGAAAGTGTAGAAATGAACTTGACCCTAGCCAAACTTGTTGACTAGAACCAGAGTTATCAGAAAATGAGCTTGACCATAACCAGACCGGTTGGTTGAACCAAAGCTATCAAAGGTTTGATCTTTCAAGATTGAAGCTTGAAGAGACCAAGTTCTTCGTAAAGAACAAAAGAGAGGAAACCTCACAAAACACACAAAGCTTTTTATTCCAAATTCGATTCCCTCTAATGAGGCCGTACACTTGTTTAAATAGAAAAACATTAGGTTAACCCTAAAACATTGCAAAAAGACCAAAATAACCAAGAAAATTTGTAAACGTTAGGGTTTGAATCGAAGGAACGGCGGGGGCATGCGGGAAGGGACGCTGACGGATCACTGTGGACGACACAGGGTTGCGTCCGAATGAATCTGTCCTAAATTCTAGATAATTTGGACGATGTAGATGACGGTGGATAAGAATGAATGGCATCCGAATGAATCTGTCCTAAATACTAGACAATTCGGACGATGCGGACGACACATGCGGACGGTACGGACACAGGCTGGGGACACATTTTCTAGTCCCAAATCAACTTTCGGACGATGCGGACAAGTACTGCGAACGACTCGACTCGTCCGCAATATTGGGGATTTCTGAGAAACCCATTAAATCACACTCTCTTTCTTTCGATTTTGTAAATACTCGCCAAAATTCTCTCTCCAACCTCTCCCCTCCACCTCCTACTACGATGTCTAGTCTTCCCTATGATGGTGAAGCTTTTCCACGTGGAATCACCTTGTTGGACCACTTCTTCTTGAGTTGGGCGAATGGCAGCTTATCCTCTTCCCTGTTGCAGTCTTTTCTCTTCCCTTCATCTATATAGGTGAGTCTCTTGTGTTCTTTTAGTTACTTGGGCAACTGGGAGTGTGTGGGAGTGTATTTGGTGAGTGGTCAGCTAAATGCAGAATTGGATGATATTGGTGTTACTATGGTTGTATGTCCGTGAAGGTAAAGATTTATCATTTGGAATGGTTGGGTTTCTGATTTAAATTAAGTTTATAATGGACATTGAATCTGGATGCTACATTTACTTAGGTAAATTTTGGGAGTTTTGGAAGTTTGAAAAAGGTAGAGGAGATATATATGCATCATTGTTGATTGCTTGCAATTTTTGCTGTGTTGGTTTGCTGTGGACTATTGGATACTAAGCTGAAAACTGAGGTAAGAATTCGAAATATTGTTTTGGCCAAAGGAAGGCCCTACATTACGGGTTGTAATTGTTTTAGATTGTGGACTTGCTTTAAATTGCTAAATTTCTGTTGGTCCTGTTGGATTGTGTTGATTTGCCATAGAGAACATCATCTTCTTGTTGCTATCTACTATTTGTTATTCTCAAGTGTGGATAGTGACAAATGTTAAATTGAATTACATGAAGTTTGGATTTGAATAGGACTGCTATCATATTGTTTAAACTATCATGAGTATTGTAAAGTATGGAACTGGGCTATACTGTCAACATAATGTTCTATGTATTGTTTAAACTGCTGTGAGAAATTTGGAAACATGGAAATCAAGTCCTATTATTGAGATATAGTCTCTCCAAGAAGTTAAATTTTGCATATTGGAAACTGCCTGCTATTCATTTCTTGGAGATATTTTACTGTTAAGTATAAGAAGCTGTCCTTATGCTCACTGTGATTATCATCGAGTTTAACCGCAGGTTTCACGAGATGCACTACGTGGATGGGGCCTCTAAATGGGCGCGCGGGTTGCGCCTGATGCAGGTGGGCCTTCGAGCCTTTTGGAAAAGTTACCCTTTTGCTTTCTTTGACTTGGACTTCCTCTTTTAACTTCTCTCCAATGCTTAACAAGTCCAATGTTTTTTTGATCTTGGATTTTGGGCCCCCTTGCTTGGATCTTCTCCACCCAAAGTTGTGATTTTTCCTTCACTTTCTGATCCACACTTTATTCTTTGGGCCTCATTTGACTCTTAATGGAGCTTTGTCTTTGTGCATTTTCTGGATCATATCACGGGGCTTGCTAACGAGGCGCGTTGACTGGCGCGGATATTGGGAGATGCACGCGGACGAGGCTCGGGTAGGGTGACATTGGGCGCAGTGTCGAGCATGCTGGATCGAGCTCGGGTGGCGGACGTGGCCCGTTGATGGGGCATGGGATTCCCGGAATGCGCTCGTTGACTTGGCACGGTGACCGGGTGTGGTGATAGGCTAGGCTGCGCGCCATGCTCGGGCATGGGCTATGTATTTTTCTGTGCGCTGGGCACCGCGCTTGGTCACGCACTGAGCTGCGCGCACTACAAATGGGCCTTCAGGCCTTCTTTAAAAAATACCCTCATTTTGCATCCTTTGACTTGTGCTTCCTTTTTTTATCTTTCCTCTAATGCTTGGCAAGTGCTTCAAGGCCTTTGGATCATGGACTTTGGGCTCTCGTTCTCGGACTCTTCTCACAAAAAATTTGTGGTTTTTTCTTCACTTTCTTTATCCTTGTTTTTGTCTTTGGGCCTTTAATGCCTCCCCTTGTATCTTGACCTTCGTAGCTTTCTCGGATGACATCACTATTTCTTTATAGATTATATACCCTAGGGGATAGAGTAAAACCCCAAGAGGGTATTACTATATTACTCTTAAGATAAGAGAGAGATAAATACCCAATAGAGAGAGAGAGGGGGAGTAATACCCCAATACCCCAAAAGAGAGAGGTTAATAGAGAGAAAAGACGACTATACTTAGATAGAGTGATAGGGTATAATTCACTTAGAGTTTTACTCTATTGGGTTAATAGACTATACTCTTACTCTCCCTCTTGGGGTTATACTATCTTGTGGTAATACCCCAAGAGTAATACCTCAACAGAAAAAGAGAGAGAGTAATACTTTTGGGAGTATACCACAAGGTATTACTCTTGAGAGAGAGAAAGAGTATTACTCACTTTGCATAGTAAGAGAGAGATAGTCCTTTATAACCTCAAGTATTTATTCTATCTTTAGAGAAATAGATAGATACCCAAAGAGTAATACCAAGAGAGAGAATAATAACTTGATATTACTCTACAGAGAGAGAGAGAGAGAGAGAGAGAGAGATAGTACATCATTGGAGTATTTCTATTGGGGTATTACTCTCTCTTTAGGTAATACCTCAAGTAATGTATTACTCTCTCACTAATAGGGTAATATTTCTCTTTACTCTTGGGATATACAGCAATAGATATACTCCAACGATGTATTATCTCTCTCTCTTAAGATAGAGTAAATACTTGAGGTATTACTATCTCTCTCTCTTTCTCTATCTCTTTCTCTTGGGGTATTACTATCTCTCTAAAGAGCGATAGAGAAAGAGAGATAGTAATACCCCAAGAGAGAGAGATAAAGAAAGAGAGAGAGATAGATAGTAATACCTCAGGTATTTTCTCTATTGGTAATAATGTCTCTAAGAGTAATGCTCTCTCTCTCTTGGAGTATTTACTAAAAGAGCGAGTAACACCCCAAGAGAGAGAGAGGGGGGTAATACCCTGAGAGAGAGAGAGAGAGAGAGAGAGAGAGAGAGACAGACAGAGAGACAGAGAGAGACAGAGAGAGAGAGAGAGAGAATTACTACCAATAGAGTAAATACCACGAGAGTAAATTGAGAGAGTAATACCCCAAGTATTATTACTCTTTCTCTATTGGGGTATCATAATACTTGGGGTAATACTCTATTATTAAGTGAGTAATCTCTTTGGAAATCTCCCTCTCTCTCTCTACCTTTCTTTCTCTCTTGTGGTATTTCTCTCCTTGTTGTATTTCTATCTCTTTGTCTATGGGATATTACTTTATCTCTCTCAAAACTAATACATTAAGAGATAGAGTAATGGGGTAATACTCTCTCTTTGGGGTATTACTCTTTCTCTTGTGGTATTTCTCTCTCACTTGGGGTAATACTGATGCAAACCTAGGGTATACAAAGCCTAGACCCAACAACTTATGCGGAATTAGACGGATCATCTCACGATTTCAAGATCAAAGGGTTGGAACTATGACCCTAGCCAAACCTGTCGACTAGAACCGGAGTATTCCGAAGAGGAGCTTGACCCTAACCAAACCTGTCAGCTAGAACCAAAGCTATCAAAAGGTTCGATCTTTCAAGAATCCACTTGAAGAGATCAAGTTCTTCGCAAAGAACTCAAGAAGAAGGAATCCTCCCACAAAAGCAAAAGCTTCAATTTTCAATTTGACAAAAGGTTTCTTACAATTGTTCCCTAAGGTGCTTTTATAAGCTAAACATAAAGTAGATCTAATCCTAAGATAAACTAGGATAAAATAAATTCAAACGTAATTTAAAAAAATAACAAGATTAGATCTAACTAACTAATGACATGTGTTTGGCATGTGCTCGGCATGTGTTCAATCCACTTCTTTTGGTGGGCCTTCATCTTGAATCTTTGGATCTTCAAAATAGTAATCCAAATAATCCTTTGAAAGCTTATTTGAATTACGCCTTGTATGAATTCCTTCAGCCACATCCTATGTTGATCGTCATATTGATTTGGGCCTCCAATCCGGGTAAGTGAAATCAGAATTCTTAAGGAGAATCCTAGGTCTCTATTCATGGGCCTTTTGGCATAGTAAATTAGCTCTAAATTCAACGAATAAGCCCATTCTGGAAACCATGGGATGTCAGATACAATCTTTATGAAGAATACTTGCCAATATAAAATACGTAAGGATGTCGAAACTGCCAAATAGTAGTCAAAGGTCAGAAAATGATTCTGCATTTTACCATAAGTCTCTCAATCTTGTGCTTGATTTTTCACATAAGCTTCATCTTGAAGAATACTATAAAATATTTGAATGATAGATGAATATAATTCATCATGTTTCTCCTTTGAATCTTTTGTTGGATTTCTTCCTCAAAAAGTTGAAGTCTGTCATTCATCTTCTTTATCCTTGCTCTAGTCTTTCGTCCTCTAATACCTCCAAATGAATCATTGTCTTTATAGGTTTTCTGGATCACATCATTCCCCCTTTCTTCGAAAAGATTCGTCCTCGAATCGCCTGCATCATACAAAGACAAGTCAATAATATTAAAAGAGACACTTTTGTTACCATTTTTGCTTCGTAGCAAAATTTTGTAAGTGTTGTCATTGATGTGCTCCAAGGCTTGAAAGAAAACATCTCCTCTTAGATGCAACTTGTGTTTTCGTTGCATGGCAAATCCTTCTTTCTTCACATGAATCCTTACCCATGTTTCGGGCTCGAATATAAGTCTCACTCGTAAATTCCTCACCTTTACATGTAAATTCCTAACAACTTCCACCTTTTCCTTTCCATCAAGATTAGCAAACTCATTAGTAGGTAAATGGAAAAAGTCTAATGAAATCAAAAGATTAAATCCATAAATAATTTCAAAAGGTGAGTAAGATATGATAGAATTAACGATCTTATTATATATAAACTCATCATGTGGAAAACACTTCTTCAAGTCATCATATATTCGATTCACTTTTAAAACTAAGAAAACTAAATTCAAGTGTTCAACATGTATTTCCACATATTTGCCATAATCCATATCATCAAAGTATCTAATAGCAAATTTTCCAATAATATATTTAAACACAATTCATGAACCTCATAAGAATACTAGAAACATCAAATAGTCCATCTAGCATAATTGGCCATTCATCTAGTCCATGTTTAAATTTAAACACAATTTTCAACTTATCACCTCTTTTAATCCGAATTTGATAATATCTATTTTTCAATTCAAAAATAAAATAATGATCATTCAAAATACGTATAAACTCAACATTTGTCTCTACAATTTGATCACAATCAACATCATAATTAAAGCATTTGACAACAATTTTTGAACGTCCATTCTTCAAATAAATTTTAAAAATCATGCATGCTCCATAAAGTTCATAAAGATAATACCTAGGCATACATAATGAACTATGCTTATATATAAATTCCACATGATTATAAGAATCGATGAATAAAACTTTTCCATGATCAAATTTCAAACCAATCTTAAAAATTGTATATGTTTCCCACAATATTTTCATGATATCAACTCGCAAAGATAATACCAACTGATGCAATTCATATGGATAAGACTTAGGAATAAACCATATATTCTCCTCGAATAGACATACTTTTAGTACATGAGAATCAACACATGCATTATTTTCAAAAATAATCCAAATCTCTCCAAAACTTAAGTCATTCTCATGTAAATCCTTAAAATTTTCAGATCTGAATAATTTGATTCGAAGAGAGAAAACATACCTTTTTGACAATGTGTCAGTAACCACAATGTCCTTACCTTTGTTGGATTGGATTTTCATTGGAAACTTTTTATTACAATTCATCCATTGTGTCTGCATCTTATTTAACTTGCCTTTATAATCCTGAAAAATTGGTGAGACAAACACTAGAAAAGAAGTTAGTTTAATGGAGGTAAAAGAAAAATTCTTGCATGAAAGGAAAATCTCACTATTTTTCTCACACTTTTTCATCACTCTATTTTCTTTTCTTTCCTTTTCTCCCTCAGATTCGATCCGGAATCAAAGAATGGATTTTGATCCGGAAAGCCCAATGCGAGCCCTCAACACATTCCGAAGCCCGTGCGCGTCCACCTTCCATTCCTATCACGCCAATAGCCCATCAAAGTTTTAGCCCAAACACATACCATTAATTAGTGCCGAGCACATGCCATTAATTAGTTATTGAGCACATGCCACGCACATGCTATTAATTAGTTAGATCTTATCTTATTTTAAGTTATTTTTTAAATTACATTTGAATTTATTTTATCCTAGTTTATCTTAAGATTAGATATAGTTTTGTTAAGATTAGATCTACTTTATGTTTAGCTTATAAAAGCACCTTAGGGAACAATTATTAAAACCTTTTGACAAATTAAATTTAGAGCTTTTGCTTTTTGGGAGATTTTCTTCTCTTGAGTTCTTTGCGAAGAACTTGATCTCTTTAAGTGGATTCTTGAAAGATCAAACAATTTGATAGCTTTGGTTCTAGCCGACAGGTTTGGTTAGGGTCAAGCTCCTCTTCGGAATACTCCAGTTCTAGTCGACAGGTTTGGCTAGCAACTGACGCGAACCTAGGGTATACGAACCCTAGACCCAACAACTTTTGCGGAATTAAACGGATCGTCTCACGATTTCAAGATCAAAGGGTTAGAACTATGACCCTAGCCAAACCTGTCGACTAGAACCAGAGTATTTCGAAGAGGAGCTTGACCCTAACCAAACCTGTCAACTAGAACCAAAGCTATCAAATTGTTCGATCTTTGAAGAATCCACTTAAAGAGATCAAGTTCTTCACAAAGAACTCAAGAGAAGAAAATCTCCCAAAAAGGAAAAGCTTTCAATTCAATTTGTCAAAAGGTTTTAATAATTGTTCCTTAAGGTGCTTTTATAAGCTAAACATAAAGTAGATCTATTCTTAACAAAACTATATCTAATCTTAAGATAAACTAAGATAAAATAAATTCAAACGTAATTTAAAAAATAACTTAAAATAAGATAAGATCTAACTAATTAATAGCATGTGCGCAACATGTGCTCCATAACTAATTAATGGCATGTGCTCGGCATGTGCTTGGCACTAATTAATGGTATGTGCTTGGGCTAAAACTTTGATGGGCTGTTGGCGCGATAGAAATGGAAGGTGGATGCGCGTGGGCTTCGGAATGTGTCGAGGGCTCGCATTGGGCTTTCCGGATCAAAATCCATTCTTTGATTTTTGTATCTTGTATCTCCTCTATTGTTAGCAAGTTCTTCAATATTTTTGGATCATAGATTTTGGGCTCTAGTATTTCTTCCACCAAAAGTTGAAGTCTTTCATTCATCTTCTTTATCCTCGCTCTAGTATTTCGACCTCTAATGGCTCCTAATAAATCATTGTTTTTGTAGGTTTTCTAGATCACATCATTCCCCCTTTCTTCAAGAAGATTCGTCCTCGAATCGCCTGCATCATATAAAAACAAGTCAATAATATTAAAAGAGGCACTTTCATTACCGTATTTGCTAGGTAGCAAATTTTTATTAGTTTTGTCATTGATGTGCTCCATGGCTTGTAAGGAACCATCTCCTCTTGGATGCAACTTGTACTTTCTTAACGTGAATCCTCCTTTCTTAACGTGAATCCATATCCAATTTCCAGGCTCGAAAATAAGTCTCACTTGTAAATTCTTAATAACTTTGACCTTTTTCTTTCCATCAAGATTAGCAAACTCATTAATAGGTAAAGGTAAAAATTCTAATTAAATCAAAAGATTACATCCATAAATAATTTCAAATGATGAATAAGATATAATAGAATGAACAATCTTGTTATATATAAACCCATCATGCATTAAACACTTCACCAAATTAGCATAGAATAGATGCTCTCTTAAAAATAAATCCAAGAATAAATACAAGTTCCTAATATGTATTTCTACAATTTTGCCATAATCCATATCATCTTCAAAGTATTTAATAGCAAATTTCTCAATGAAAGATATATTCACATAATTCATCCATATCATAAAATTATTAGAAACATCAAATAGTCCATCTAGCATAATCGGCCATTCATCTAGTCCATGTTTAAATTGAAACACAATTTTCAACTTACCACTTTTCAAATCAATCTTAAAAATCATGCATACTCCATATTCATAAAAATACCAAATAAGGCATATCCAATTTCGAATTTGAAGTTCATCTAAGCCTTTAAAATTTTCATTTTTCATATATCTCATGTAATTGATATATGCTCCAAATATTTCAATTAGCAATTTATAAAACTTAGGAACAATCAATGTAACTTTCTTGGATAAGAATGTGGTATGCATATAATAATTGAAACATGCAAATTTTTCATCAATAATCCAAAAACTCTTATAAACATTTATGCATTCAACTTGGCCACAATTATTCAAAAATTTTCTATAAAAATTATCACATGCAACTTTATCACAATCAACAATCCAAAATTTCCCAACATAATCTATGCATGCAATTTTGCCACAATAATTCCAAATTTTTTTATAAAATTTTTCACATGCATCTTTACCATCAACAACCCAAGATCTTCCAAAACATAAGTCATTCGCATGTAAACTCTTAATAAATTAAGATTTAAATAACTTAGTTTGAAGACTAAAAACATATCTTTTTGACATTGGTTTGGCAACTACAATGTCTTTATCTTTGTTGGATTGGATTTCATTCGAAAACTTGTTATTGTGATTCATCCATTGTGCTGGCCTCTCATTTAATTTTCCCTTATAATCCTGCAAAATTGGTGAGACAAATACTAAAAAAGAAGTTAGTTCAATGGAGGTAAAAGAAAGATTTTTGCATAAAAGGAAATTCTCCTCACTATTTTGCTCACTCCATTTAAACACTCTAATTTCATTCCTTTCCTTTTCTCCCTCGGATTTTACCTCCTCTCCTCCTATTTTTTTCTCCTTCTTCCTCTCGGTTTTTTCTTTTCTCATCCCCTAATTTCTTTTCTTCCTTATTGCCTTTTTTGCTCACTTTATTTTTGGCTTTTCTCTCTATGGCTCTTTTGTCTCCTTTTTCACTTGCGCCTTTTTCCTTTTCAATTCTTTTTATTTCTTCAACTTCCCAATTTTGTTCAACTCCTCCAAAATCTGATTTTTCTTCACTTGTTTTTGATTTGGCAAAACTTTGGGACTCTTTGGCAATATCTTCTTGATCTTTGTTGGCTTCCTCGACTTGCACATTAAAACTTCCATTGTGACCAACAAATCTTCTTTCATTGGTTCTTCCACCTTCTCATTGCTAGAATCCTCAAGTGATGACAACACATTGCCACTAGAACTTTCCTCAAGTGGTTGTAATTGATCGTCACTAGAACTTACAATCTTTTCTTCTTCAATTTCAAACCTTTCCACTTGTGTACCTCTTTTTATTTGTTGCTCCACTTTATCACACTCTTTTCCTTTAGCATCATGAACATCTTGTTTTTCCTCAAGTTCTTTCTTTTCCATCAACTTATCTTCCTTGATGAACTCAATTCCTTGAATTACTTCATTTGGATCATCATGCATCTCTTTAGAACTTGTTGTTGTCGTGGTAATTGGTTTCTTTTTAAAACAAGATTCATAAAGTTTCTCACAATCTAATTGCACAACCTTATGCTCCTTTTTGTAAAAATCGGATGAAGAATGTAAAGTCTCCTCTTTTATGATGCTTACTCCTTTTTGCTTGAGTTGTCTTTCAACCTTGATAGCATTTTGCACCATATCCTTTAAATATATGTAATGTTGCATATTTACCACACTTGCTATTTCAAAGTTCATACCTTGTAAAAATCGCTCCTTGGTGGCTTCAGAATCCTCTTTAATATTTGCTCTTGCATGCAAACTTTAAACTCCTTATAATATTCTTCCACACTCATGAAACCTTGATTTAAGCGATGAAATTTTTGACGTAATTCTCTAGCATAGTGTGAAGGAACATACATATATCTCATGATGGCCTTCATGCCTTTCCAAATTCGAATTGGTGGTTCTCCATACCTCCTTTGATCCTTTAGTTCTTGTGTCCACCAAACATTTGTGTATTCCAGGAATGCCATGGTAACCAATCTGATTTTCTTTTCCTCGGTGTATTTTTGACACTCAAAGATAAGGTCGACTTGTTGCTTCCACTCTATGTAAGCTTCCGGATCACTTTTTCCTTCGAAAAGTGGTAACTTTTCCTTTTTCCTTTCGGACTTAACTCTTTCAAAATGTCTTCTTTCTCGGCCATATGCTGGAGTCGGCTTTTCAACACGATCTAACCTTGAATTTAAGGTTTCGATTTGATCTTGTATATCCCTCAAAATCATCATATCATCGTGCGCTTCGTTTCCACTTCCACTCATATTTTCTAATAAAAGAACAAACAAAAACAAGAAAAGGTTAATAATATAATAATAAAGTTTAGACCTTTCCACTCGCTCACGTGTTTGACTCAAATATGGATCACTCCACTCGTGTTTACACTCGATTGGCTTTTATAAAATAGGCTCACAACTCTTGCCTTTTACCATTCTTCCTTCCCTTTTGAGTTCTTTACTCACAACTCAATCAAAGAAAAGAAAGGGTTTTCAATCAAGTAAAAAACTTTGAAAAATCAAACTTTTCTCAAACTTTAAATTCAAATTTCCTTCAAGTTTGATCAAAACCAAGCTACTCAAACTACTTATTGTGATTAAGTAGCCTAAGAAGCAAATACCTTGAATTTGGAATAAGGTATTATGGGACTTTCCCAAAAAGGAAACTTTTTCTCAAAAAATTTCTGAAAACTTATAAAAATAAACCGGAGACTAGATATTTGAAATGTACTCTTTGAGATGAATCAGTATTTTCGAAATTTTAGTGACTTCTCTTTCATTTTTTTTTTTGAATTTCGAAATTTTGAGATAAAAAAAATCTCACTTTTCTTTTTTACTAAAAATTGCACTTTTTTTTTTGTAGAAGATTGATAAATAAAAGGAATAACTTTTTTGATG
The DNA here is from genome assembly GCA_022433065.1 of Begonia loranthoides. Taxonomy (NCBI): domain Eukaryota; kingdom Viridiplantae; phylum Streptophyta; class Magnoliopsida; order Cucurbitales; family Begoniaceae; genus Begonia; species Begonia loranthoides. The sequence goes on along the minus strand of CM039480.1, from coordinate 18,290,261 downwards.
TTTGATCGTAAGGGTCAAACCTTTTTTTGATAGATGAAAAGAAAGGAAATATTTATTTATTTTTTGATATTTTTGAAGGTTGATCGTAAGCATCAACAGAAAAATAAAGATGCGGAAAAATAAAGACAGCACCTTGAAACGTTCGAGCCTTCGCTTTGATACCAACTGAAGCGAACCTAGGGTATACGAACCCTAGACCCAACAAATTTTTAGGAATTAAACGGATCGTCTCACGATTTCAAGATCAAAGGGTTGGAACTACGACCTTAGCCAAACCTGTCGACTAGAACCAGAGTATTCCGAAGAGGAGCTTGACCCTAACCAAACCTATCAGCTAGAACCAAAGCTATCAAATTGTTCGATCTTTCAAGAATCCACTTGAAGAGATCAAGTTCTTCGCAAAGAACTCAAGAGAAGAAAATCGCCCAAAAAGCAAAAGCTTTCAATTCAATTTGTCAAAAGGTTTTAGTAATTGTTCCCTAAGGTGCTTTTATAAGCTAAACATAAAGTAGATCTAATCTTAACAAAACTATATCTAATCTTAAGATAAACTAAGATAAAATAAATTCAAACGTAATTTAAAAAATAACTTAAAATAAGATAAGATCTAACTAATTAATAGCATGTACGCGGCATGTGCTCAATAACTAATTAATGGCATGTGCTTGGCATGTGCTTGGCACTAAATTAGTGGTATGTGTTTGGGCTAAAACTTTGATGGGCTATTGGCGTGATAGGAATGGAAGGTGGATGTGCGTGAGCTTCGAAATGTGTCGAGGGCTAGCATTGGGCTTTCCGGATCAAAATCCATTCTTTGCATTCTTTGATTTTTGTATCTTGTATCTCCTCTATTGTTAGCAAGTTCTTCAATATTTTTGGATCATAGATTTTGGGCTCTAGTATTTCTTCCACCAAAAGTTGAAGTCTTTCATTGATCTTCTTTATCCTCGCTCTAGTATTTCGACCTCCAATGACTCCAAATAAATGATTGCTTTTGTAGGTTTTCTGGATCACATCAAACACCCAGAGATTACTATTAGCCTAAGTGTTGTTAGGCTTATTTGTTTTGATGATGATTGTAATTACAAGTTGTTTATTGGATAATGTTCTTAATTGCATAAACATTACATTTATATTTATATTAATTTAAAATACCTTTAATTAGGGTATTAATGTTGCCTAATGTGTTTATCTAATAGCCTATGGTACAAATATTGGGACTTAGAGAAATCAAGAAATGCAAAATGATGGCATGAGGTCAAGTAAACTACAGAATTGGTCAACCAAAATTTGTCCCCCTCGTGGAAGCGTTCGAGTATGCAGACGAAGAGATCGACCGAAATATAACATCGATTAATCATTTTAAAAAAAGTTTTGGTCGACCAAAAACCCTAATCTGTGTGAAAACTCACTCCCTCTGGCGATTCTGGCGATTCTTCGAGCCTCCTTTCGTCATTCTTTTGCAATTTTAGGTCTCTCAACTTGTTCTTCCCTCCCTTCTGGAGTTTCTCCTTTTCTAACCTCACATTTCTCTCAACCTTTTCAATGACAACTCGTATAACGAGCAAACGAAAAACTTCGACTAATAAAGGTAGCTTCTCTCGCACCTCTGCTAATGTTGATTTTTGGTCGAAGTTATATATGAACGAGGCATGTAAAGTAAGATTTGAGGATGATTTTAAGAATATGACAATAATTCTTTCAAGGAAATTATCAATTTCGGGCCTAGCTAGTCTTAACATTGAATATATATACACTCGTATGGGACTGTTTAAATTGTGCAATTTGGATGGTTTGTATGTGGAAAAGGCTATCCGACTGATGCACCTCAAAGTGCAAAGAATTCGAACTAAAGAAAACCGCTCAAATAGCTAGATCAAAAACGAAAGTTATGCATGAAACAATACTATGTCCTGAAATGGAACCAACAGAAACAGTTTTAGCGATTCTTAAACAACGATGCACAAAGTCACTAGTTTAACTCCAAATTACACCAAAAATATATTCAGTTCACCACAATCTAGAGGAGGTCACACCCTCAAAATTACAGAACCAAGCTCAAAGAAGAACAAATCGAATAGTCACAAACTTACAAGTTGGTTCGCAAATCCCCTAGAACCAGGAACCGCGACTTCGATGGACTCTTTTTCAAAAGCCACTCCAACTCGTTTTCCACCAATCTTCTGGGTCTCCTCTCTGGAATAAAACTTCTAAGGAAGTATTGGAAGACACTAGCATAATACTCCTCCTCCAAGAGTGGCTGAACGTGAGGAAGAGAATGCTTGAAGTCAAGTCTCAGCTGGTGTTGACAAGAACTTCGATTGTGGCTTCAGGAGAGAACTCCACAAAACATTTTTAGCTGCTACTTTTGACTATCCAAAACTGCAGATTAGGGCAACATTAGGGAGGCTAAGTACCCCCCCACCAAACCAAAGAATGTCCTAAATGCAAGATTACAAAATTGCCCTTGTGAACCAATATTGAGCATGAGTGCTCGGCAAACATGGTAGCCGAGCACACTAATGAAAACCATTTTTAATGACCTAAAAAACTAACCAAACCAACTAATAATCCAATAGTTCCACAAAACATAAAATCAACTAACTTGCTAAAACATAAAAAGAACATATTTCAAACTAAAAGGTCTTACTTAGCTTTGGAGCTTCGATCTTGAAAATGGTTGTGGGTGTTGTGGACAAACAAAGGAGATGCTTCATCAATCCAAGTGAGTGAATGTATTGGTGCTTCTTTGTCCTCATGCGTAGGCTCCTCTTCAATACCATTTAGTCAGATGTTCCCTGCACAATAACAAATTATTAGATGAGTATTGTGCCTCCTGCCTCCGGGTCAGGTGATAGGGTCTTGATGTGTATCATTCTCCCTTGCTGATTGAGGATTTTAACCTTAAATCCAATGCTTGATCATCCTATCCTTTTTCTTTCATTTTATCAGCCTCAAAATATGCAACTTCTTCTTGAATCTCGTCTTCCTTGGTCAAAGAGATTTCACTCATCCCATGCTTAGATCTCACTTCCTTGGGTCATCTAGTTTTAATGTCTTTTTCTATAACCATGAGAACTTCATGCATGCGCGACCAAAGGAGTAAACCCTTCATTGTTTCACAAAAATTTTCCATGGCAAGATAACCCTTTCGGGTTCATTAATGATCAATTATATATGGCCCAAACCCTTATCATCCACATAAAATTTCCTAACCAAGCAAAAACCAAAGATCTTGATATTTGATTAGGATAAGAAAGAGTACCTTTTTAAAAATGCACTCTCTCTCTATCTTGGAATAATACGCCACAAAAGGGTATTACTCTCTCTTCTCTCTTGGGGTATTACTC